>PVJL010000504.1:0-402741 GCA_004026885.1 Lyroderma lyra | reverse complement strand
TGTGTGTGTGTGTGTGTGTGTGTGTCTGTGTGTCTGTGTGTGTGTGTGACTGAGGACCCACCAGGGGCCTTTTCTGTCTGTTGGCAGCCCCTAAAATCTGGGAGGACTCCACCTTATATAAAGAAACAGCCTTTCCCGTTAGAACAAGTCCCAGAGATCCCAAGGTTTACATGGGAAGGAGTGACCTGTCAAGTGGTCCCAGCACATACAAAGCCCTAAGCTTCACCCTTCTGGAATTTTCTCTCATGGTCCTATCTTCACCACCTGAGCTTCACCCTTCTGGAATTTTCTTTCTTGGTCTTATCTCCACCACCCCACTGGCCTGGACATTGTTCTAGGCAGAGCATGGACAAAAGATTTTTTCTTGATTGTTCTTAGCACAGCAGAACTTTCAACAGATTTCACTAAATATAAAGTGGAATACAAAGGAAATCCAGAAAATTCACTGCCAGAAACTGTCTGTCATTGACAGCACAGGTTCCCAGCCTGGCTTGGCTCACACATCTGGCACATCTGGCCTCTGCTGCCTCTGCCATGTCCTCCTACACGACAGGCTTCGTCTCCCCTGCCGTCCCACAGCTGCTGGCTCTTGGGCCCCCAGCCCTCCTCCAGCAAGGATGTCTGGTCAAGATGCCTGACCCAGGCCCCTTCCATCACAAGGAGTGACCCACCCTCAGCTTGACGCACCCCTCACCCTCCCACTCTCACAGAGGCTGTGCCCAGGTCACATGGTGGCTCGAGCATCCACATAGCAAGAAGCAGACCTCAGCCATGGTGGAGGCCTGTTCTAGGACGTACTCAGGATCAATGACAGCAATCAGGAAAGAGATGAAAGGGGAGAGAAAGGCGCTATCATTTCCAGGGGGACAGACGTAATACTGTCACAGGAGTCGCCTGGCTAGAAGTGGCAGAGGCCAGCCACAAGCAATCACATGCAAATACCCTGCTGGGGGCCCCTTTCCCTGCTCCGTGAGGAGCCCTTTGGATGGAAACACATTGTTTGCTCTGGTTTCAGTTTTTGGGTCAAACCTTTGGCTTGGGTTGGGGGTTGAGTAGTAGATGGAGGGGTGACATCATAGTGGGGAAGCACACTTTGGGGCTAGGCTTATGGCATACTGCTTCGGCCTGGTGTGCAGAGTTGTGCGGCCCTGCATGTAGTCCTAGCATTTCCTGGTTATGTGACCAGGGCAAGTGACAGGCATGAGCCACTCTGAACCTCAGTTTCCTCATCTACATACCAGGATAGGAGGAGTAGCTTATTAACAGGATTGTGAGGAGCCGATGAAATAATGCGAGGAGAGTGCTTAGCGTGACGCCTGGCACAGAGCAAGTGCTCAGTAATTGGGAGCAGCTATTATTGTTGTTACTGTTATTATTATGATTATTATCACACTCCTACCACCAAAGAAAGGCCTGGGGATTCTCTCGCCGGAGAGGGGAAGGGTGATGAGTCACATTCGTCAATTCTCTACGGAACTGTAATGTTTAGAGAGGGCGATGACATGCTCTTCTCCAGCCCCACGGAGAGCAAGGCCACCAGAACATAAATCAGCCCTGCGGTGTGACAGCTTGGGCCTGGATCTGCGGAAGGCGAAGAGACTAAGGGGTGGGGGGACAGTGTGGCCTGGACGGGGGCGGGTGGCAGGCAGGCGCTACCACTCTCCGTGGCCTCGTTCTCCTCTGGCCCCAAGGAGAGTAACTGTGGCAGACAGTTCTGGGACTACTGGAGCCTGGTGGATGCTTTGGTGCTGAGCCACCACTGGCTGGGGAGTGAGGCAGGCCAGACGCCGCAGAACCCGGGGGTGCCCTAGATGCCTCTCTTGTCTGAACGACGGAGGTGTCTCAGCTCCACTGCTGGACGGGTCAGCCTGGGATGGGCCCATTGCTGGGATGTCCCACCTGTGACTTGAGAGCCCTCCTGCCTATCCCCACCCTTCCCCTAGATGGCTGTACCTCCTGTAGCCCTCGTGCCAGGATCAGAGTTGGACTGTGCTGTCCCCATTCCTGGAACAAGGGCCTCCAGCACAGGCCAGCGGAGGCTGCTCTGGGCTGGGGGCTCCCAGGGCTCTGCCTTACAGGGAGGGAGATCAGGGTTGGAGGAAGGGGCCAGCCAGAGGAGCACCACACCAGGGGAGCCATGTCCCTGTGGGTCACAGTAAAGGTAAAGTTGCAGCCAGAGCTCAGGTGACACCCAGGTACCCTTGCCAAGAGGTCACCATTGTGGAGCAAGACAACTGTCTGTGTTGAGCACACTGGCTCACACCCCACTCTGCCACTTAGCAGCTGTGGCAATTTGAGCGAGTCAGCTAATCGGAGCCTCAGTTTCCTCACCTGTAATGTGGGAATACTGATGTCCGCGCACCCCTCCATTCAGTGGATGTCGTACCTCTGCCTCCATAGGTGGGGGACCTCCAGTCGAGCTCACAGACTTTTAGCCAGAGGCAGGGATCGCGATGAGATAAAGAGGGACAGTGTCTCTGACGTTGAGAAGCTCACCTTCTGTTTGGGAAGACACACACTACATAATGGATTAATTAGTAAATTTGGAATGTATCACATGAGGAGTGTTGTAGGCCTGCATTCTCTGTGGGTATAGATGTTACACAACTTACTACTCAATTATTCTCTTTTAATTGTGATTAAAGCCATAAAGGAGCAGAGCTTATAACTGGGGGCCCTGGAGCTCCTTGCAGGGATGCTGGGAGGGGAGATAAAGTGGAGTATATGAAGCCCTTGGCCGGGCCCCTGGCCCATGAGGCGGCTGCAGAGCTCCCTGTGGAGGTGGAGCAGGCCACCTACCGACAAGCCAAGGTCAGGTGACCTAATGCCATAAAGATTTCAGGGGCCAGGGGAGGCCTGAGAGGGTGTTGAGGGATTCTCTGCTTCCATTAAGGGTCCCCACTGAGTGAGGATGGCCCCACCCCTAATTGGCCTGTCCTTAAGCTGGACCCCTTAAGGTTTTAAAGGTCATAGGTGGTGGTGAAAGCCAGAGACCATTCCAAAGACTCCTCCTCCTCCAGGGGGCACTGGTCCTCTGCTGAAGAAACTTCCTACTAGGGCTCCAACTGTGTGAACCATGGGAGGGGATCAGGATAGAATGTGGGGGTCTTGGCTCACTGGCTGGAATCAGCCTCATTCTCAGGGACCCAGGAGCCCTGAGGAGCTGGCAGAGGGGCTGCTGACCCAGGTGTGAAAATAGGTAGCACTGGTCCCTACACCCAGGGATGCAGCAAGGACTAGGGAGGGCTGCCCTGCCCTCACTCCTTCCCCCTCCCTTCCTTTCTCGCCCCAGTCGCTCCCACACCTCCCCCTTTTAAGGTTATCATCTCCTCTCCTGTCTCCTTGAAGGACTTGGCTGTGTCCCCAGGTCGCTCCGGCGTCTGGCTCAGCTACCGCATGGTTCTGAATTATAATGACCTTGTGACAATATCCGCGATGCTCAGATACCCATGAATGGATTGTGCACCCTGTGGGTGGAGAGGGAAAATGTTTACCTCCAGTCCTGTCCCCAGCCAACCAACCGTGTGTGGAGTTGTCCATAAACACCCAGCATTTCTGTCTCCAACCTGATATTAAGAAAAGTATTCTGCACTCTACACAGATACCAGTTATAGATACAAGTGGTCTTTATAGTATTATCGCATTCGTTCCACATTTATTGAGCTATTGCTATGTGCCGGACATGGCTAGGAGGACATGGAAAAGACACCGTGCTTGCCCCTTAGGGAATATCCAGCCCTCACCAGTGAGGTGGGGCTGAACGGGGCGCTATGGGAGCAGCAGCCTGACCTCCCAGCCGGCCCCACTGGGGAGCGACTGTGGTTGGATCTTTTTTTTTAATTGATTAACTAACTAATTAATTATTTTAGTTGTGGTAAAATATACATAGCATAAAATTGATCATTTTAACTATCTTTTATTATTAAACTTATTGGTTAGTAAAAATTACATAGGTGCCAGGTGTACAATTCTGCAGTGCACTGTCTATGTGTTGTGTTATTCATCACCCAGAGTCAGTTCTCTTTCCATCACCGTATATTTGAGACTCTGTCCCTTCTCTCTCCCCCACTTCCCCCACACCCTCAGATAACCACTAACCACTAAACTATTGATTGTGTCCATGAGTTTTTGTTTCTTTGTTGCTTTCAGTTTTGTGTTCCACAAGTGAGTGAAATCACATGGTTCTTGTTTTTTCTGTCTGGCTTATCTCACTAAGCATGATGATCTCCAGGTCCATCCATGTTGTTGCAAATGGCAATATTTCACCTTTTCTTACAGCTGAGTAATATTCCATTGTGTATATGTACCACAGCTTCTTTATCCAGTCATCTGTCACAGGGCACTTTGGTTGTTTCCATGTTTTGGCCACTGTGAACAGCGCTGCAATGAACATTGGGGTACATAAGTCTTTGCGGACAAAGGTTTTCAAGTCTCTTGGGTAGATCCCCAGAAGGGGGATTGCTGGGTCAAATGGTAGCTCCATTCCCAATTTTCTGAGGAACCCCCACACTGCCTTCCACAGTGGTTGTACCAGTTTGCACTCCCACCAGCAGTGTACCAGAGTTCCTTTTTCTCCACATCCTCTCCAGCACGTGTTATTCCTTGTCTTGTTGATAACAGCCATTCTCACAGGTGTGAGGTGGTATCTCATTGTGGTTTTGATTTGCATTTCCCTGACAGCTAATGAGGATGAGCATTTTTTCATATGTCTGCTGGCCATGTGTATGTCTTCGTGGGAGAAGTGTCTGTTTAGTTCTTCTGCCCACTTTTCAATTGGGTTGTTTGTTTTTTTGTTGTTGTTGAGTTGTACAAGTCTTTATGTATTTTAGATATTAGACCCTTATCAAATTCTTTGTTTGCAAATATTTTCTCCCATTCAGTTGGCTGTCTCCTTGCTTTGTTGATGGTTTCTTTTGCTGTGCAGAAGCTTTTTTAGTTTGATATAGTCCCATTCATTTATTTTTGCTTTTACTTCCCTTGCCTTTGAGGTCAGGTTCATAAAGTCCTCCATAAACCCAATGTTTTAGTTCCAATGTTTAGTTCCAATGTTTTCTTGTATACAGTTTATTGTTTCGGGTCTTATGTGGAGAGGTCTTTAATCCATTTTGAGTTAATTTTGGAATATGGTGACAGTTCACAGTTCAGATTCATTCTTTTTCATGTGGTTTTCCAATTTTCCCAGAGCCATTTACTGAAGAGGTTTCCTTTCCTCACTGTATATTTTTCACTTCTTTGTCAAAAATTATGTTTATATATTTGTTTATTTTAATCATTTGTAAGTGTACGGTTGAGTGGCATCAAGTACATTCACATTGTTGTGCCACCATCACCACCATCCACCTCTAGAAATTCTTTCATCTTTCATCAAAACTGAAACTCGATACCCGTTAAACACTAGCCCCCCACGCCTCCCGTCCCCCCATCCCTGGCAACCACCGTTCTACTTTCTGTCTATGAATTTGACTTGTAGTTACCTCACCTGGAGAGTCATACAGTATTTGTCCTTATATGTCTGGCTTCTTTCATAATGTCCGCAAAGTTCACCCATGTTGTAACATGCATCAGATATTACTTTAAGGCTGAATAATATTCCACTGTGTGCAAATGCATTTTGTTTTTTCATGCATTCATTGATGGGCACTTGGGCTGCCTCCACCTTTTGACTGTTGTGAATAATGCTCTGTAAACACAGGTGTACAAACACCCCTTCGAGTCCCTGTTTTTAATTCTTTTGGGTTTATACCTAGAAGTCAAATTGCTGGATCCTGTGGTAATTCTATTTTTAATTTTTTAAGGAGCTCTAGACTGTTCTCCCTAGTGGTTCACTGTTTTACCCTTCCATCAGCAGTGCACAAAGGATCCACTTTCTTCACATCTTTGCCTGGGGTTGGATCTTGACAACAAACCCGACTTTGTCCTGGGGCACAGAATGGGGATTGGGGGGATGGAGCCAGCAGCCAGCAAGGACTTCCCATTTTAGCCATCTGGACTCAAAATGAGGGGTTCTGGGAGAGAGGAGAGAAAGAAGTCAGGGCAAAGAGGCACTGACCCATTGCATTTGGCAGGCTTTGTCTTTAACAACTGTAATCAGTTGTGATTCGTGATTCTGATTCTAGTAAGAATTCAGTTGTGAGAAGAATTGTTCTGGGCAGAGTAAGTCAAAGAAAACATCATGAATATGGAAGGGTGAGGATCAGGTCCTAAATGAATATGATTTGTTTTTGATCTTTTAAAAATAAACATTTTTATTAAACAAAGGATGTATGTCTGGAAACTAAGAGCAGGATAGAGAAGACAATAAAAAGCCCTGAGAGATCCCTGACAAGTAACTGCCCAGTGTTGGTGAGGCTCCCTCCTCCCTTACCGTATTTCCCTTTGAGAAGCATTCCCCAGCCCTCCCAAGACTCTGAACAGGCAGTCTGTAGGTGCTGTGGGGTGGCACATTGTCCGGGTGGTGGGAGTGGGACTTGGTGGGCAGAAACAAGATCGAGGGATCAGGATGGAATGGGGTCTGCAGGGGGCTCTGAGGCTAGCAACGGGGATTCTAGGGCATATATTTACCCCAGGCCCCCTGGACTCGGCCCTGATGATCAAGCCAGTTGCAGGGGCCCTCCATTTCCTGAAGGAGGGTGTCCCCCCATCTGTGCGAGTGGAGAGGGTACGGCTGTCTCAGGGCAGATGCTCCCTGTTGGTGGCACGTGCAGACGTCAGGTATTCAGCATCTTCTCATTGGTTTCTCCCTTTGCCTTTCCCAGCCTATGCCCTCAGGTGTGTCTCTGGCTGCTCCTAGTTCATGCCCTCTGATCATTTTCCCATCACCCCTTGGAGAACGCTCCGTTATGTGGTGTTCATTCTCAGCCAGGTGCTGATAAGACCACACCTCATTGCGCCGCTCACCTAGTGTGTGTGAGAGTGACTCATCACTCCTCCTTCGTCCTACAATGGGCATGTCCCAAGAGGTTCCCCAGGTTGTGTGGCTTGGAGCCTGCTGCAGGGGCCAGCCCTCTCGGTCAAGAAGAGAACCCAGGCCTGTGGCTGGGCCTCCCCAGGCTACACACTGGGGGCCTCCAGGGCACTTTCTGTCTTACTTCCCCAGGACTGTCCTCTCACGCTGGGCCCAACATCCTGGGAGTTTTGCTGAGACTTTGCCATACCCGTTTCCCCATGCCCCTGGTCTTCCTAGGCCCACCTTGACGGATGGTCTGCCTCTTGGCATTTCTTGAATTCCATCTCTGCGCAGTGCCAGGGAGTGCTGGAGCTCAGAGGAGCAGGTCCTCAGGCTTGCCACGTGCCCAGACCACAAGGTGAACTCAGCTCCGGGGTGTTTGCAGATGCTGCTGGATGTGGCTTCCACACCAGAACGGGGTCATGTGCTGACAACTTCATCAAGTCACAGCGACTGTTGGCAGCAAGAGGGAGCAACACTGAGGAAGTGCACGTAACTAAAACTGCACGTGGTAAAGCTGAGCTGACGCTGGGACAGATAGCTGAAGGGCCTGTTGTGGTCACTGGAGTGAAGTGCCTGCACGGCCTGCCCCTGGAGTGGAATGCCAGTGACCGTGAGTGATGGATGGCAGGCGCTTAGGGAGAAGCACGCAGCCGAGCGCGCCTGCCCGGCTTCTGTGCGCCCGGCGTGAGCGCCTGGCCGATTGCCGAAGTGAGCGCTCGAGTGGGAGCTAATCGATGAATTAGCACCTTACAGCGTGTCTGGGCTGGTTGTAAAGTGGCCTTCGGAGTTACCAAGCAGCCGATCAGGAAGTGTTGGCCAGCGGAGCAGACAGTCTGCCTGTGGGTAAACCTCGTAAAGCAAGAGCCTCCAGAAGTGACAGTCACTAAGCAGAGTCCTCCCACAGGGTGGCAGAGAAGTGTGACTCTGCCTCAGAGAGGAGGTGGGGGAGTGTGGAGGTGGGAGTGTTCTAGTAAACGTGTAGGAGAGGCTGCCGGATGCCTCCGAGGCCACGTCCAAGCTTCCGTGCGAGGCAGAAGCCCTGCTTGGAGCCACCTCCTCCCTGGCTGGCTGGCTGCTGTGTCACATCACCTGAAGGAAGGGCACCATAGCAACCTGCCCTCCCTGCTTCCTCTGCAGCGTGTAGAAGGCCCTTGGAAGGGCCCAAGGAAGAGTAGAACCCAGGAGATTGGAGGGAGGGTCAGGCTTTCCAAGCCACCTAGAAACCCTCACACACCGATGTTGTTTCCAGTATCCTGGCACAGAACCAGGAGCTGCCCGTGGCCTCTGCCACCATTCCACCATTTGTTCTGGGAATATTGCTGGGAGCATCTGCTGGGTGCTAGGCCTTGGGCTCCACGGGCTTCTCAAATAACATGCTTGCAATCTCTAGAGGTCCAGGCGGGTAGAAGCAAGAGCTACTGGAGTTACTGGTCCTGCCTCTTACTTGCTTTGAAACTATGAATAGTCTCTTCCACTCAACAAATAGGTATTAGGCACGTTTGTGGGTTGAACTGTGTTCCCCTAAAAGATATGTTGAAGCCCTAACACCTAGTACCCGTGGCTGTGACCTTATTTGGAAATAGGGTCTTTGCAGATGAAATCAAGTTAAGATGAAGTCATGCTAGAGTAGGATGGGCCCCTAATCTAATATGACTGGTGTCCTGATGAGAAGAAGGAAATGTCCATGAAAACAGAGACCCATGGGGAGAACACCATGTGGGGACAGAGGCAGGGACTGGAGTGACCCAGTTGCAAGCCAAGGAATGCCAAGGATTGAGCAGCCACCACCAGAGAGAGGCAAGGAGGGATTCTTCTTAGAGTCTTAGAGAGCATATGGCCCTGCTGATGCCTTGATTTCAGACTTCTAGCCTCCAGAACTGTGACAGAATAAAATTCTATTGTTGAAGTCGCCCAGTTTGTGATACTTTGTTATAGCAGTCCTAGACAACTAATACAGACACCTCCTGGGTATTGTGCTGGGTGTGCAATAAGGCCAAGAAAGACAGAGCAGAAGGGAAGGTATTCATCACCTATTCTTATTCATTCAGTCATTCGTTTACAAATTTTACTGAGCATTTACTCTGTGTGTCAGACATTGTGCTGGGGCTCGGATACAGCTGTGAATGGAGTAGACCAAACTCTCCCCTTCGAGTTTATATCCTAATGGGGAGAAATAGACAGGAGCATAACGATCAATAACAACAATAGTAAAAAAGTAGTATATTAAATGGGGAAAAGTGCAAGGGAGAAAAATCCATCAGGGAAGGGAGAGAGAGACAGATGGGAGGGGTTGTCTATTTAAATAGGGTGGTAGAAGCCTCCCAGAGAAAGAGCCATTTAAACTAGCAAAGTGGTCCTCCACCTGGTCCTCTACCCTGACTGCGTGTCAGAACCACCAGGAGAGCATCAAATAAAACAGAACGGAACGAAAACAGTCAGTGGCAGAACCCCGCTGGAGGCCGGTTAAGTTGGAATCTCTGAGGCTGGGGCTCTGGGGCCTCTCCTTATAGATGCTCCTGGCCCCAGGTCTAAGACCCCCTGGTCTAGCAGCAGGACAGCTGCAGTGGAGAAAAGGCTCTCTGTGGCCCAGCAAGGTCACCTGCAGAGAAGGAGAAGGGTCCAGGCCTGCAGATGTCTATCTCACCTGAGAGGCTAGGTGATCTCAGCAGATGGGGGGTCAGAGCTGAGTGAAGCACGGCCCCGGAGCCCCCAGTGCACACACATCAGCCTCATGCTTCCTAGGCGGTGCATTCTCTTTCTTCTTTCCTCTTATCGGCGTGGTGCTGGGGCTGACCGTGCCCAGTACCAGTCCTGCCTCTGCCAGGTTTGGGGACTCTTTCTCCTTTGTATTGTGGGGTCTCGCCAGCCCCCCACTGCCAGGCTTCTGCTGTGTGGGCTTGGACCCAGGGTGGAACAGCTGCTGGGCCTGGTGTTGCTGGCTGTGCGTCAGCCGGGGGGACTCTGGCGGACCATGCTCCCTGACTCTGGAGCAGCTGAGCTTGGCCCCAGCTTGCCTTGCTTTGATTTCCTGGGAGATAAAGAAGAATTTCCAGAATAACACCGTAACAGTCCTTTTCATAGACCCGGAGAGACCTTTCCCTTCTTCCTGAGTAGAGTGGGGCCGCAGGCCGAGGTACGGAGTCAGGGAAGTGGCAGCTAGGCCAGGACGACGGGCGGCCCTCGTGTCACTGGGGAGCCAGGACCCGCACCCGGAGCCGGGCGGCTCCCCCGCCCGCGTCTCTCTCCCCCGGCGTGCTGCACGCCCGGCGGCTCCCCTGGGCGCCCCGGAGCCTGTCAGACACCAGGCATCAAAGCTCCTGGCAGGTCCCTTTCATCTGGGAGCTCCCCGCCCCGCGGCCGCCCACTCTGGGAGCCTGACGTCCCAGGCCTCTGGCCTGCAGGGGCAGCGTCTCTCCTCTCGGCCCCTCCTCCTCCGCACCTGTTCCCTTTCCCCTCATTTGTCCCGTCTCTCGTCATGTCCCCTCGTTTCTCCTGTGTCTTCAGCTTTGGTCCTGCAGTTGTCTTTGCTGATCCAGGCGGGGATCAGATCCAGGAGGTGCCAGGATGCCGGGAAATAGCACCGGGCTGGGGACCTGGGAGCTGCCCTCTTGTGCTTTCCCTGGGAGGTGACACAGACTGGCTGACGCCCCAAGATGCGCTCCCTGGTGGCCCAGCCCTGCTTCCACTTCACTTCACACGAGCTGGCAAGCAGCTGCTGAGCTTGTCCCCTCTTGATAGAACCCTGAACTCGCCCACCTGCAGCCGCCCGCCCACACGTGCCTCCCTCTGCCCCATGGACAATGCCACACCTTCAACTTACACGTTCGTTCACTTCAGGTGGCCGCGGGGCCAACAGACAGCATATTCATTCCTTCAACTCCTGGACTGTGGAGCCAGCTGTCCTGTGTGGCCTTGGGCAGGTGACTCAACCTCTCTGTACCTCAGTTTTCTCACCTGCAAAGGGATACCAATCTCATAGGGTGGTTGTGAGGCTTAAATGAGTTAATGTCAAGTGCTTAGAACAGTGTCCGACTGTTTGAGAATGTGGGTTTTGTTATCATCCAGCTGTGGTGATAACATAGTTGGTCGGAACACTCTGCATCTCAGCTCTGTGGTCAAGGTCAGATCAGGGTATGTACTATTGGAAGCCCCGTGACATTGGACAGGTTCTTAATTAAGTCTCTCTGAGCCTGTTACTTCCTCTGTAGAATGGGAGTTTTTGTGAGCATTTGATGAGCACATATATTTAAAAACTGATTGCATGGTTCTCAGAAATAGTCTTAATAAATGCATTTGTTTTATAATCTAAAAAATAAGGAAGTTTGTTACTCTTAGTTTCCGAGAGATGGGGTGGGGTGGGGGGTGCAGGAGGCAGAGTGAGGGGGGAAGCGTGGGCAAGAGCCTTTATTGTGGGAAGGAACCAGGGAGACCAGGTAGGCAGGTTTAGGATTGGCAGATTTGAATAATGTCAGTGGGCTCTGGGGTGTAAGGACTGTCCCACGTTACCTGGCTCCTGTCCTGGAGGAGTGATTAGGGTTGGGAGTAGTGGCCCCATGCGTGACAGCCTGATTGGGGTGGGGGGCTCTGGCCCCTGAGGTAAGTCGTTGGCTGCCTCTAGTTATTAGCTAGCCTGGGAGGGGCAGGCTCCCCGGGGTGTGTAAGGTCACAGATGTCAAACATCAGAATAAAAAGACGTGCTTAAATGCATCAGCACACACTTCCCAAATAAATGACAAAATGCGTTTAGTTTTACATTCTTACTTTAAAAATGGGACTGTCGGTTCGGGAGCCTCAGGTCTCGGGGGCAGAGCCCACCACGCTGCTGTCAGCAGCTTCTTCCCTGAGGCTCAGCCTCCTCATCGGTGAGATGAAGCCACCACACTGTCACTTCAGGGCCTCCTGGAGGACTCAGTGAGCTGACCTTGTGGGAAGCTCCCAGCCCCAGCAGGAGCATCTTAGTTTATGAGAGAGACTACATTTTTGTGTCCATTTTAAGAAGAAAACTCTTACACATTCTGGCCCTGGCTCCTCACCTCTGGTAGTCTGTTACGAAGGTGAAGGAAGGTGTTTTCAACCTCGGGGACGCAAGCCTCATGAATGCATAGGAGATCCACACTGTGCAACGCAGGGACGGGCTAGTGCATTTGACGGGTGTCCAGGATGAGGCCAAAGGAGCTGGCGGTGCAAGTTGGGGAGCTCCCAGAGACACTTCCTGCCTGTGTCTTCCCCTCTCTCCTCCCTGAGCCTCTTGGGCTGTTCCTCCTGGAGGACTCCCTTGGGATGAGGAGCTTGAGGTCGGATTCCCTTGTGTAGGGACTGGGAAGGGAGGCCTTTGTGCGGCCACCATTCGAGCCTGAAATACTTTCCAAAGCAGATGAGATCAGAGACTCCCTCTTTCAGGCCCAGCTATGTTGACGGGGAGGCTCAGGGGTCAAACGGGCAGGCCCGAGAGGTGACAGAGGGTTGGCGATCTGGCCCCGTCTGTGGTAATCTCAGGCAGATGCACGCTCTGGGCCTCCTGCGCCTCCACCCACTTTTCCTCCTGGATAGTTAGAGTACAGAGAGGAGGACTCGATGGGCATTTCTCTGCCAGCAGGGAGAGGCCAACATTCTCTGCTGTCCAGTACCAGCACCTCTTTGTCCCCTCCCTAGCGGGCGTGTGAGCCACCCCAGGACTCATGCTGGCCCACAGCCCTCCTAAGGCCGAGGGTGGGCCTGGCTGTGTCCCCCTGACCTTCCTCCCTCACTGCGATCCTGCCCCACCTGTTCCCCCAGCATCCTGTTTGCCGACATCGAGGGCTTCACTAGCCTGGCATCCCAGTGCACTGCCCAGGAGCTGGTCATGACCCTCAACGAGCTCTTCGCCCGCTTCGACAAGCTGGCTGCGGTGAGTCACCCTGCCCACGGCCCCTGGGCACCTGGTGCCTGAGCCAGGGCCAGCAGGTGGCCTGATCTCGGCTGCCGGAGGGAGGGTGCTGGGGTCAAGAACCTGCTGAGCACCAGGGACGGACGCTGTGCTGGGGACAGCCCTGTTGGACCGAGCCTGCTGTTGGGAACTGACGACTGGTGGAGGCTGTGTGTCCTCTCGTACTGCGTCAGCCCCAACCACACACTCAGCTGGAGATGCTTTCTCACTGTCACTGGTCACGAGGGAGCGAATGGCTGAGCTCTCTGTCAGTGGAAGAGGGCAGTAAGGCTTGCAGGTAGCACTGTAGGCCCCTGAGGAATTTCTGTCCCATAGAGCAAATTAGGTGCCATAGAGCCACTGTCCTGATGAGGTTGGCCAGAGTGACCAGAAAATGAGTGTGAATCCCAACTGGCTGGCAGACACCTGTGGGGCCCCCCTTCCCCCAGAAGCTTCCAGAAAGAGAGGACTCTGCAATGTTCAGGCAAAGTGGAAGGAGCACCCCAGGGCAGGGAAGCATGAAGGACGTGCTCATTCACTCATTAGGTTCATGCTTGGCACTTGGGCATAGGAGGGGCCTTCAATGAGAGTCCAGGCCACACAAACACTTGAGTCCCGTGTCCAGCTTCATAACCTGGTTTCCTGGAGCCGGACTTGGACACCTCAGAATTGGTGCTAAATGACGTTCTATCTCAGTCGCAATTATGGATGGGTTGTGGCCTTCAGGCAGGCACTTCAGCCCTATCTTAGCACCCCCATGCTTACTGGTTTAGCAGAACTGTTTTTGGCAAAAACTCAGGCAGGTGGAGTTTAAACTTGTGGTTAAATCTCATTTCTGCTTTAGTCTTGTTGTAAAAGAAGAAGAATCAGAAAACAGTTTCTAGAACCTCAGGTCAAGGGTCAGGGCATGCTCCAGGGGATGTCTGGGGCCCGGGCACTCCCTCTGAGCCTGGGGCTTTCCTCACACTGACAAGTCTGCCCTCCGTGCTACCCTGGTGGACCCTCCCCCTTGGGCCTGTGCCCAAGAAGTGAGTTCCGGGCCCTGGCGAGGCTGGAATGTGTCCCTGAGGGCAGCTCGGCCTCCTTCTGTCCCCCACGGCTCCTGATAAGCCTGTCCCGGCACTGGGCCTGTGCTCACTGCCCTAAAAGGCAAGTTATTCCAGGCATGGCGTGAATCTGTTTGCTTCCCACTTCTCTCCCTCCCACTTCACGTTCCTGCTATTTTTAATTTTTAAAATTAATTTACTTTCCAGGAGAATCACTGTTTACGTATTAAGATCCTGGGGGATTGTTATTACTGCGTCTCTGGGCTGCCTGAAGCGAGGGCTGACCATGCCCACTGCTGCGTGGAGATGGGCATGGACATGATTGAGGCCATCTCGTAAGTGCCTGTCTGCAGGGGGACTGGCCACTTCCAGGGGGCTATCCCATCTCCAGAGGGACTTCCTATCTGCAAGGGGACTGTCCCACAGCTCAAGTAACTGGCTGGCTGGTTGGACCAATGGAGGCAGGGAAACGGTGGGGCCAAGCCTTCTCCCGAGGACCATCAGCCATGTGGGAGGGTTGATTTGCCCCTGCAGACGTGGAGCCTTCTCCTGGGCTCCTTTCTCCCACAGCAGCCTGGGAAGCGTTTCCCTGAGGAACGTGTCCTATAGGAAGGGAGGGCTGTGCAGGAGGCGTGCATCCACCTGTGCAGGAAAGCTGGACACGGCAGCAGTCATGCCGTGTGCAGGCCTCATACTCCAGTCCCTCCTGCCCTCTGACCACCACCCAGCCAGGGGTAGGACCCATTGGCACCATTTCTTCCCAAATGTGAAAGGTTGGGCTCCAGGGTAAACAGCTCCCCAGGGCACTACTCCTAGGCAGGGGAGTCAAACACAGGGTTCCATTTTAAGAAAATCCATTCTTTGTGCGATTATAGCAAAAAGGATTTTGCCTAGTTCTTGGTCACTGCTGGCCATAGAAGGATCCCAGGTCATTAAAAACCATGGACAACCCACGCTTACATGTCCTCCAGGGAGCATGTCAGAGACTGTGTCCAGGTTGTATAACTTTGAACTTGAGAAGTAGTCTGGGCAGGGGTGGAGGAAGAGACACAGTGGGCAAGGTCAAAGGTCAGAGGTCAGAGTAGTTGGCCAGGAAGGTGGCCAGGAACATTAAGTCTGGCTAAGTTCCACTTGGCAGTGTTTGCTGAGTGCCCCTGTGTGCCTGGGCTGGACAGGGTGTCCCTTGCAAGAAGTAGGGAGTCTGTTGAGGGAGAGAGGCTGGGACTCCATTGCCCTGACACTGGGCATACCGAGTGGACATCGCCAAGTAAGAGAGGCAAACTGTGGTGGGAAGGCCAAGGAGGTAGTCACTGATTCCATTGGGAGGACCTAGAGAGGCTTCGCGAAGGAGGTGGCCCTGGAGTTAAGCCAAAAAGGTAGAAAGAGATAGCAAGAGGCCAGAGGCATCATGGATAGAAGAAATAGCTCCAGTCAAGTTTTTGCAGAGTTGATCCCAGGACAAGAGTAATGATGGATGACATAAATCTTCCCTGCATGGTGTCAGCCTCTCCCTGGTGGGGTGCGCTGGAGTTCGCATGGTCAGACTGCCTAGTCAGACTGCCATTCCCACCGCGAGCTGAGTGGGCTCATCCCCAGGGAGGGTCCAGGTCCCTAAAAAGTGCACACTGTGTACCTGCTCCGCAAAACACCTGCACCCTCTTCTGCAGACCCTGGGCCCTAGACACATACCTGGACATGTGTGTCCTACTCCCCTTCTCACAGAGGGGGCCTGTCTGTCTATCGGGGACCCCTGGGTACGTGGTGCATGTGGCAGGGATTGGAGCTGCCTTCTAGTGCATGGAGCACCCCTAGTTACCCATACCTGCCTGAGCTCCCCTTCTTTCCTGAGCTGACATGTCCTCCCTTTAACCGCCTTTCTCCATTATCCTGCTAATGTCAAAGAAGCAGCGATGTGGATAAATCCAAGAGCATTATATGAGTGGGGTTTGGAGTGGCTGTAACTTCCCTGTTTGGCTCAAGTCGTCACTAATGTGCATTTGCATTTTCGGAACACGATTTAATTGACTGAGTAACGATGGCCCCAGGTGCCCTAATAGGGGAAGCAGTGGGGCCCGGGTTTTAGTGTGAAGTGCCGCGCCACCTTGTGGCCTAACCAGGAAGCAGCGCCTCTCCCAGCACCTGCGTTCCAGGGCCTCGCCACGCCCTCCACGCTCCGCAGTCTCAGACTGGATTTGCTCCGGTTGCGGTTGCGGAAGAGAAGTGACTCTTTAATCCCTGCATCTTCTGACACACCCCTGACCCGACTCCCTGCATTCCAGCTTCACCCCCGCTCTGTGTGCCTGGCCCCTGACCCTCTCCCAGCCTCACCCCTGCTCCATCCCCAGGTTGGTCCGGGAGGTGACAGGGGTGAACGTGAACATGCGCGTGGGAATTCACAGCGGGCGAGTACACTGCGGTGTCCTTGGTCTCAGGAAGTGGCAGTTCGACGTCTGGTCTAACGACGTCACGCTGGCCAACCACATGGAGGCTGGAGGCAAGGCTGGGTGAGTGAGAGCTGTGGGCAGAGCCTGGACTTAGCTTCTCACCCAGCTCCCCGCAGGGTGACTGTGTGAGGAGCAGGGCTGAGGGGGGCAGGACAGGGTATCTTGCCACCCGGGGCTGGCAGAGTTTAAGGAGAAGTTCTTCAACTTGACAAATTACTTACACCGCACCATGGCGAGTTGTGGGGAGCATCAGGTCAGCTTTGCCCGTTCTTCCCCCCAGAAGCTATTTACACAAAACGTGGTGAGTGACAGGTAGGGTAGAGTTCTAGAGGAGGGAGGAGCCACAGATAATTTCCCGGGTAGCCAAGACAGAAAGGAGGTGGGACGTGAGCTGGCCTGGGCAGGATTAAGACAGAGGAGGAAGGTCAGGTTGGGAGAGTGTCAGCCTGAGGGAACCGGGTGAGGACAGGCACAGGATAGAAAAGCACAGTCTTTCCACGAAATGCGTGTAGAGCAGATGGCCTTTGAGGGACCCGTGGGAGAAAGAGTGCCTGTTCTAGGAAGGACATTCCTGCCCGCCTGCGGGGGTTGGACTCAGTCCTATAGTCAGCAGGAGCCCCTGCTGGTTCCTCAGCAAGTTTGCAAAGTTTGCAGGACTAGAGGCCGTGTTCTCCCCGTAGGCTAATAAGGAATGTATTGTATGGTCATAGCAATGTAATATAGACGTGATATGGTGTAGTCACAGTGGGCGCAAGCTGGGAAGGGCCCTTCCTGAGCGGTCTTGATGGTGTTGAAAGGATACAGGGCGTTGAGGTTGGGATCCAGGTTGGGGTTAGCATTTGAGCCCGAGTTTGCACCACAATTGAGTCAGTTGCCGTTGGGTTCTGCGTGGGAGCTGGAGTTCTGAATGCACGCTTTCTGCCCTCCTCTCCTGCTTCCTTCCCCACCTGCAGACGCATCCACATCACCAAGGCCACACTCAACTACCTGAACGGCGACTACGAGGTGGAGCCAGGCTGTGGGGGCGAGCGCAACGCCTACCTCAAGGAGCACAGCATTGAGACCTTCCTCATCCTGCGCTGCACCCAGAAGCGGGTCCGGGGGCTGGGGGAGCTGGGCCGGGGGTGGGGGTCGGGGGCGTCATTCTTTCCGGAGGAACGTTTTCTTGGCCTGCTGCTTCCTTCTCTTCTCACTGTTTCCTTGAGTCGTGGTCCCTGCATCTCAGGAAGGACATGGCAGTTACAGGGGCCCTGCAAAGGCTGACGGCAAGGAGGGAGTGTTTTCATTTTGCTTCTGTTGCAAAAGTGCACAGGCCTCAGATCAGTTAGAACCAACACATCAGAAGGTCACGAGATGGAAATGAAGCCTCAAGGAGATCTGTGTCTGAGACACTTTATCTGCATCTCACTCCTTTTCTATCGCCTAAACTTGGCAGAAATTTGTCCTTCTCTCTCTCTGCCCCCCCCCCCAGTCCATCCTGTATATCTTTGTTTCTTGGACCTCTGTCTTTTCCCCCTTTCACTTTTTAGTCTCTTTCTTCTTCCTCCTTTTGTCTCAGCCCACACTTACCAAAATATGAAACTGAATTATCAGCAGACTTCGATGTTCTATTTTTAATAGTGTCATGTTCCAGGCTCTTAATTTTTAAAATGAATGAAGAGAACATTTTCTGTTTCTCCCTAGATTACAATGCCTTTTACTTAGGAATCTGTCGGTTGGATTTATCTGTTGGTCAGAGCCCTTTGATAGAGAGGAGTTTCCTTGTTTCTTTCCTAAGAAATTAGACTACAGACAAAGTTAAGCTATGAGAAAAGTCCAGGGAAAGTCTTGGGTGAGAGCAAAAGTAGATGTTTTGACGGGAGGCAGGGCCCTCTGGGGCAGGGGCCGCCCTGGGAGGCACAGCACAGGGCACCTCGTGCCCCCGTTCAGCCAGGACGCGGATCTCGGCTGCGGGGGCCTCTGAGGGAACTGTCAGCCTCGCCCCACAGACATCAGAAGAAGGATGCAAGGGGCTAGGGCACTTTGGGGAGAATGCCCAGTGGCTTAATTGACACATTTTTAAACATTTGCTTGTTGTTTGGCTGTAAAGTCTAAATGAACTAAAACCCTCCCAGCCACCCTCCCCACCCCCCACTCCTGCCAACCTCCCTGCGGGCTTCACAGGGCCTCCAGCCCCACCTTCCTGCCCCACCCAGGCCCACCCTGGACCCTGGGTTCTCTGGGTCTTGGCTCTTTTGTCTTGACAAGTGGTCCAGAAAAGGGTGAAATGGAAACAGACAGTGACATCCCAGCTGAAGCAGGCCGTGTCCCCTTCCCTCCGCAGCCCTGCTCTGAAGGGGGCTCCCTTCCCAGGCCCGGGAAGGGCGCTGGGGTGAAGGCCGCCTCATGTCTCTTAAGGACCTCTCCAACCCTCCAATTGAGCCCATTTGGATGGATGGACAGACAATGGATAGAAGAGTTTGTGGTGGCACACGGTGTCCGGCTGAGGCCCCGTTTATGTATTTGTACAATGCACGTCAGCCCTTGAATCTCACATCCTAATGACCCAAACCTCTGGAAGCTGCCTTCTGGGCAGCAGGGCCTGCCCTACTGCCCGCTCTGCTAGGACACGCCTATTTTGGATAAATTGAATGGAGAATGGAATCCCAGGTTTCCTCCCTTCTCCATCACCCCCAGGTACCTCCAGACCCAGGCTCTGCCCACCCCTGAGAATTCCATGTGAATGACAGATGTTCCCATGCCTGGTTCCTTGGTCACAAGACCAACTTCATTATCTTGTTCTGCTGCTCCCGCCTGGGCCCGCCGGGGCTAGCATTGGCGTCTGGAGGGATTAGAGTGCTTTTTTGAAAGGAATCTTGGCAGAACTCTGGGCTCCAGGCTATGCAGAGAAGAGATGGGGAGCTGCCTTAACCCCTGGGCACCTGGCCAGTCACCTGGGAGGAATGAGAACCTCCACACAGGCTCATCTGGTGGGTGTGCCCACAGACTGATGCATCTGTGTTGCTCTCCCAGAAAGAAGAGAAGGCCATGATCGCCAAGATGAATCGCCAGAGAACCAACTCCATTGGGCACAACCCGCCGCACTGGGGGGCCGAGCGTCCCTTCTACAACCACCTGGGTGGCAACCAAGTGTCCAAGGAGATGAAGCGGATGGTGAGTGACCGGTGGGGCAGTGTGCGAGCAGAACTCACCAGGGCTGGGCCAGGCGCCTCGTGTTGCCCCAGGGCATCTAGAGAGCCACCAGAGGAGAGATTGGAAGTGGGACTCACCCCAAATTTGGGCGAGGAGCCGGAGCTCCTGACCTCTGGCCCCGGGCTCTCCTGGCCCCACTGTCTTTTGGCATGCCAAATTTGGCTTTGGGACAGAGCGGGTTGCCCCTTCCTCTCTCCCTCTTGCGGGTGCAGGCTGGAAGCAAGGGTCCAGCCAGAGCCTCCCCAGTGGTCCCTTGGCACTGTGGTGAGGTCCCGGGGTTTTGGTGGGCTCTGTCATGCCAGCTGCCCTTCCGGCACCTGCTGAATTTCCTGGTAGTTGGAACACATCCTTTGGCTCAGTTTCTCAGAAACCATCCCAGTGCTTCTTGGCGAGTGACAGGTAATGGTCCCCTTTGCCCTCTTTTAAGAAACACCCCCGCTACCTTTAACCTCCCCGTGGGAGCATGCAGGCTGAATGAGTGGAGGCCAGGGCAGGGTGCTGCCCCGATCTCAAGGGACCCTGCTTGCCTCAGGGAACAGACCCCCCGCCCCAGCGTCCCTGCACACGCCAGGGGAGAGTTAATTCAAGATGTGCTGCCCAGGTTCTACCGGTGAGGATAGAAAGAGGGATTCAGAAGATGGACAGAAGAGGAAGAGGGGTGACAGAAGTCATGTCCCAGCAGCTGTGTTTCTTGCATTGTTTTCTGAGAGCATGGCGTTGGCATTGGGCATGCTCCTCAGCCCAAGGGCAGCCTGGCTCCCAGGCAGTGTCCCCACCCTGAGGAAGAGCTGAGTGAGGAGAGGAGGTGGGGGGAGGTAAGATCCACAGCGCCACAGGGCGGGGTGCAAGAATAGAAGGGACCTCTGCCCTGGGACCCCCAGCCGGGGACAGGTAGATCTGACTAGCTTGCTTTAGGCTGCAGCAGTAGGGGTTACAGACGGACTCCACGGGGTCCAGCTGAGTCAGTCAGAGCCGGGGACCTGAGCGAGGGGACAGCTGGGATGCAGTCACTCTGCTGCTTGCGAGCTCGCAGATAGCTGGTGACGAAGATTTAAGGAAAATGTACAAGAGAACAAAATGAATTGAGTCAAGGCCTCCATTTTAATTTTTGATGGTAAAGAATTAACTTGCAGGACACCAAGATCGTGAGGGAGCAGAGCAGGAGAGGCCCAGCCTTCCCTTGGCTTTGAACTTGGACTTCCACAGACCTGGTCACTGTCACTCAGGGCTCTAGCCACCACTCCTCCTCCCTCAGGGGCCCTCCCCAAAGCAAGGAGCAGTTGGTGGATCTTCCCTGTTTTCTCCCCAGCCCTTTAATAATCTTCTGTAGACTCTGCAGGATGGTCAAGCGGTAAGCAGGGGTGAGAGGAGAAGGGGGAAGACTGAGAGCAGGGTGAGAAGAGGGAGGCTCCCATCCAGGCTGGGGGAAAGAGGAAGAGGGAGCAGGAAGACATGAGGCAGGGAGAGAGGACAGAGGGGTGTGGGAGATGGAGGGGGAGCTAGAAAGGATGGGGAGTGGGAAGCAAGCCAAAGGTGGAGAGCACGAACCCCAGCAGCCAGGTAAGGTGCCTGGTGGTAGTTTCCCTGTTTAAAATCTATGGAATGCTTTCTGTTCTTTAGTGATATTTGGTATAAGTGGACTCTGTAGTTACTTCAGAGCCCCAGAGGCACGTGGACCATTAGCACCAGTTTGGCAGATGCATTAATCATTGTTAGGACAAGGAACCTTGGAAGAATTAGCAGAGGGGCTGTAATTGGGGGAAGGGTAGGAGCCAGGGCTGCAGCCAAGTCTCCCTCAGGGTGTTGATTGCCTCACCCAGCTGAGGGGGAAGGGAAAGTGTGTGCACAAGAACAGGGCTGGGGACCATCCTGGCTGGGCCGAGTCACCCACGGGGCCAGCATCCAAGTACCAGCTCCTGGCCCCCCAGCATGCCCCTGCAGTGTCTGGGTTGGGCTGGGACAGGTGCTGGCCGCTGTCAGGCACACTGTTGGCTTTTCGGGTTAAACTTGCCTGAAATCTGCACAAGATAGGCAAAAGGAGAGCTTCTTCCCTGACTTACACTGAAGGTGGCGTGAGGTGTGGAGATGTGACAGGGGGAATTAGATTACACAGTGACTGAGAACAGTAAGAAAGGTACTCACTTGTAGTTAGTGGTTTCTTTCTTTAAATCTTGTTCTAAATTGTACTCAGCTTTTAAAACGTGGTGCTGAGCGGTGCTGGTTTATGTTTAGGCATGAGTATTGTAAGGTCTCTAAGGTGATTTATTAATAAGAGGCTGACAGGGGGCATGTGCACGGACTTCTGCACATCTAACCAGGCCCCAGGAGGCTCTGTATCCCTCAGGGGCAGGGAACAGGCCCCAGGACCTGGGAAGATGAGCGGCCTGGTCAGGCTGAGCATGCAAACCAGAGCCTGCACCTTAGTGTGGACGGGCTGAGGGACCACGGCCCGTGCTCTTGATTTAGGTCTGAGTGGGAGGAATGGGGAGTCAAACACAAGCACTGAGCTGAACTGAGCTGAGCTGCTCTCCAGAAGCACCAAGGCACAAACTGTAGGAACCCACCTGAGGGTCCTCCCTGATGACTGACGATGACCATTGTACTAGAACTAGTAAGCAGTTCAGGGGACTTGGACCCAGTCTGCTGGTCTTTTCAGTGACCTTCTGCTGTGGTTTCTGGACCAGATGTTTTCTGGCTGTTGTCAGTTCTCCACCCCAAGCAGATGCTAAGCTTTCCATACCAATGTGGCCCCCAGTGTGCCTAGAGTGGACCCAGCCCCAAAACCAGCCACAGTAGATGACCAAAGGAGCACCAGACAGTCAAAAGCTGGTTTATTAAACATGTCAGGTGAATTCTAGAGACCAGCATAGGCGTAATATGGCTGTTGTTCTCAATCCTAGAGTAAATTCGTTGCCAGCCCCTATGATGGAATTCAGCGGGTCAGTGCCTGTCCAGGTTCTGCTCTCCAATAACGCTTGTGCTCTGGGGGACCTGGGGAGTGTCGGGCATCAGCCTGCCCCAGACTGAGCTCTCGCCTTGGTGACACCAACTTCTCCAGCCTAGGGCTGGGACAGTGAAGTGGGCGGGCCTTGCATCCTGGACAGAGGGCCTGGCGATTCTTAGAGGATAAAGAGACAACGACTGGGCAGCCTGGGAGGAGCCCAGGGCCCAGAGTTGGGCACTTGGATGTCCACTAGAGGCTGATGAGGCCCCTGAGAGCCCTTAGCTGAGGGGTACAAGAGACAAAGCTCCTCAGGGCTGCATGGACACCGCCCTGGTTTTAGTGCCCAGCAGCTCTGGCTCATGTACACTAACATCAATCCTGCTTTTTGTATTTTTAAGTCGTGTCCTCAGTGGGAATGAAGAGAGGTGTGTTCATTTGGGGTTTGGGTTCACCAGGCATTTGTGGAGCTCCCTGTTTGTCCACGGTGTGCTCCTTGCTAGGCCACAGGGATGAGAGGTCATTCTGTGGCTTTGTCCTGACAACCTGAGCCTTACCCAAAACTGCCTGTCACCTCCTCCGCTGCCTTCTGGATTCCACCCCCTTCCCATTTTAGGGAATCCTCCCTTCTCTCCGCCACCACTGGTCAGACCCTGACACACAGTCTGTGGACTTTATAGATTAATTCGAAATAGAAGTTTGAAGTTAGCGACCAGGAAGGGACCTTCCCACGCTCACCCCTGCCCTGTGTGCATGAACATCAGAACAGTAGTGAAACCTGGGGCAGGGGGCTTCCTCACTCCCTGGGTCCCCAACTAGTTCTGGCCTTACAAGAACACATTGATCCTCAGATACCAGAAAAGCTATTGCCAATAACTAAGAATTTAATTTTCTTCAGCTCCGAACCTGTGAACTCCCAGGAGAGTTTGTGTGTGCTCAGTAGGGTGGGGGCGGGGGGTGAGGTTGTGTGAGTGGGTGTGCACAGGTGTGCAGATTGATCGGCTTAGCAGTTTCTTTTGTTTACATCTGAGTGAGGACCCACCAAGCCCAAGGTCCAGGGGACAGGAAGGGGAAGTTTTGGGGGGAATATGACAAGGAATTGGAGACAAAAAGGGCTTAGACACGTGGATTTTTGCCAGTGGATAAAATGAAATCACAGGGTGCCCTGCTGTATTCACCAAAGGTAGAAAGGGAAGGAGGGAGGGACAGACGGACGGACGGATCACTGAGTGACAGTCCTCTCTATGTCCAAGCTCCTTAGGGAAGTATAGAGAGAAACGACTAGCAGCCTTTCCGCAGCCCCATTTCTGGAAGCCTCCGTGTTCAGTCCTCTCTGTTCTCATACTCCTCCTGCCCTCTGTGTTCCTCTCTTTCAGGGCTTCGAAGACCCCAAGGACAAGTGAGTAATGTGCCCTTCTTTATTCCTGCTCCTTCGGCCTGGGGGATATCCCCAAATCTGCGTTAGAGCTGGCTTTCCCACGCTGCGGGGCCCACACGCAGTCTTGGCTGAGAGTGTCTGGAGCCCATGACCGCTAGCGATGGACAGCCTGGGAGCCCAAACCACCCTGCAGAGAGGCCGGGCCTCGGCACTGCCCATGTGTAATTTCCATGCACACACACGTGTGTCCGCACAGTACACACACACACACACACACACACACAGATTCTGCGTATGCATGTGCATGTGCGTGCGTACACACGCACGTGCAGCTCTCAGGAAAGTGCCCACCTGGCACAGGGGTTGCAGTGGCCTCTTTCTCTTTCACTTCCCAGTTCTCAGTAATCCCACGCCAGGACTAGGCTTAGAGAACTGGGTTTTTCATTCAGCACCCACGGATCAAGAAACCTGTTTTCCAAAAGGTGCCTGAGCCAGGTTCAAGCACCCAGGTGGCTGCCAGGCCCTGTGGCAGAACTCACCTCCCAGCCTGGTCCTTCCTTTCTAGATGATGCTATAGCCAGAGAATTTAGAGCAGAGACTGTTACCTGTGGGGGGAAAATAACTACAACTTTGATAATAATTCATATTAGTGTTGTTGTAAGCGTATATCCATAGTCAGAAAAGCCTTATTGCTGGTGAGGCCCTCCGGCCGGCGGATCTGAGATGCAATTGTCTACACATGGGTGCAGCTGTAAAGAGTGGGGCGTGGGCTTCTGGCCGTCCAGGTCTCAATCTGGGTTTCCCCACCCCTTATTAGGGCTGGTCTTGGGTGGCTGCTGGGCCTCTGTCCTGGGTCCCGGGGTGCGGGCAGAGCCGCCCTGTAGCGGCGCCCCTGGCGGTCGGCCTGTGAATGTCTGCGCCTCCTGCTCCCCAGGAACGCCCAGGAAAGTGCAAACCCTGAAGATGAAGTAGATGAATTTCTGGGCCGTGCCATCGACGCCAGGAGCATTGACAGGCTGCGGTCTGAGCACGTTCGCAAGTTCCTCCTGACCTTCAGGGAGCCTGACTTAGAAAAGAAGGTACAGCACCCTGGGTGGGGAGGAGGCCCCAGGCGGATCCGGGACCCCTGGGAGGGCAACAAGGCCACAGGCGGTCCCCTCCCCGGTCTGCATCGCCGCCACCAAAAGAGCCCTTACTGTCCCCTCAGTTTCCCCAGTCCTAATGCTGTCATACCCAGGAGATGGAGATTTTAGGGAGACTTCTTTGGTTGGAAGGTATAAATTTTAACCTCCTTGTGCCTCAGTTTCCTTGTTTGGAAAATGGAGATATTAAGCATGCCTACCTCAGAGGGTCAGAGTGAGGATTAAACTAGGCCATGTACGTAGAACACATAAAGCATGGTGCTTGGCACATGATGGATGTTCAGTAAATGTGAGCTGCCCTTCGCATTGTTTTCCCTGTGATACTGTTATCATTATTAGCAGCAGACCACCCAGCTACACGAACCTCAACGTAGCAAAGTTGCAAGGGGCAGTCAAAACTTCCTTGTCCTAGCTCCTTCAATTGTGACTGAGAGAACTAAAAATCAAAGTAGTTGCTCTAGTGGAAGAGTTCTGGGCCACCCAGTGAAGTAGTGACAGCTGGAACCAGTCCCTGGTTCAGGGTCTTTACTCCATGTCACAGTGTCTCCCTGGTGTTCGGTTAAAATGAGCTCCTGTGAACTCATGTCATTGTCAACTGAGGCAAACCTCGTTAGGAGGGAACTACTCTGTTCAGCAGCCGTAGATGGAACTCCGTGGATGGCATTTGCTGGGCGCCTCTGTGCCAGCACAGCCTCTGCTCCTGTAGCTGGCTGGTGTTGTGGGAGCAGCTAGAGCTAAGAGTCAGGACGTTGGAGATGAGCTGTGTGACTCTGGACAAGCCTTGTGACCTCTCGGAGCCCCAGCTCACTCATCTCCAAAGTAGAAGCAGCAGCGGTCCTGTGCCTACGTCCTGGGGCGCTTGCCGTGATGCTTGCAGACCTGGGCATGTGTCCTAGCATGCAGATGGTGCTCGGTGGTGCCAGCCACGATTACGATGAATTCCTATCACAGTGATCTATTCTGCAGAGAGTTTCTGGTCTGACACCATTCAACCACCCTCCCCACCGGCATCACCTTATGGTGACTGGGACTGGTCTCTCCAGAGCTAAGGCTGGTGCTGGCCCTCAGGTCTTTCCCCATCCTGGGAGTGGGCTGCCCGGGTGTGCCTGGGATGGAGCGGGCTGGAGCAGACAGGGCTGCCGCCTCCGCCCCCTCACCCTGCCGTGTCCTCTCAGTACTCCAAGCAGGTAGACGACCGTTTCGGCGCCTACGTGGCATGTGCCTCCCTCGTCTTCCTCTTCATCTGCTTTGTCCAGATCACCATCGTGCCCCAGTAAGTACCCTTCCTCCCTCTCCCTCCTCTGGCTCCAGGGCTCAGAGGGGAGGCCATGGGGGAGAGCAGAGGCGGGAGTCTGGGCCGAACAAGCTCGGCAGGGAGAGAAGCACCCAAACGTGTTCTCGCGGGATCGAGAAGTCCGGCGTTCGATGCCTCTGTGAGGGTGAGGCCGCGTGCTCGCTGCAGAGTGCTCACTGCCCTCCCAGCAGTCATCCCGTGGGAGCCCACACCGGTGGCAGCACCGAGTCACCCAAAGTCTTCACCAGGCCCGTTTCTGCGTGACCTGTGTTGTTCTTAGAGAAAATCCGTACATCTTCAAAAGATAAAGGCTTTCAGCTCCTCTGTATATTGCCAAGAATGAATTTTAGGATCCGAAGGGCTTTCTCAAAGAGGTGCTCCTGAACTCCTCTGAGAACTGGCCGGGTTGCTAAGGGAGGCCTGTGGCTTCCTGGGGGACCACTCTGAGTTGGCAGTGGGCTTTTGGAAATGCAGTGCTTGTTAGCTGGTCGTTCATAGTCACGCCAAGGTGAGAAAGGTGACTTCCACATGGGTATGTGTGTGTCTGTGTGCCTCGTGTAAGCACACGTATACATATGTATTTTTAACTTTCTATTATGCAGTATTTCAGAACATACAGAAAAGTAAATTAGTATAATCAAGACCCATTTCCTAGATATAACAATTGTTAATATTTTGCATTTTTCTGATTTTAAAGTAAATTTTAGACACAGACATTTTGCCCCTAAAAACCTCAATATACACTATTTTAAGAGCATTTTCCTTCTTAATCATAATGCCTTATACATCAAAAAATATTAACACTAGTTTTCTACAATCATCTAATATTTAAATTTCCAAAATTGTCTTCTAGTCTTAGTTTATTCTCAGCCAGGATCTACTGAGCACCCACTGGTTCCATTGGTTATGTCTCAGAAGTCTAACTTAATCTAGAAGAAAATCAGCCCAACACTCCCTGTTTTCTATTTTGAAAGAATCGCAGACTTATAGAAAAGTTACAGAAGTACTGTAGTTTCTGTATAGCCTTTATCCAGCCTTCACTAACGTTGACAGTTTACATAACCACAATACAATGGTCAAACCCAGGAAGTTAACCCCGGAATGATACGATTAACTAATCTACAGCCCGTCCTAATTTCATCGGAGTTCGCGCCATGGCCTTTGTGTGGTCCAGCCCAGCATCCCACACCGCAGTTATCTATGGTGTCTCCTTCGTCCCCTCCGCTCCGTGCCTCTTCCTCGGCCTTGACTTGTCTTTCATGGCCTTGGCACTTGTGATGAGTACTGACCAGTTAATCTGTAGAATGTCTTCATTTGGGTTCGTCTGATATTTTCTCATGATTAGACTGAGATTATGCGTTTATGACAAGAATCCCCAGAAGTAATGTGTGTCCTTCTCAGTTCACCATATCAGGAGGTATATGACGTTGACATGGTTTATTACTCAGTGCCATTTATTCATTCGTTTGTTTGTTTGTTTGTTTATACAATGCCTTTTATTTTCAATGGCACTTGTTGAAGAGATGGCTCTTGTGTGTCTGCTGTGACTCTGTCAGGATACCACAGGTGAAAAGCAGACCCTGGCAGCCAGCTGCACCCCGGCTGTGCAGCGGGTGCTCGTTGCCCGCCGTGGGGGCTGTGCAGAGCTGGTGGGATTATGGGTTCTTCTTGGCTTAGGACCCCGATTGTCTGTATGGAAGTGGAGCTGCAGGTATAAATAAGCAGCTTAGGTTTTCTGTCCCGTTGCAACTGTTAGTCCCCTTGGCCTGGCTGTGAGGTCCTCCATCTTTGCCCCTTTTCTTTGTCTGCAGAATGGCGTGGGGACTGGGTCATTCCAGCCCCCTGCTCTGCCCCCAGCTGCTTCACTCCTCCCTCCAGCGGCAGCTCCAGAGCCGCTAAGGCATTGGCCGAGGTCATTCTCTAGCCCTCCTCTCTCTAGGGAAGCCTTAAAAGCTCCTTTAAAGGTCTTTATTTCCTTCTAAAGAGAGTTCTCTCCCCTTGTTCTGTTTGTCAGGCAGCTAAGTGCTGGCCTCTGGGGGAGCCCGAACGAAGGTGCCATTTGAATGCGTCCCTGCAGGTGTCCTCTGTCTTCTCAAGTCCTTTCACTTGCCTTTAAGCTGCCAGGCTCCTCTCACTTCCCGGAGGGCGGGGTGATGTGGTGGGATGTGCTGTACCTCGGCCAGCCCCTGCCCCAGGAGGGCCAGTGGAAGGTTCCAGATGGAAAGTCACTTGCAGCTCTTCCGTCTGAGGATTCTGGCCCACAGTGGATGTTAAGCTCACCTGTGATCTGCCTCTGACAGGAAGGGCAGCCGGAGACCCCTGAATTGTTATTGTAGTTGAACGGGCTAGGAATGAGAGCAAACACTGAGCAGGACCTGTGCTGGGGCCTGGCAGTAGGTGGGGGACAGCGTTGGAGGACTGCCCCCCGAAAGGACACATCACCGCTCGCTCTCTCTCCGTGTTGCCGCCTCTGCTGCTGACAGACACATTTCATAGCTACTCACCAAGCCGCCAGTGGCCAGTTGGAGGGAATAATCACGTGGATTTTAAAATGGGTCCTTCCAAGCTAACTGAGGAGAGTCTACGGATAGCTAAGAATTAGGCAGCATGTGGAGCAGTGTCCCCTGGTTCTCCATTCAGTACCCAATGGGCTGCTGCTCCCCCGAGAAAGGCAGGAGCCAGACTGTCACAAAGGAGGGTCCTGAATCAGTCCCCTCAGTGAGTCAGGGGCTGGAAGAGCCTGGCCGGTGGGTGCAGGGCACATGGAGCAACTTCTGCTTCCTGCGCGTGGGCTCTCAGAGCCCCTGCCCTCCCGAGCTGTGAAAAGGGGCCTCGGAAGCTGCAGCCTGCGTGCTGGGCCGGCCCCGGGGAGGCTGCCGCCCGGCCACCTGCACACGTCATCGCTCAGCCCCGCCACCAGAATTCCCCACCTGCTCTCTTCCTCCAGCTCTGTGTTCATGTTGAGTTTCTACCTGGCCTGCTTCGTGCTGCTGACCTTGGTGGTCTTTGTGTCCGTGATCTACTCCTGCGTGAAGGTGAGTCTGGCTGACACCTGAGCCCTCCCTTCCCAGCCCACTGGTAGGGCTCCTCCCAGCAGTCTGAGAGCCCGCTTGGGAGCAAGGTGCAGGGTGCTGGGTCACAGCCCCTGACTGGCACTGGCGGCAAACTAGACTGCCGGTGGGGAGTCAGTCGGGGGAGTCTCATTTGCATGGGCTGTTTTAATTAGCCTTTGCAGATCTTTGCAACAAGAAGATAGTGTCACTGCCTCTTCTGTCCGTCCCCTCCGTATTAGGTGGGATGGGGGAAGGGCACGTAGCACAATGACTGGCATGAAGCAGTAGTCAATAGACATTTGCTGGAAGAATGAGTGTGGACGAGATCTCTCAACACCCCCTTTAGTGTTCCCACGTGCCCTGGAATTGGCCCTGGAGGGGACCGTAGGGCTGATGGCTTTTGAGCCGCTCTTCATAGAGATGAGGAGGGAGGCCCGGGGGTGGGGGGGGGCGTTCTGTGTTTCAGACAGGGCCACCCAGCTAGTAATGTGGGCAGGAGACCCTGTCCTGTGTTTTTCTCCCACACCCCCTCCTCGGCAGGCTGTGTCCCTCAGTCAGCTGTGTCTGGTGAGGGGTCCTGATCACAGACTGCTCTAGTCTTGTCGAAGTCACTCAGGTTCCTGTTTGCCTTGCCCACCACGCCCCCTCTCATTTTCTTCCCCAGTGGTTCCCTGACAGGGCCAGACCCAGAGTGGGTCTCAGAAAGCTCTCTGTTCCTGGGCAGGTGCAAGCCCTCTCCGGCTTCTGCTGTAACCATTTCTCTGCTCCTCCCTGACACTCAGAGCCAAGCCCCTGGAGGGGTGGGGGGAAAGGCCCTGCCATCACTCCCTACACACCATGCAGTGGGCCCCATGTTCTTCCAGAGGAGTTGGACCTTTGCCACCAAAGTCCCTTTTCTCTCTGCACCCTCCAAACGGGGTCCTTCATTTGGTGAGGCTGTTAGCTGTTTAATCACCTGATAGTCAAGGTCTTAGCGGACTGATCGTCAGACCTGGGAGGCCTTGGGATTCATCTGGTGTGGTGCAGCCTCCCCGTGAGCTGGGGCAAAAGTGGATGCCCGGGGAGGGGCTGACGGGCTGGGGTTGGCCAGTTGAGCCGTGTGCTCGCTGGTTACTTCGCTGCATCACAGGGGTTAATGCTGGTCCCTTCGTCTCCACCAGCTCCTTCCTCAAGGCTCTGTCACCTCCTGCCTTTGGGTCCCTGCCCCCCACTCCCAGCCTGCTTTGCCACAGTGGGCGGTACCACTTTCTTCACCTCATGGCTGTAAAAGCACAGCACATATACACAGCGGGCAAGAGGCGGAAACAACCCAAGGGACCATCAACAGATGGACAGATAACCGCAGTGGGCCACGCACGCGATGGAGCGTGATCGGCCTGTAAAAGGGAAGGAAGTCCTGACACATGCTACAACATCCACGAACCCTGAAACATGTTAAGTGAGGGAAGCCAGACGCAAAAGGACGTACAGTGCCTGATTCTGCCTACATGAGATATCTAGGATAGGCAAGTTCACGGAGTAGGTGACAGGGTACCAGAGATGGGCAGGAGGGGGTGCACAGAGCCTGTTCGGGTGACGGAAGAGTTTTGGAAGTAGATGGCTGATGGTTGCACAACAATATGCATGTAATTAACGCCACTGAACTATATACTTAAACATGGTTTAGAGGGATCCCTGGTGGTGCAGTGGCTAAGGCTTCGGCGCTCTCAACGCCGCGGCCTGGGTTCGATTCCTGGCCAGGGAGCCACCAAAAAAAAAAAAAAAAAGACACGTTTTATGTTACATATATTTTACCACAGTAGTCATAACCAAAAAAACAAAAATATGCACAGCATAGCTAAGAGGGCCTCGTAAACATTCTTTTCCTGAAGCCCAAACAGCATCTTTTATCTTTTTAGGTTATAAACCGAGGCAAAGCCGTGGTTTGTCGGCTTGCGGTAGCTGTGTAGCCTCTTCAGATCACAATCAAAGCGATGGGTAGCCGGTGCCTCCTACACTGGACCCTAGATGTCCCTCCTTTCTGTTCGCTGCTTTGGCCAGCCCGAGCGTCACTGATCTCCTTTGGTTCATGCTCCCCGATTTGTGTGTGTACCCAACAGTGACGGCAGGGGCGGGGTGGGGGCCCCTTTCCCCACCTGCACTGGCCATTTCAACTTACTACTTTGGTGTAGTGAATTCTTTTTGCCACTGTCCACGACTATTTATGAAAATCGTCCCTGCCTCTCGGTTTTATCGAACATGTCTGAGTATTTTGTAATCAACGTCGCATTCAATAAGCTTGTTCTCGGTGCCTTTATCCAGCCCACCGGCTTTTATGATGGTTCTGAGGAAGCCAAGCCCTCGTCAGGGCAGGGCTCTGGGGCGGAGTGCCCCCTCCCGCCGCCACTCCATCCCTCTCACCCTGCCCCCCACCCCCCACCCCCCAGCCAGGGCAGCTGCTCGTCTGTCTTACAGCCCGAGAGCTCCCGGAACGAATTGGTTTGGGAAAACAGTCTGGAGCCTGCCATTCTGGGCCAGTTGCTGACTACACTCTAATACCTACCTTGGGGTCCTGGCTGTGCCCTTCCCTCCCACCCTCCTGACAAGCCATCTCCTCAGCATTAACGTACTTTCTGGAACCTAGCCCCCAACCCGAGAAGGCGTTAGTAGTATGCATGTGTCTTCTATTCCATCACCCTCCTTTTCTCGTTCACGTTGTGCACTAACGTGCTCGCACGCCGAGACGTAAGGGGCACCATTCGCCCTTCTGGCACCCGTACATCGGGGTGGGCTAGCCCCCTTCCCCTAACATGGGGCGCTCCTCCTGCCTCTCAGCACTTGAAAGTGGACTGACCACGGCTTGGTCTCACCTTTTCAGGTATGGCTGTGAAGCTGACTACATGGGGTTTGTCCGTGTCATTCTGTGTCCCCTCTGGACACACCTGCCCTTTTCCAGACTCGGAAGCTTTCGTCTCACGTCACAGTTCCTCAGGAGTCGTGACTAATGGTTTAACGAGCCCCGGCCCTTCCTGAACCAGCCCGCCCGGTGTGGGCCCCACGGAGCCAACCCCGAGCGGTTCTGTCCGTTTCTTTTTCTATTTCATTTACTTTTCCATGTCCCCAGAGCAACTTGGAATTACTTTCTTAAACTGTCCGTATTCTAAGCTTTTTGAAGAGAGAAATGTGAACCAAGTCTGGACTGAATTACTTGACTCAGTAGTCGTCACTGCCCGTCAGGGGGCACTTTCTTGTGTGCTGTCTGCTGCAGGGATTTCCCTTCCTACTCACCGAGGGCTCTGATTGCCCTTTGGTCTGTTTGGACTTTTCCTGATACCGTTGGTCTAGGTCACAGGCAGCCCTCTCTCTCTCAGTGAGGCTCATTTGGTGCCTTGGTCTTCATCTTGTCCCCAAGTCCTGGTCTCACATCCAGGGGGCATCAGCACCCCCCTGGAGCCCCGCCGTCGCCCTGAGGATCATCCCCTGAGCACTTACTCCTTGTCTGAGAGGGTGAGTGGGCACATCTGCACGTATCACCCCTCCCTTCCCTCAGCATCAGTGCAGCCCTGGGCTTGAGGGCTGCTTTTCTCAGAGAAAACCCCTTCCCTGCCATCACAGGTGGTCCACGGATTCAGAGAAACTCAGACTGGGAGGGACCCGAGCAGTGAGGCAGCCCAGACCCCCCACCTGAGGCTGGACTCCCTCTGGGATATGCCTGCAAGGGGGAGTGGGGGCAGGCTTTGCTTGATCACTTCTGGGGACAGCGAGCTCTCTCATGTCCCCTAAGCACAGCCCCTTCCGTCCGCCTTTGGCCAGCTCTGATTGTTCCATCCTCTCCGGGTGGCTCTGCCCCAGCACCCTGTGAAGCAGCCCAGGCCTACCCCTGGCACTTTCGCCATCATGACCCAACTGGGTAGAAGAGTGTGGTTCCCTCCTTTCCCCACGTGCTGGTCTGGCCCCCTGTCTTATCACAGCCTTAGTCAGAAGGCCAGACTCTCCTTTCCTGCAGGTTGGGACTTGGGTACAAATAGGCCCAGAAGGAATGCTCAGCCACATAGTTCTCTGCATGTGTGTGCATGTGCATGAACACACGTGCATGCATGTGTATGTCTAAATCTCCCTCATCCTCCAGGCTGCTGGCTCCCTCTTAGCTTGCACCCCACTGAACCCTGGGACCCGATTGTCTGAGCAACTGGGAACTGTGACCAGAGCTTCTTCCAGGCTCTGTCTGCTCTGTGCAGACACCAAAAAGCTTCCTCTCCTCTCTCTGCAGCCTGACCATGGCTAAGTCCCACCTGCTGGCTCTCCTTTCTACCGCCCCAGCCTGACTGTTGCCCACAGTACCTAAAACAGGGTCTTACTGCACTACCAGTACCTCTCACCTCTTAGGGTATCTCCTGTCCTGGGAGGACTTTAGGAGTCCCACAGCCACCTTTTCACCCACAGGCTCAGGCTCACATTTTGTCTGTTAGGGAGAGGTTGTATTTTTTCCAGACACATGTTCATTTGGGGATGGAGAACTCTTCATTCCAGAAGGCATATCTTGGGTCTCTTCAGTGGCTTTTGAGTCAGGCAGTCTAGGGTCCAGATTCCAGCTGTTTGCTGAGCCTCTGAGGGGGCTATTTATTATAGCTACTTTGCAGATGGGGAAGATAAGGCTCAGAGAGGTTAGTAACACAGCTTTCCCCAGCTCCTGGAGCTAGGAAGCAGTATACCTGGGATTTAAACCCAGATGGTTCTTTTTTTTTTTTTTTTTTTTTTTTTTTTAATGTGGGTAGTTCCCTGGCTGGGAATCGAACCCAGGCTGCAGCGTTGACAGCACCGAAGCCTTAGCCACTACACCACCAGGGAACTTCCCAAATGATTCTTCACTGCAGAGAGAGCCCACAATCCTTCCCCTCCAGGACACTGCCTTTGTTAATATGTCCAGTTGAGCTCTGAGAGGCCAGCTGATGAGAGTAGTGGTGTGAAGTCTGGTCACCTTCCGCTTGCCTTGTTAGGCTTCTGAAATTTTCATATCTTTTAAAGTATTTTTCTGAAGTAGGAGCTACCACTTTTTGATTTGGGTTGTTGTTTTTTATAGCTCCTTACCAAAAAAAAAAAACTGTTTTCTTAAACTTTTTGCCATCAGATTTCATCACCTTCTTTCATTTCTGCAACGCCCTGGCCCCACATCACAGACTGAGAACCAGGAGCCCCAGGGAGGTCATTGATTTGCCTGGAGACTTTCAAAGAGGCCAGGATCAAAACTGTCTCTGACCCAGTCATGGTTTATTAATTATGTCCCCACTCCCATTTTTATATTGAATTGATTTGAAGTAATTAGACTTGGAATGTACTGGTTTGGAATTTTTTTTTTATTGATTCATTTCCTGAGCTCTGATTGTGAGCAAGCATTAAGCAGTTGGTTTGCACAGACACGATGTCCTGCCGTAAAACAGTGCTCTCCAAGATCTGCTTGCAGCTGTGCTGCTGGCCCGGGAGGGGACTCTGTCCCAGGTGAAGAGTGTTATCACCCACACTGGGGTTAGTGAAGGCAGGATTCAGGGTCCATATACAGATGAACTTTTTGATTACAGCAAATTAGATACTTGGTATGAAGTGATACCAGAGCGATATGTCAAATCTCTGGAGATTTCAAAAAGCAGCAATTCCTGGGTTCCTGCTGAAGTTTTAAAGTCAAGAGTGGGTCTTTTTAAAGGGTAACAAGGGAAATCGGTTTGTAGCAAGCCAAAGCATTGAGAGTCAGTCCTTCAGTTAGATGTTAGAGCAGAGTTTTTCAGGGCAAGGGCTACTTCTCTAAGTGTCATGGTCCACTGGCTATTTATTTTATTGTTCAGGCGGTCACCCCAAAATTGCTTGGTGGTCCAGGGTGAAGACATTCCAGATTGGGTTTTTTTAAGCTGCCGTTCTTCTCCTGGCCTCTGGGTGGCCCCCGTGGGGCACCAGGAACTGCGCGCACATCCTGCTCCCTGAGCACTGATGGTCCCAGAATGGGAAGGGGGGCCCTTCAGCTGATGGATAGGGCGATCAGAATTAAACTGATTCAAGCACTATCGGTGGGGGATGAACTGGCAAAATCTGAAGCAGGAAAAGATTAGAAAAAACCATCTGTCGTACCATTTCAAGACTGAGATCCTGATGCAAGTGCCAAAACACTCCCCAGCTGTGAAACCAAAAATTCTTTTAATAGGAAGGAAATAGGGACTTTCATTCTTAATGGCAACATAGCGCTTTAAATGCAAATATTAGCTACATTTTCTGTCGAGCCTAACAGCTTACAAAGCACTTTGGCATGCATCTTCACAGCCGCCCTGTGAGGTAGATATTCCCTACTCACCACTGAGGGAGCTGAGGCCCAGAGCCATTAACGACTTCCCCAGGACCAGACCGCCAGTAAGAGGCTGAGCAGGATTTCCTAACAAGCGCTTTACTGAGTCTAATTCACATGCCACACAATGCACCTTTATAAAGGGGGATGAAATTGTCTTTCAGTGGTTTCTAGGATATTCATAAAGTTGTACAGCTATCACCACTGTCCAATTCTAGAACATGTCACCATCCCAAAAAGAAACCGCGTACCCCTTAGCGGTCACTGCTCACTCCGTGCTCGCCACAGCCCCTAGCAACCTCTCATCTACTTTCTGTCTCTGTGAATTAGCCTGTTCTGGACATTTCATACAAAGAATCATACAATATGTGGCCATTTGAGTTTGGCTTCTTTTACTTAGCATAATATTTTCAGGGTTCATCATGCCATCATGTAACAGCATTTTATTCCTTTTTATGGCCAAGTAATATTATTCCATTGTGTGGATATAGAAAATTCTGATTTTCCCTTCATCAATTTAATGGCCCTTCGGGTAGTTTCCACTTCTCTGGGTCTGCCAACTTCTTCCTTGGTCTAGACTGGTTGGGAGATGAGGAGGACATGGGGGCAAGGCCAGCTGTGTCAGGTTTAGTTGAGCCTGATCGTTTAATTACCAAAACCGCAGTGGGTCTTGAAGTGGACATGAGATTTGTCCACTTGAAGGAAACATAGGGAGGGTTTGGTAGGGGAGAGGGCAGATCCCTGACCATCCTGTTGAAAAAAGGCTCCGTGAATGCATTTGTCCGGGGCCCGCCCTTCTGCTCACACACTGCTCTGTCCCCTTCCTCCCAGGCCACCCTCTTCCTCCAAACACAAGGCCCTCCCGAACCCTCAGACCCATAGCTCCCTACTTCTTCGGAGAAGCCGTCTGCCCCTCCCTGATGGTAACTCTGAGCTGCTCAGAACTCACAGGCCGGTTATCCTCTGCTTCCCTGTTGGAATCAAGATGGCATTTCTCCTCCTTCTCCGTCCAACCTCTCTTGCCTGTGAGCTCCCTCGGTAGACCCACTCCTGGCCACCTGCAGACTGTACTGTTCTTGGTCCACAAGCAGTGGTGCAGCGGCGTGAGCCTGGAGGCTTGCACACCCGGAGGGCGTTCAGGAGGGACCCTGGGGTTATGCTGGTGCTGGCGAGAGACGAAGGTGGAGGGGCAGTTTGTGGATGCCCACTGAATTCTGTTCTGTCCCTCCCTCTACCACAGCTCTTCCCAGCCCCTCTACAGACCCTCTCCAGGAAGATCGTGCGGTCCAAGATGAACAGCACCCTGGTTGGAGTGTTCACCATCACCCTAGTGTTCCTGTCAGCTTTTGTCAACATGGTGGGTGGCTCCACCTCCCCAGCACCTCTGCAGTCCCATTAGGTGAAACCTGGTGGAGCCCTGTATCCAATAAGCAAGGGCTGGGAAGAGTCTCCCCAAGAGTTCTCCCTCCTCAGAAATTCTTCTTTACCCGTGGGTCTCATCTCACTTAGGTATGGGATCAGATTTGACTCCTAAAGCCTCCCATGGCTGAAGAAGCCAGAAGGACTTGAAGAGTCCCCAGGGGACCTTTAGGAGCCCTGCCCTAGGCAGCAGGCATAACTTGTCCAGTTCTCAGCCTCCTCCAGGCTCCTCTCCTGTCCCCAGTTAAGTGTCAGGCTACACCCAAGACAGAGGGTGGACAGGCACCCACTGCCCTGTGGAGATGGGCTGCCCTGGCCTGGCCCCGAGGCTGACCCTCTCCTCCCCCGCCCTCAGTTCATGTGCAACTCCAAAGACCTGTTCAGCTGTGTGGCGGATGAACATAACATCAGCGCCAGCCAGGTCAACGCGTGCCACGTGGTGGAGTCAGCCGTGAACTACAGCCTGGGTGATGAGCAGGGCTTCTGCAGCAGCCCCTGGCCCAACTGCAACTTCCCCGAGGTACTGGGCAGGGAGGGAGAGGGCCGGATGCAGATGGAGACCTTCCCACCCCACCCTCTCTCTGCCCTTGGCTGCACTGAGGGAGTCAGGGGCCCTCAAGCTCAGTGCCATTCCAGGGACCTCCTTTCCTTAGTCTCTGGCACTCCATGTGTCAGACACGAATGAAGGAGGCCAGCCTCCCCATTGTAACTAATAACGTAGCTATTGTTTACATAGTAATCCCCATGTACCAAGTACTATGCTAAGTGCTTTACATGCATTTACTCATTTAATCCTCACAACAAACTTATGACATAGATACTATTAGTATCTCCTTTTTTCAGATGACGTTAAGGCACAGAGAGGTTAAGTAACTTGCCCAACGTCACACAGCTCATAAGTGGCAGAGCCAGAGCTCCCACCCAGGTCATCTGGCTCCAGAGTTTGTGCTCTTAACCTGAGGGCAGAGACGTTTTTGGACCCTCAGCTTAAGCAGGAGGCCCCCAGCTGCCTCAGCAGAACCTGGCTGAACCCCCTTGCTCTGTGGGTCGGGGAGCAGGGAGGGAAGGAAAGGGACTACCATCAGGTTCACTATTTAGAGTGTACAATTGAGTAGCCTTTTATACAGTCACAAATTTGTGCAGCTCTCATTCTTATAATCCAATTATAGAACATTTTCATCACCTTCCCCCCCAAATTGTGTACCTATAAGTTACTGGGTTTAAAATGTAGCACTGAGAACCCTTGGAGAGCAGTACGCATTGAGTGCCCATGGCTGTGAGCTGCTTCATTCACCTTGCTTCGTTTCCTCAGGGAGCAGTAGGCCAGGCTTCCAGCCCGGGGGGTCCGCACCAGGCACTGGGTGATTCCTATACCCCAGCTCCGTGGCCGGGGTTTGCATGTGAGACAGTGGTCCCCAACCTTTTTTGGCACCAAGGGTTGGTTTTGTGGAAGACAGTTTTTCCATGGACCAGGGGCTGGGAGACAGGGAGCGGTGGGGGAGATGGTTTTGGGATGATTCAGGTGCATTACATTTATTGTGCACTTTATTTTTATTATTATTACACTGTAATATATAATGAAATAATTATACAACTCACCATAATGCAGAATCAGTGGGAGCCCTGAGCTTATTTTCTGTCTAGTTGCACTCAAACTCCCTGCTAATGTTAATCTGTATTTGCAGCTGCTCCCCAGCACTAGCATCACCGCCTCAGCTCCCCCTCAGATCATCAGGCATTAGATTCTCATAAGGAGCTCACAACCTAGATCCCTCACATGCACAGTTCACAGTAGGGTTCACGCTCCTATGAGAATCCAATGGCACCACTGATCTGACAGGAGGCGGGGCTCAGGCGGTGACGTGAGCGATGGGGAGCCGCTGTAAATACAGATGAAGCTTTGCTGTCCTGCCCCTCATCTCCTGCTGTGCTGTCCGGTCCCTAACAGGGAGGCTGGGGACCCCTACTGTAAGATGAGGGCAGTTTTGCCCTTTTCTGGAGAGAGAATCTAAGTTTTAATCCAATTGCCAAAGGGCCCGTGACTCAGAAGGGTTGTCCCAGTGCTGGTCTCCCTCCCTCCTCTCTGGGAAAGAACCTGATCCATCTCACCTGAACAGACAGGGCAAGAGAAACTGAGGAGCAGGGTTCAATGGATGCTCACTAGATCAGAGCTTCTCCCCCACCTGTCCCTGGGCCCAGGCCAAGCTCTCCCTCTCCCTGGGCAGCCATGCTCCTCAGGCAGCCTGGCCAAGCAGGCTGAGGCCTCGCAGGCACCTGCCCTCCAACCCTCACCACTGTTCCTTCCCACATCTGGCCAGGAGCCCACAGGAGCTGCTGCCCGAGGGCTGCGTTGGGTCTTACACTTGTCTCTGGGTGGTTGCTCCATGGAGGAACCTGAGGCGTGCGGGGAGGAGGGCCGTGATAGGGCCTGTTATAGTGCCTCGTTTTCGGGAGATGGGTGGTCCCAGCGGCCAGCCTCCACCAGCCTGAGCAGTTTCAGGCCTGCTGATCCCTGCTGGCTACTTGCTCCAGGGCCAACTGCACCCCACAGTGTGGTTCTGGTTCAGCAACCCTCACAGACCCAGGCCCCTGGGGGACTCCAGCATTCAGTCTTGGCCTCTGGGTTGTCTGGGCCCTGGGTCTGAAGGGGAATCCAGGCTAGCTCTTGGGGCCCCTCCCCATCCCCCAACGATGGGCTTATTACCCTTGGGGCTGACTTATCTGGGTGGGCCCTTTCTGCTCCTTCCTCTGCCCCATTCCTCGTTCCTCCTGGTGACTTAAGGGTGGTCCCTCCCTCTGCAATCCCTGTGGGCCCTCTGCATTCCTTCTCAGGATTCCTGAAGGCAGAGGGTCCAACCTGGGAGATACCCCCACTGCCAGCCATTGCCATTTGGCCTCCAGCTAGGCTGACCATATGTAGTTTCAAACGGGACAGTACTACCATTTTTTTCTGTCCCATTTAAAATAATACGTGTGGTCAGCCTACCTCCAGGCCAAGGCGGAGGCAGTAAATAGTGAGTCCTAATGCCGGACTCAGAAATAATGGTGCTAAACTTAAAGAACAACATGATAGATGCTGACATGTCTAGGATTAGCATCGGGGATGACAGAGCAGAAGGGGACCTTTCAGACTACTTGGTTTGGCCCCTCGGTTGTCTGAGAAAGAACCCAGAGACCAGAAGGGACTTGTACAGAGTAAATCGTACAGTCCCTCACCCGAAGCCTTCCCGGTCAGATATAATTTGGACTTCGCAACTTTTCAGATTTCAGAAGGTTGCCTCACACCCTCAGTGCAGTCTGGGTAGCACCTGGTAATGAAGCACAGTAATATTGTAATATTTCTGCAGCAAAATGTAGAAATAGTCACAGGAAGCAGAATAAAGATGATAATTAGTGTCCCATCAGTTGCATCACGTTTTGCCATCAAATAAGGTCAGCCCAGGTGTTGCTACCACCTGAGTTCTGCAGACATTTCCAATTTCTAGAACTTTTGATTTTAAGTTGCACATCGGGGGCTTGGGGCCTGTGCTCCCCAGTTATTGAGGGCACAGGGCACAGTGGCTTCATCTCGTGTAACTGTCACTGTGAGCCCATGAGATAGGAGGTTTTTGCAGATGGCGAAACCGAGGCTTAAAGAGGTTGAGTACATGGCCCAGGTCACACAAGAGGTCCATAATGAATCAGGATTAACTCAGGGCTGCCTGAAGCTGGGGCCCTGCTCCTACCATTGGCTCTATGGCCAGTACTGGTCAAACTGGGCCTAGAGCCCCATCTCCTGCTTCCTAATCAGGGCCCTTCATGTTACCTCACACGTTTGCATCAGCACAACCATTCCCAGCTCAGGCTGGGTGGATGCTGGGGGGTGCGGGGCCCCGGGCAGTGAAACCCTGCTGCCCTCTCCCCACAGTACTTCACCTACAGCGTGCTGCTCAGCCTGCTGGCCTGCTCCGTGTTCCTGCAGATCAGCTGCATCGGAAAGCTGGTGCTCATGCTGGCCATCGAGCTCATCTACGTGCTCGTCGTCGAGGTGCCCGGTGTCACACTCTTTGACAATGCTGACCTGCTGGTCACCGCCAACGCCATGTAGGTGGCACTTCCCCTCTGGCCCTCACTGGGTCTGGGGCATGGTAGAGACGTGGGAAACGCAGGGGGCTGGGGGCCTGGGCTGCAGGGGCTTTGCAAGGGGACTGTCCTTTTCCTCCCCAGCTCTGACTATGTGGGCAAAGAACCACAGTGTCTTGTCTCTGTCCCTCTCTCCCTTTCCCACTGATGGGGGCTGGCCTCAGCGTGAGTAGGTCTTTATGCCTCCAATTTCCTACTCAGTCCTGACCTCAGGCCTCAGTGAATTGTTCCTATCAGCCTCTGACGAGCTATTTCCACTTGACTGCAACTGCCTGTGGCACCTCAGGTCCAGAGGGGTCAGGGGTCAGCAGAACAGGATGGGAAGGTCTGTGGGAGCCAAGGAACAGCCTTAGCTGTTCGTGGGCTCTGGGTCCCGTCTTGAGCTGGGCACCTGGACATACGTGATCAGTTTTCATGATCTTGGAAACCCAGCAGAGTAGGCAGGGCCCCCGTGGGAGGCTGGGTAGGTCGTGCGCTGCTCAGGCCCCCGCCTGTGACGGTGAGCGGTCACGTCGCACGGTCTGGAGGTGGCAGGCATGGAGTTGTGCTCTAGGCTATCTGACTGGCTGTCAGCCTGATCACAGAACATCAGATGTCAGATTCCAAGGGCAGTGGCTTCGTGCGGGGAAAGACCTCTGGTCTGGGGTCCAGTTGAGTTGGAATCAGCCTCAGACACACATTTGGCTACTCCTCACCATTTTCCCCCGGTGAAGTGGGAACAACAATACTCACAGGAGAGAAACGGATGCAGAGCGCCTGATAAGTAGTACGCCTTTCTTCCCGTCACCGTCACCTAACACGACCTCGGGAAGTACAAAAAGACATGAGTGACAGGCCGATCTGTGAGCCCTGAGGAGATGCAGCGAACTGCCTTCTCCGGGCTCCCTCCATGTCTGCACCCCCAGTACTTACTGTGGGCCTGCCAGTGCCAGGCGTTGAGCTGGGCAGTGGAAGCAGTCACTGTCCCGTGAAGGGAGTGTCACCTGAGAAAAGGTGCAGTGAGGGATCTCAGTCAGATTCAAGGAAGAACTTGGCGGCTGCGCGGGGCCGGGGGCAGATGAGGGAGAGGCTGCAGCGCCCGGCCACGGCCCTGCGAGGAGGAGGGGAGGGAGGCGGTCTGGGCCTTTGTGCCCGTGGACCAGGGCGGCAGCGGGGCACTTTGCCTCCCTTTGCTTACCTGCTCCTCCCCCCACCCTCAGCCTCTCTTCTCCTGCTGAAGCAGCAGCAGAGGATGGAAGTCATTTCTGGGTGGGGGGACCTGGGCTTTGCTCTGGGGCAGCACTGTGCCGTGGGTAACTAGGGCAAGCCACGTGCAAGCAGCCGTATTAACGGGGCACCATACACAGTCGCTGCAGTGTGTGCCAGCCACATTGGAAGGCTCAGTAGCCACATGACTTGTGGCTCCCACGCGGGACAGTGCGGGTGTGTTGTCCCTCTTCCCCTGGAAGGCAGCAAAGGGGTGGGAGAGGGGGGCAGGCTTCTGCCCAGGTGGATATGCTGAGGGGGCCCAGGGGCCCAGGTAAGGGCCCGTGGTCACGGTGCCCAGATTCTGGGTGGGACTGGGCTTTCTGTAAACGTCTCATCCTGAGAGTGTTCTTGGATCAGGAGGGGTGCTGGAAGTGGGGGGGCAAAGGAGCAACAGTAGTGGGAGCAGCAGTATGAACATGGGGGTCAGAGCAGGGTGGGGGCAGAGCAGAATTGGGGGGCAGAGCAGGGTGGGGGCAGAGCAGGTACAGAGGCTGCTGATGCAGAAGAGCGGCCCTGAACAGCCCTCCCCCTCCTGTTCACAGAGACTTCAACAACAACGGGACCTCCCAGTGGTGAGTTGGTGATCTTTCCGGGGTTCTCGGATGCAGCCTCTCCCTGCCCTTGGACCAGAGCAGCCAGGGCCAGCAGGGAAGGCAGCAGCGCCCAGGTGGGAGGGGCTTTGTGCAAGGCTGGCGGTGAAGCAGGGAGCTGGAAGGGGGAAGGAGGCCTTCCCCTCCCTGGGGAGCGAGGGTTCCTCATTGGGTAGATGCCCTTCTTTTCCTTTATGATCCCCTCCTCCCCCAGATGATCTACAGACTCAGTGGCTGGGGTCCTCATTCCACAGGCTTTATCTTAAAGTGTTTAGTCTCGAGCTCTTGCCCAGGAGCATGGACGAGAGACCCCAGGCCCAGGAGAACGAATCGGTGCCCTCTCGCCCCTGAGGAGAGAAGCAAAGGGGAGGCCTGCAGGGTGTGTAGCCTGCATCGGGCCTGCTGCCGGGCAGGTCTGTGCAGCATTCAAGGTTTAGGGTCTTTGCTGGGACGGGGCTCAGCGTCTGGGATAGCTACTTTTATAAAGAAGATGGATTAAAAATGTTAACAGAAATATAATTACATAATAATAGCCACCACTTTAGGAGTGCCTACTGTTTGTCGGGTCCAGTACAAGGGATTTTGAATACGGTATCTTTGATTCTCACCGTAATCTTGAAATGTGGGCATTGTTACCCCACTTCACAGACTGTGCAGGGAGGTTAAGAGACTTGCCCAAGGTTGCCCAGAGACGCCAGTATGGCCCGCCTTGCTCCCTTGCCCACAGCCCCTGTCTTGTCCGCTGAGGAAGACCTGGGATGTACAGCTGACTTTGACAAGGGCCTCATTCATCCCCCGATGTGACCAGAGGGCAGCGCCCCGGTGATGGGGGAGTAGGGCTGCGGAGCGTGGCAGGGGCTGAGAGGAAGCCGCCAGCCAAGAAGGCTTCCTGGAGGAGGCACCCGGCAGGCACAGTTAGAGCAGGGGGCTGAGGAGAGGGAGGTGCTGTAGTAGGAGGAAGACCAAGCCTGCGGGGGCTGAGGAGCCTGCTGTGAGGTACCCGGGTATCTCCCTCCCGCCTGCAGCCCTGAGCACGCGACCAAGGTGGCACTGAAGGTGGTGACGCCCATCGTCATCTCGGTCTTTGTACTGGCCCTGTACCTGCACGCCCAGCAGGTGGAGTCCACTGCGCGCCTCGACTTCCTCTGGAAACTACAGGTGGGTGGCCCAGGGGCTGGAACTGGGGTCGGGGAGGTGCCAGGCCTCCCAGCACTTTGTGAGTGAGCTAATACATCACCTGGGCGGGGCGGGGCCTCAGTTCTGCACTGACCAGGTGTCCTTCTCAGGCCTCGTCCCAACAAACTAGTGCCCCCTGTTCCAGCAGCTCTATGGGGCCCTGCTCTCCGGGGCCAAGAGGCAAAACCCTGGAGCTTCCACCAGAAAAACCCACCCTCAACAATGCTGGGGCTTTAATGGGCTCAGGAGATAAGCTTTTAAGTCACAAATACCTGTGCATCGGGTCAGGGCCAGAGCGGGGATGCGGACAGGCCCAGTTTGCCGGGGGGGGGGGGGCGCAGCAAGGAGTCAGGAGGGCTGGCGGAGAAGAGTGGCAGGAGGTGGGCAGAGGAGTCCCCGTGCCGAGGAGCCCGGCCCTGTGCAGGAGCTGGCACCAAAAGCTTCTGAACAGGGCTCGATGTCACCAGAACTGGGCTCGAAGATTTCTCCAAGGGAGGATGGATGGAAGGAGGCATCAAAGACTGTCAACGAGAAGCCCAGACTGCGCCCTGTCCTGCTGAGGCAGTAGGGTGCTGGGGCCACAGCTCTGACCTGCGCTGGGCGCCCAGGTGGGACTGAAGTCCAGCCAGTGCCCTGCCCTCCAGGCTTTGAGCTCTGCACCACCTGGACGAGGGGATGCCTCTGGACCGGGTGCTCCAGGCTCCGGCAAAGCCTCTGTGGCCCCTTGTTACCTGGTGAACCACCTCGAAAGGTCCAGGAGAGGGCGCCCGAGGGTACTGACCACGAGAAAGCCTAGTCTTCTATGAAGGCGGCCTCGGACCTGTGATTCCAGCCCAGCCCTTTGCAGGACACAGCTTAGCACAGCCTCTTTGCCTCCACTGGCTCGGTCCCCACGTCCAGGCTGTTTCTCCAGCTCATCTGCAACTGGCTTAGGCCTCTCCCATCCTCAGCTTCTTACTGCTGTTAAGATTACAGTCTTCAGGCTGGGGCAAGAGGCCCTGGAATTTCATGGGATGCTGAGTGTTCTTCCCAAAGCAAGGACACTCCCTACATTACCCCCAAACGACCTCCCAGTCAGGTAATCAACGCTAGGGAGCACCACCCACCTCAGAGCCCGTCCGTGTTCTGACCGAGGACCCTGTCCACTGTACTCTTTGCGTTTAGTTGTTGTGCCTCCTCAGCTTTTCCCTGTCTCTCAGTCCTTGCCAGTCTTAAAGAGGTCTTTATTCTGTGACCTTCAGCCTAGGTCTGTTGATGTTTCCAATGTCCAGACTCAGGCCACTCCTTCTCGGAGGAAATGATGCTGTGCCTTCTCGGCACATCGTGAGGGGACTCCACCATGTTGACCTGTCCCACCCCTGGCGACTTTAACCTTGATCTCCTACTCGAGAGGGCGTCTGGCAGATTTCTCCACTGTCAGGTCTCCATCTTCCCCCTTGCATTCAATTAGCATTTGTGGAAAAATATTGTGATGTCATACCCAAGTTCTGATCCTCAGCACAGCCCCGCCCACCAGTCTCAGCCGTCTGGGTAGTGGCACGTGTCCGTGATTCCTTGCTAATTGGCATTCTCCTGTGAGGAGGAACCTCCTTCTCCCCACTTACTTACTTATCTATATCAGCATAGACTTACAGATTCGTATCAAGTTTCATGGGTTTTAATCTGTTCCTCTCAGTATTTTAATGCTCTCATTGTCCTGCATTTGTGAGTTTCTTCAAGTTGGCCTCTGTGTTCTTTGACACGTCTCCATCATTCCTTAAACATTTTCTTCCTTTCTGGCATAAGAAGGTGTCTAGGGCTCATCATGCACTTTCCCTGATCCAGCCCAGTAATCAGTGATTTCTTCAAAGGGCCCCAGTTTTTATTAGTGGACAGTGGTATTTAGAAATCAAGGTCAGGGTGCTCAGTGTGGTCCACTCTTCTAGGTCCTCTCTGTGGACAAGGCTAGGAAATCTGTGTACGTGTATATGAACATGTAAATAAACATGTATACACACGTGCATATGTGTGGATACTACTCTAACATCTCTGTTGATATTTAAAACCACGAGTGTATATACGAGTGCCTCCATTTCCAATGCCAACCTCAGGCTGCTTTCTTGCCTTCCTCCTTCCAGGCTTGCAAATATCAGCTCTGGCAGTGCGAAACCCAGCTCCCATCGTCTTTCATATATTTTACTCATTTGCTCAATGGAACCAACCTCCCAACCCCTCCAGCCCCCTTCTCTGCCCCTCCATGCCCTCTCCCCTCTTTACCACCTTGCTTCTTGCATGCTAGGCATGCCGTATGTGGCACCCCTTCCTCCGATCGCTTGGCTTCCTCAGGTACCAAGGCCTCTGCACAAGGGAGGGAAGGGAAGTTGTTGAACCCCCACACCCCCATTTCGAAAACCATTAAGAAGGCCCGTGGCCTTCTTAGAGGATGAGCATGCCTCTACCTGCCGAGTGTGTCAGCCTCTCTCCTGAAGCTTCCGACAGGCTCATGGTACTTCCATATCCCTCCATCTCCCATCCTGCTCTGAGCCTTTGCGGAGCGGGGACACATCAAATAAATACCAATAAACAAACACTTGGATGCAGATCCTTGGGATGGGCGAGGGAGTTTGTAGCTCCACCCCCAGTCTCATCCAGGAGCCCATCTTGCTGTTGGACCTATGGTCATGGTGGGTGGGTGGGTGTTGACAGGGAGGTGGGGAAGCCCAGGCTCCTTAGGAACACCCTGCACGAGGAACACCCTTACCTGCAAGGCCCCCTCCTGGCCAAACCACCGGTCTCAGTTCTCACAGCACTGACTTTATTAGGACCAGCAGGAGGCTGTGGACCCCTGAGCCTTCCTGCCCGGCCAGAGCCCAACCCTAGGAGCATCTGGCTGTGGTTGGCAGCTGCCCACCATGATCTGGTGCCGAGTTCCCCAAATGTGGCAGAAGTACCTGGCCAGGGCCTGGGGGCTTGGCCTTGGTTCCCATCAGTAGCCTTGTTCCTAGCATCCCCACCTCCCCGCCTGCACTGCCATTCATCCTGACACTGGTCACTTTTCAAGAGGCAGGTTGAAGAGTTAGATGCAAATCTCTCTTTTCTGAAGGTCAAAACAATAGATTCTTCAGAAAAGAAGGTCGAAACAATAGATTGTCTTTAAAGAAAATTGGAAGTAGAGGCAGCAGAGAGAGTCTAGAAAGCTGGGCACTTGTTGAAACCCTGGGCACACGCTGGCATGGGGGCAGATTGCATTTCTTTTTTCCAAGTAGCACGCTGCTTTGCCCCTCCCTCTGACTGGGTCCTCTGTGCCAGGCCACGGAGGAGAAGGAAGAGATGGAGGAGCTGCAGGCCTACAACCGGCGGCTGCTGCACAACATCCTGCCCAAGGACGTGGCTGCCCATTTCCTGGCCCGGGAGCGGCGCAATGACGAGCTCTACTATCAGTCGTGCGAGTGCGTGGCTGTCATGTTCGCCTCGATCGCCAACTTCTCTGAGTTCTACGTGGAGCTGGAGGCCAACAACGAGGGTGTCGAGTGCCTTCGGCTGCTCAATGAGATCATCGCTGACTTTGATGAGGTGTGGGTCGAGGCAGGGTGCCCATGGGTCCCCGGAGTGGGAGGGACACAGAGACCTGGTGTCCCCTTTTGCCATCACCAGACATGAACGGTGATGTCAGGAGCCCTGACCATGGTGTCCCAGGCACTGTCATAGGGCACCTGGCATACACTCCTTCCCCTGTCATCATGTTACGCATGAGGAAACTGAGGCCCACAGACATGAAATGTGTTGCCTCGGGTCACTGCCAGAAAGTGGCAGGGCTGGGGTTTCAGCCCAGGCTGTTGGAATGACAAGCTGTGTACCTAAGCTGCCCATCAAGGCCCTGCCCTGCTGACCCACCAACCACTCCCATCATCCGCCTTTCCTGTCACGCCATTGCGGGCTGGACAGGGCCCAGGGCTACCCTAGCCTTTGAGAGAGTCCTAGGAAGCAGGAATTTTCAGGCTGTGGGAAGAAGCAGGACAAAGGTGCAAAACCCTGAACAGGGGAGGCGGAAACAAAGCCATTTCTTCATTTGTGTATCACACCATTGTTGAGAAGCTAGTGAGCCCCAGGCACTGGGGATACTGTGCCCAAAGGGGCCACCTCTCCCCTGGGAGCTCACTGTGTAGTATGAGAGGGACAACCCTAGTGGGAGTCCAGGGCCTGCGGCATGGAGCGCAGGGAGGAAAGGGTGATGGAGCTGGGAGCGGGCAGTGTCGCAAACAGCCCACGGACAGTGGAGCAGTGGGGTTATTGGAGTTGGCTGAAATGGGTCTGGGCTGGCTTCCTGCAGGTCCTGGAGATAGGAGAAAGGTGTCCTGCTGGATAAAGATGAGGAGGTTTCCCTGGGAAGGTGGAGATGTGAGCCAGCGAAAGGGGAGATGGCCACCAGCCCCTACTGGGGGCGAGAGACCTGGAGGTGACTAGTGACCTGGTCCCGGGGAGCTTGGTATTGGGTGGGCCAGTAGCACACAGCCACTCCATACCAGTGAGTGCTGGAGGAGGCCTGGCTCTTTGGGAAGCATCAGGGCTTGGCACTGAGTTGGCGATGGAGATGAGTCCACGGTATGAACTGGGGAGATGCAAGGGGCCACGTTGCTGCACTTCCCTGCAGACCTCAGTGCCCCAGACTTGGGGGTGACCCAGGTTTGGCCTCCTTCTGTCCAGATCATCAGTGAGGATCGATTCAAGCAGTTGGAAAAGATCAAGACCATTGGCAGCACCTACATGGCTGCCTCGGGCCTCAATGATTCCACCTACGACAAGGTGGGCAAGACCCACATCAAAGCTCTAGCCGACTTCGCCATGAGGTTGATGGACCAAATGAAATACATCAACGAGCACTCCTTCAACAACTTCCAGATGAAGATCGGTGAGCCAGGCTGGGAGTGCTGAGGGCTTGTGGGGGCGCCCATTCCCCTCCTCCGTCCAAGCAGAGGCTGATGTCACAGTGCGTCCCTGCCCAAGGGAGGGGGGTGGGCACCTGTCACTCACAGCAGAGTCCTCCTGGAGCCCGGAGTCGCTGAGGATTCAGGTAACTTACCGGTGGTGATGAGTCAGGCCCACGTACCATCCCTGTCTCCTCTGTCACGGGCCCTCTGAATGGTTTCGAGGGAGGTTGGTGGATGCTGAGGGTGGGCTCGTGTCCCAGTGTAGGGGCTGCCACGGAAGAGGGGCCATTCTGAGAAGAGGCCATGCTCTGCTTGTTCAGAAAATCTTGGAAGCAAAAACTTATATATACGTATTTTCCTTTTTTGTATTTAATTTTTTTTATTACTCCCAACCTGTATATTCTGACAAGTTTCAGCTCTACCAAAGAGTTGAAAGAATAGCACAGTGAAAACACGTGTACATCAACATAGTCATGCATTTGCTCCATCCCACTGTGTCCACAAAATGATTTCAGAATTATGACCCTGAAAGGGTTGCTCCATCAAGTTCCAGGTGTCTCTGCAGCCTGTTCTGTCCTTAGCATGTAGCTTACCAAGGAGGCTCAGTTGTTTTTGCAGTAGAAACTTGGGTCTGTCGAGTGTTACTGCCCTCCTCTCGAGGGTTGTGGCGGTAAAGAATGCTTTCTGATAGAGTGGACCTTCCTTCTATTCAAAATGTTAATGCATTATTAACTCCCAGGGTATGTCTCAAGCCATAAATTATTCAGATTTCAATTTTTTTTAAAGGAGGGGTAATTCACCAGCAAAAAAACTGGTCTTTCAGTTCTCAAAATTAGCACATTAAACCAAAATATTGGATTACTCATCATCAATACTGTGATTGTGAAGGGCCTCGGGAGACATTTTGTTCAGGCTGAGTGCCGGGCGTTGGGCTTTTCCTTCAAGCTGTTTGTGTTAGCCTGGTGGCCCAGTGCTCAGTGACTTGCCTAGGTTCTCATTTTGAACTGGCTGCTGGGAAGTCCAGACCAGAGCCCATTGGGAGTCTGCCTCACCGGATGTGCAGCCTACACTTCTGTGTTAACTTCACACTTGGAGTAGTGACATTGCAATTCTTATTTTCCCTACACCCCATCTTTTCCACCTGCGTTGATTTGTATTTAAACTGACTCAACTACTTCCTCAGACCAGGACTAGAGATGGAGTGACAGGTGGACGTGTAGGTGGGCGGGCAGTTGCAAGCTTTGTGTGGCAAAACCCTTTCTCCAGACTCCAGAATGTTTTCACTGGGGAATGTGGCTTTTGGCCACTGACTTGGACATCCAGCTTGGGAAGAGCACGTGAGGTAAAAAACTACATGAGATTTGACAGGACCAAAGAGGAGGGTCATGGGGGAAGAGTTGTGAGGACTGATGACATTTTTTGAGTGGCCAGAGGGGTCCTTTTTGGGAGCTTCTGCCCCTCCCTCTCACACAGAAGAAACAGTTATGCAACAATGAGGTTTAATAAGGCAATAGGAGGGAGCACCCTGGAGCTGGGAGATAGGCTAGAAAATGCCCAGAGAATGTCAGTTGGGCCAGACATGCTGGGGAAGGATGGAGGACACTGCAGGTGGAGAGGTGGCACAGTGAAGGCTTAGAGGCAGGGTTGCTCAGTATTGCCTTGGTGAGATTAGGAAGGAGGATAGACTAAGGCAGAAGCGCCAGGAGCAAGACGGAGAGTCGGTGGTCACTGTGGTATTCCTGCCCTGGCTCAGAGGCATGATGTAGGATTGCTTGGAGAGGAAGAGACTGGTGGGATAGGAGCTAGGTTCTGAGAGCAAGAATGGTGGCACTCCTAAAAGAATCAGAGGAGCGAGGGAGAGAAGAAAAGGGCGAGTTCTGCTCCGTTGAGTTTGAATTGATGGTGAAAACAAATGTCAATGAGAGGAGGAAGGCAGACAATTGGATGGTGCAAGAAATCACTGGAAACCCTGAAGAGTGCCATCCTGGGGATGGCCTTGCAGGAGCTGAGCACTGACTGGGTTGGGAGGACACAGGAGCCGTGGATGTGTGAAAAGGTTTCTGGGGTCTTGCGTCACCAGCATCTGACGGCAGCAAAGAAAGGGGAGCTGCAGAGTTAAGCACAACCTCAGGGCTTACAAGACCCTGGTGTCTTCAAGCCAAGAGTCAGAGGGAGAAGCTACTGTGTGTGGAAGGAGGAATGACAGGGCAAGTGTTGGTCCTAGTCCTGATGAGCATGCTGACTTTTCTCCCCTGCAGGGCTCAATATCGGCCCCGTGGTGGCCGGGGTGATCGGGGCCCGCAAGCCTCAGTACGACATCTGGGGCAATACAGTGAACGTGGCCAGCCGCATGGACAGCACCGGAGTGCCTGACCGCATCCAGGTGAGCGCACGAGCGCCTACCACCCACCTCCTCCACATCGGGGGCCTCTGTCTGATGTTAAGTGGTACTTGGGGGCAGGCTGCCCACGGCTCCCAGTGAGCATTCTGCAGCCAAATTTCAGGGTGATGGGGTAGCTGACACTGACGTCTTCTTGGAAGCTTGGAGAACACGACGGTGTTTCAGGCCCTCAGTACCTTGGACAGATCTTCAAGTCTGTGCAAAGCCCTCTACTGGCCACAGAAGGAACTGGGGTAGACCCCGGAGGCTGGCTGCCCAGCCAAGCCAGGAGCGCTAACGCCATAACCCAGGCCCCCAGGGGGACACAGAGATGGCCTCAGGGAGCAGGGTCTTGCCAAATGGAGCCCACAGCACTTAAGGCCTGGTTCAGGAGAACCAGACAAGGCTGCCGGTCCCTGGGATGGTAGCCAAGCGGACTGGCCAGACACCCAGAGAATTTCTCTCCTCCCTTCACCTTTTGCAAGCTGGAGCCTGTGATTCTCAGGCCTGCCACACTCCTTAGCTGCTTTTTCTTTGTTTTTCTGAGGCCTCCCTTGCTTTTTTGTTCTAATCTGACAACAAGAGGCCCTGGGCTGGGCTCCAGTCCTGCACCCCACACATCCCCAGTTCTCTGTGAGGCTGCAGGCAGGTCACTTATCTTCCCTGGCCTCAGCTTTCTCAAATGCTGACTGTGCTCTTTTCATGGCTCTTTGCTCACACCGACAGCACCCAAATGTCCCCTAACTACTCTGTCCTGCAGGGCCTCTGAACAAAGGGGGTTGGCCTCGAGCATGGCCCTGGATAGACTAGCCCTGCCTGGTGGGCTTGTGGGTACCGTCTGGGGGCCCTAGCCAAGTGGCCTCTCATCTCTATCTCTGTGACATGGGGGAAAGGAACAGCAAGATAGGAACTGGGGGTCCTGAGGACAGCTGAGGGGAGAGGCATATATATATGTTTGCAGGTGTGAGGGACTTTGTCAGCACCCACGCAAGAACCCAGCACCACCCTGTCCGAGCACAGGGCCTCACCGTTCACTGAATACACTTAGTAACACCGCTGGGTCACCTCCCAGCAACCCATCCAGATATGCCTGGCCCTTCCCCCGTGCCCCCACCCCACCCCAGGCCTGGTAGCCAGGCGGCCCAGGACACTCAGGTGAGTTGTCGCGGCTGGCAGGAAAGTAGGTCTTGGTTGCCTTGGGAGGCATTTATCTGCACTGCTGCTCCCGTCACCCCTGCCTTTCTCCCTCACCCTGCAGAAGTGTAATCACTGAAGCCTCCTATGAGTTCTCTTTGTTCCAAAAGCTGAAGGAGATGGGCACTATGCTATGGAACTGAATCCGGCAGTTAACTAACTGTGTAACCTCGAACACGTGACTTAGAAGTTCTTGAGCCTGAGAGAATAGTACTTACCTCGCAGATGAGATAAGCAGTGGTCTCCAACTCTTTGTGGTGAGAAACCACTTTCCAAACATATTTTCTGATCTGTCATGGAGTGAGACCTTGGTAAATGCACTGGTCACGTGCTGGGTCAGATTGCCACGAGAGCCCCTGCGGACTTCCTCTCAGCCTCTGCACTTCTCTTATTATGGATGATGACAAGCAGGCCACACCTTGAGTAGCACTGAAATAGCACATGTGAGGTGCTGTCCACCCTCCCTGGCATCCTGCTCATCACCAAGAGACACTTCCATGGACAAGCTACTGTCTGTCCCTGAGAGCCCCAGCCAGGGAGATGTCACCCGCCCTTCTGTGTCAGGGGCAGTCAGGCAATTCTGCTTGATGGCAGATTCATGTCATCAGTGACCTCTTCTCTCTCCTCCTTTGCCTCCTCAGGTCACCACAGACATGTACCAGGTGCTGGCTGCCAACACATACCAGCTGGAGTGCCGGGGTGTGGTCAAGGTCAAGGGCAAAGGCGAGATGATGACCTACTTCCTCAACGGAGGGCCCCCACTCAGTTAGCAGCTGCCAGCCAGTGATGCCAGGTGGCCTGGCCTCCAGAGACATGGAAACAGCTTCTTTATGTGCCGGCGGGCGGGTGGAAGCCTGCGCTCCAGCCCAGGTGGTCGTGCCAGTGAGATTCTCCACTTTGACTCCAGAAGCAGCTTCTGCCTTTGTGGGCAGGCAGCAGCCTCCGCCCAGGCTCCGGGGTGCCAGCGTCCTGCAAGCACCAAGCTGACCAAAGATGTTTCCTGCTGTAGAGGACTCCGCTAGACTCGACCTGAATCTTGAGTTTTCTAATGGGTGCTGCTGCGCGGGTGGAAAGGAGCTGCTGGCGTGATGATGGCTGTGTGGCCACCCAGCGCTCGACGGCAGGGCTGAGGGAGAGGCCTCGGTTTCAGGAGGTGGCTAGGCGGCATGACTCCGGCCCGGGAGAGCCTAGGGGCCCCGAGGCATCTGCTTTTCTATGGGAGCCTTTAAACTTCAGACAGAGGCCAGGCCCCTGCTCCATGAAGGGAGCTTCTGGGTAGGAGTGCTGGCTTTGGAGGGACTGTGGCCTCCGTCGCAGTCCCCCTCCTACACCTACACACACACAGACAATGCCCCGCTGAGTGGAACAGAACTCATCGCGAGGGGGAGGCGAGAGGACTCGAAGCAAGGAGTGGTGGTTCTGAGAAAAGGAAAATATTTATTAAATAAAACAAAACAAGTTTCTGTGCCCTTCTTTAGACTATGCTAGTTGTACGTGTGTAAGAGGCCCACAGGCAACAGGATGCCACTGGGGAGGGAGGGCAGGGATCCCAACTTGTCTTTTTTGTATTTTTTATTTTGTATTATTGAAAACCTTGGAGATCTAACAAATATACCAAATTCTATATTTTGTAAATTCTCTATATTAGAACACAGCTGTGCACAGCAGGGCGTGTGTGCTCATTTGTACTGTGCGTACGTCAGCGTGTGTACTGGTGTGTGTGTGTGCGTTTATGCTGTGAGGCCTGTTTCCCTCACTTCAGATCTGTGGCAGTTTGGGGTTTTCCCAGGTCCTACCAGAGCAGTGAGTATGTCCTTTTGGGGTACCATACTTTCAGATTAAGTAGGAAGATGTATGGACATGTTACCCCATCCATCTCTCCCCCCACCCATCCCCCACACACCACTTCCCCTAAGAAAATGCAAATGGGATGACAAGAAAACAAAAAGCTGCTTTCCCATCGCAGGCAGAGGTAGCATCAACCTGCAGCAGACAGCGGGCCACCGCCCTGCCCCACTCCCCGAGTGCCAGCCATTGGGTTGGCTGCCTGCACAGAGCTCAGGAAGGGCCCTTGGCACCCAGCCCACGTGGGGCAGCCTGCCTGGCTCTCAGTTAGCCAAGGTGGCTCTCTCCAGAGATGACCCCTCGGGGTCGGGAAGGAGGGGAGCATGGCCTGGCCCTCTACCTGCGAACCAGACAGAGCATAGGGCAGGGCCCAGCCTTGGAGTCCACAGGGAAAAGCTAGCAGAAATTCTGTTTTGTCCGGTGTTTGTTTTTTGAGGAGGGGACAGTTAAATACACCGAGAAAAAAAATTCTATTTTTATACCCTGTGAGGGAGGCATCTGGCAACTCATATGCTGTCACAGAATCCGTGGGGCCTGGGCCCAGACCTTTCCATTGCTTCGCAGGGCAGAGTTATTCTCACCTCCAACACGAGCTGGGAGGAGGTGAGGCGGCAGCTGTGTTCCTGCTGCTGCAACGTTACTTCGATGCCCCCCTGGACCACCTCTCCCTGGACACCGGCATCGCCCAGCCCAGTCTGAACACAGCTCGGAGAAGCAAAGCGGATGGACCTGAACCTGCCAGCCCGAGTCCGCGGGCGCTTTCGCGGCTCCATCCGTTGAGTTCGGCATCGGCCCTCTTGCTCGCTGCCAGGGGCTGGCTCTCCCCGCGCTGCTCTCCGGTCCCCTGCCGCTCCCACCACCCACCAGCGGGGCTGGGTTTTCGTTCCGCTTCCTCCCCGAGTAACCGTGTGTGTGCCGAGCTCTCCGTGTTCCCCCCGGAAGTGGCCGGGGGCGACGTGCAGTGCTCGCTCTTCGTTCCCTCTACGGGTCTGCACTTTTTATTCTGCTCTTGCAAAAACGGATACGATTATGATTTCCCATGGAAATTGAAAAGTCTATTTAAATAATTTAACTATTAAACACTTTCACTGGTAATGCGACCTGGTCTGGTTTTCGGCTTGGGCTGGGGGCCTAGAACAGTGCACTTGGCCCTTGGCGGGGCGCTGAAAGGGGGCATCGGGGTCGGAGACCTCCCCTGAGTGGGAGCCAGAGCACGGCTGCGGGGGGGACGTCTGCTGAAGACGCAGGTGGGAGGCCACGGGTGACCTTGGCGAGAGGCAATCACTTAAGTGTCGGGGAGCAGGGGGCTGAGGTCAGGGACCGGGAGTGCAGAGGACGCAGGACTGAGGACTGAACCAGCAAAGATCCAGGGCCCAGGGGAGGGTTATTTAAAACAGGTGAGCCAAACACGTTTCTGTGCTAAGGGAAAGTTCAAACACAGGAAAGAACCCAGATCACTGAAAGGACCAAAGGAGGTGGGGAGGGAGGAGATGCAGGCTGCAGATGAAGTGATTTGACCTGGATAGCGCCTCACATGGCTACCACCTACGGAGCACTCTCTGTGTATACCAGATACTAGGAGACGCACCATACAAACATCTCATTTAATCTTCCTAGGTACCTCATTTCACTTACAGAATGGGCACAGAGAGGTTGAGTCATTTGCCTAAGGCCACACAGCTGGTGACAGATGAGATCCCAAGCAGGCCTGTCTGCTAAGACTGTGCAGGTAACTCCTCTTTGCCCCCACAGGAAGGGAAAGGCGGCAGGAAGGCAGCAGGCCCTTCTCAGCAGTTCCTGTCTGCGGCACCCATCAAATGCAGCGTTCAGGAAGTCAGACGAGGGGCTCGGTAACACGGGTGTAAACAAAGGAGCCAGTGAAAAACACGTTACTGGCTCCATTGCAACAATGGCCACACGGGGACACAGATGTGGCAGTCCCGGGCGCAGGCAGGCCACCTGCTCCAAAGAGAACAGACATCATTAGGACTTCAAATGTGGTGGTGAATGATGTAATTGAGCAAAACTAGTGTTTCACTCTGAACTTTTCAGGCTGGGCTATGTCAGTCAGAAAAGGAGACCAAGTGATAAGGAAGGTGAAGCTTCCAGGGCTCATCGCCTAAGTGGGAGCCTCAGCTTCTGAAGATACCCTGACCCTGGCGTGGCTAGTGGAGACCAAGCCCCAGGACACCAGGACGGGAGATCAGTGCGACTGAGAACCTGCCCATGCCCTTCCATCCCCGCCTCCCCTCATCCCAGAGAACATACTTGTTTCTCCCTTAGAGAGGTGACTTTTTCCCCAAAGTATCTCCATATCTAGAATGCAAAACATACTAGAAAAGACACCATTGATGTGTGAGGTGAGTTCCGAATACCTCTTTAATGCCCACTGACTGCAAAGGCCGTTCAAACCAAGACCAGACTTGAGCCAAAGTGGTGACGACTTGATCATGGCGGGGAGTTAGCACCAGTCCGTGGGGGGGGGGGGGGGGGGGGGGGGGGGGGGGGGGGGGGGGGGGGGGGGGGGGGGGGGGGGGGGGGGGGGGCGGTACCGTGAGCTTTGATGCACTGAGGCGGCCGCAGCTCAGTATTCACTAGGTGGCCATGTTACTTTAAGACTTTCAAACTTACGAAGACAATTACAGAGCTTTCCCGAAATTAACTATCACCTGAGTGGCATATAGTTAAATGATGCCCAGAGCTGTAGTTCTCATAATAAAATGGGGGTGTTTTCATAATGCTGCAATCTGATCATGAGTTGCTAATTGGCAGGAAAAGACGCTGAGCCTGTCAGTGCAGAGCAGGAAAGCTCTTGGGCACCGGGCTGTGTGGTGCTCGGAAGCAGGGCTGAGCAGACTCTCACTGCCACCCGAACAAGAGAACCACGATGGCAGGGACGAACACTGAACACCCACAGCTTCTGATTTTGTCTAAATTGAAACAACTCCACATTAAAGAGAATAAACACTGTACTAGTCACCTCCAGAAGGAAGGGACTGAGAAGGGTGGGGCGTGCCGGCTGGGGCAAGCACCCCTTAACACAGGTGGCAGGAGAGTTGGAAGGGCTGGTGTCTCTGTGGGGGACGGGGAGGGAAGGGCACAGCAGAGCAGAGACTATCATGCCTCCTCCACCCTCCGCCACTTGGATGAATGTCACAGTGTATAAAGAGCCTCCACATGCCCTTTCTCACTCCTGCTTCCTCCTAGGCCTAGGGGACAGTGGGAAAGAGAGCTGGTGCATCCCCTGTGGCTGCTCTGACAATGGGGACAAAAGCTGTGGCACCAGCCCACAGGCACTTCTGTCCAGTATGCTCATCTGGTTGGGGGCTGATGATCATGGCAGAACAGAGGGCTTGCCACTCAAGGCTAACAACAGATGATATGACATCCAATTACGATAGTAATATTCAATTACGATACAGCTTTTCTTATCCTCCCAGAATTTCAAAAAAGCCCTTTGGTGGTGTTCCTCCTCTCAGTCTAGGAAGGAAAAATGTAGTTTTTGCTGTCCTCTCACCTAACTTTCCTTCCCCCTGCAGGGTCACTGCTTCACAAGAACAGAGCCAAGTGCGGCCTTTGAAATGGCTCATCTCTAAGTTCTCCTCTGGCTCCCCTGATTCTAAATATTCTTGTAACTGTATCTGACCTTCGGCTGCCAGACCACGTGATGGTGCAAATGTAAATAACTGAATTAGGATTTTAAGATTTGGGAGCCAAAGGCAGAGAAACAAATGAGATGAAAGCATCATGTCACGGGCGATCTGTGGGAAGATCTTCAAACCCAGGTGCTGCCTTCCACCCGCCAAGACCCCAAGTCAGCAGCACAGCCAGGAGTCCTTTGCTATCGAGGGCCCTGATCCGTGGAGTGAGGAGGCGCGGGTGGGGGGTCAATGTTGGCTCATGGGGGAAGCCGAGGGTCCAGAAAGGCAGGATGGGAGAGAAGGACTCCAGAAGCAGGAAAAGGACTCATCCAGGCTGAGGAAAGGAGGTGTCCCGTCCGCACTGGCTTGCCAGCCCCAAACCTCACCCACCCTGCTGCCACCGCCTCACCGGCGAGCACACACTCGTCATCAAGGCCCTTGTCACATCACTGCTCTATTGGGCCTGCAAATTTAAAGAATTCTCACTGGAATCTGTTAGGGACCTCATCACTTTTTTCCTCAGCCAATTTCTGATTTAGATCTGCCTGTAATCTCTGGTTTGTCAGCATCTCTGGTTATGTGAACTTAGACTATTTCCCAATTTTGTAAAATTCGCTTCTCTGCTTTGACTTTGTCAGTTAGCTAGAGTCTTCTCTGATTCACATGGGATTTTTTTTTGGAGGGGTGCATTTTGTTTCAGATTAATCTTTTAAAAAAATATTTCCCCTTGCATTAGAAGGTATTTATTCAAACAGAGAAGTCATTCAAATTTTAAGTCATCAATACATTTGTCCCATATAATACTTTTTTTTATTTATTGGGGTGACTTTGGTTAGTAAAAATCACATAGGTCCCAGGTGTACAATTCTAAGTGCGTCGTGTGTGTGTTGTGTGCTCACCACCCAGGGTCAGTTCTCTTTCCATCACCGTGTATTTTACCCCTCCCTCCTCTCCATCCCCCTTTCCCTCGCCCTCAGGTAACCACTAAACTATTGACTGTGTCCATGAGTTTTTCTCTGTTGCTTTCAGTTTTATTTTTTTTAACATGGTAAATTTTATTTATTTATTTATTTAACTGCAATTGTAAAAGACAAAAAGAATGTACAGAAAAGGTTCTGGTGTCCTCAGTACGCTTTCAGTTTTTATATTCCACATATGAGTGAAGTCATATGGTTCTTGGTTTTGTTTTTTGTTTTTTGTTTTTTTTTCTGTCTGGCTTATTTCACTTAGGATGATCTCCAGGTCCATCCATGTTGTCGCAAGTGGCCCTATTTCATCTTTTCTTATGGCTGAGTAATAGTCTATTGTGTATATATACCATTAGAATAACCTTTTGAAAGCCATGTTGCATTTGTTTTTGAAGAGTGCCTTTGGCTTTCCCATCCCCAGCATCTTGGGTATTTCCAAAATGTGAGTTGAAAGTTGCTGCTGACTTCCCCACCAGACTTCCCATAATACACAGAACCCACACACTCATGGGAGCCCTCACAAGTGGTGGGCACGAGGGTGGCTGCCATCCAAGACTGCTCATTAGATCAGATTAGAACATTCAAAGCCAAGGACGATGGGGCCACAGTGGATAAGGCGAGGCCGCAGGCACCTTCCCCACTTGAGAGTGCTCCAGTGCCTGGGAGACGGGTCCTGGAGAGCAGTTTAGTCCTTCCAGGCGATGTGACATCAGCCCACCTAATCCTGCTTCCTTACGCAGATGGATTTTCTTATGCTCACATCACCTTCTGTACGTAAAACGCGTGATATACAGCAGGCATTTGGCCAGCATGGGCCCCTCAATTCCCTTCTCCTCTTCTTCTAGGGTCCCTGACACCTTGCCCAGGAGTCTGCACAAGAGCTTGCCAGAGCAGGGCACCCACTCACCTGCCCTGATAGATATTTCAACAGGATCCTCATTTAAACAGGAATTTCTGAGCTTTATGCAATGGTTTATTATACTTGGGGACATCTGTAATTTAAACGACTCTTACTACCTTGAAAGGAACAGCAACGCAAACAAGAAAGACAGACCACAACATGGTAGTCAATGCTGTTCGAACACTCAGCCAGCTGGGCTCCAAGTGCTTTGTAGTCACTGATTTTGACTCTCACAGTAACACTCTGCCCAAGGTGCTCTTACTGTCCCCACTTTACAGATGAGGAAACTGAAACACAGAGGTTACATGACTTGCTGAGGTCACAACGTCAGCAAAAGGGACAGCCAGGGAGTGTGGCTCCAAACTCAGTCACTATTTGATATTGTAAATAGTTACCTTCTGTTTTTTTGTTTAATGTTTTCAGATATATGGATCCACCGAAAGCAAAATTTCTATGAAATCACCTCCTATTAAAGAACCAATCTATGCTGGACTTCAGCTAGAAAAAGTAAATGTTTATAACACATGAATCACCACTGCCACTTTTAACATTCTCTATGAAGAACCATTAATTCATGAGTTAGTTTTACTACAAAGAATAAACTGTATACTTCCTTGTCCTAAAACATGGGTGTCCAACCTTTTGGCTTCCCTGGGCCACACTGGAAGAAGAACTGTCTTGGGCCACACATAAAAACACTAACACTAACGATAGCTGATGAACTTTAAAAAAAAAAGTAAAGTTGGGATAAAACTCATGTTTTAAGAACTTGTGTTGGGCTACATTCAAAGCTGTCCCGGGCTGCAGACTGGCCATGCCTGCCCTAAAATCTAAGACACACTTAAGGTTCACCACACCTCTTGCCACCATCTGTCCTGTCATGGTTGTAGGAATCTTAGGAAAACTCCTTTTACTCAGTCTAGGGCATTTGCACTGCAGGAGTCAGCACTGACTTCATCACTTTTATTAAAAAAGTAATCTAGATTACTTGTATATATATATTCCAACATATAGTCCTCATAGGTCTCAACATATTTTCATGTTGCTTAGGCTAATAAGTACTTGGTGGTTAAGAGCATGAGTTCTGAGTGACACTGACCTGGAATGAAATCCTGGTGCCATCACATGGATTAGTCTGTGACTGTGGTCAAATCACTTAACTTCTTCAGGCCTCAAGAGCTTGCTTCATCTATAAAACAGAAAGCCTTCACAAAAGCTTTCTGTGAGGATGACATGCTTAGCATTCCCCTCCGTGTCAGCCTTGCCTGTTCTCACTGCTGCTGTAACAGTAAGAGCCCAATGGTGTCAGTCACACACACACACACCAGTCTTCTGAGAGCCTCTGTGGCACAGAAGGAGCACTTAATCATTTACACCTGAATCCGCAAGCGGGCTTAAGAGCGCCACCCGCTTCCTGCCCCAGCCACCAGAAAGATGAACTACGTAGGGGGACCTAGTGCTGGCCCACAAAAGGTGCTAACAAGCATTCTTATTTGTCCTAAACACTGGAGGAATTTAAAGTCCAAGGGCAGAATATTGTGTGTTCACCTTTAGACAACGTCCGTGATGACCTGCCTCAAAGAAAAGCATCGGCACAAAGTAGACAAGCCATCAAGGCAGAGCTGGGGGAGAGCTGCTGGGAACACGCGGGGTACGGAATGCACCAGTCCCGTCTATCAGCTGGAGCCTAAATGTGCTCTCTGCTGCGTGACAGCTGAACTGCTGTGCTCTGGGATGCAGGAGAAAAGGGCAAATGAGAGACGTGGGCAAGGTTGGGCTGAAAATACTGTTTGTCACCAAGGAAACATCAGGAACAATGCATAAGGCTCAGGCATCGATTTCAGGAACTCTTTGAGAACTAAACCTGTTCTCTCCTTGAGTTTCTTACAGTCTCCAATTGTGCTGAGACTATTTATTACACGGCACTGCCAATGCAGGAGAAAACGTGTGCACACGTCAACACCACTCACTGTTAACAAGCAAGGAGGATACAAACCACATGCCTTCCAACCATGCTGTGCTTAGACGCTGTAATTTCGTCTGCTAAATAAAGTAACCTAGAAAGCTAGCCATTCAAGGAAGAGATGTGGCAGCCACACATACTGCTTCTTTTTGAAAAGCTCAATACTCCAACAGGAGGCTGCAAAATGCCAGCATTCAACAGTACTCCCAGGACATTAATGAAGATGATCAGACCCCCTCTAACCCTAATCAATAATACTAGCAGAGTTCAATTCTCAGCTGATACAGCCTTTTTATACAAACTCATTTATAACCCTTAAAGTTGGAGGGGTTTCTTTCATTAACTTTTAGCTAAGATTACTACTAAGCCAGTTTAAACCAAAAATCATGTTTGATTTTTACCACAGCATTTTTAGGTAGAAAGATTCCATTTCCTTAGAGAAAATAAAGCAGAAAAATACAGAGAAGTCTTGACCATAGACAAAGAATGCAGCCCTGAAGAGTGACCTATCATTTGTGGTTAGGCTAAGTGTTCAATTTGAACTGAGTGGTGGTTGCTTTTGAAATAATTTATTTGTTCTTTTATCACATACTCTATAACTCTAACTCTTAAAGTTAAAAGTTTGTTAAAATAACAAAAAGGTAAACTCTGTGTGTGTGTGTGGGGGGGGGGTATCTCTTGGAAATCCAACTTGGAGTGGGTTCTTGGGTTACTTAGTAATCATTTTGGAATCAAGGCCAAGCAACTGCCTTGCTGGTGGGCAGCTAACCTCAGGAGCAAGAACTGTGACATAGAGGTCAAGGCTGATATGATAAATGGTCTCTGTGGAGCCTTGACAAAACAGGACTCTAATGAGATTTCAGACATGACCTAACAGAAACGGACTCTGTGTTTCTGCAGACTAGATCCACTGTAAAAAATACATTGAATACAAAATAAACGTACTAATCCAAGGATAGCACATAAAATTATGAAGTTGGGTAAAGGTTCTCCATGTCTCCAGGCATTTGTGTCAAACAGACTGTCAAGCTTTAACATCGATACTTGTTCTCAGCTTAGGATAAGAATTCTTACTTATGAGAACAAAATCCTCTGTTAACCACACACACAAACAAACCCCAAAAATGAAAGCCTTTGGAAGTTGGTACGATTTGAGGATCCAAGGCACAATCATAATATGCAAATGTGCATAAAACAATTGAGGATTTTGTTCATTTCAGCATTTCACAGGATCCCAAAGTGCAAACGCTGTTACCAGAATTTATTAGGAGTGTCCCCTGAGGATCTTAGTATGCTGACTTTCAGTTAGAGCAATGGAAACCCATTTCTCTTCTGGCCCTGACTTCCAGGAAGTTCAAGAGTCAAATTTTATACCTGATAATAGCAACGCAGCCACCCTTCCCTCTATTTTCAATGATCTTGATTTTTCTCCCCTTTCAGTTCGGATTTTATTAACATTATTGTTTATGTCTTTTTTTGCTTGGTATGCTGCTTTATATTCTTTTGGGAAAGAGGCCAGGTATAAATGAATTTCAAATACAGACCCAAAAAAATCAAGCAAATATTGCAATTATTTTCAGGATATAAAAGAGAGTTTCTTTGTCCTTAATCAAAGAGCAGTATTTCAGAATTACCTTAAGTAAGGTAATACACAGCTAGATTTGACAATGAGCAGTCCTGAGCTCATTAAGGTGTCCCTAATTCCTTGATTTTACGAAGAGTAGACATATTCCCCGAATACGGTAATTTTACTTATCTTCATTAGCTTCCATGAGAGCCCTGGGCTGAGATTAGAAGTCGTATGTGTGTAGCTCTGTGATCCCAGCAAATCACTAACATCTGACTACCTTAGCTTCCTTCTTCATAACAGGAGGGCCACTACTACTTCCTCTGCACCACAAAACTCATTATGATTAGTAAATGCAGACTTGATCTTACAAGTAAAAGAGCAGTTCAAATGCAAGATAGTACTAGCATATATATTAGAGGCCTAAGTGATTCCTTCTCCAGAGCTTAAGGGCTTCTTCACACCATGGCAAAAACTTTTCAGTTTCTTTGGCAACAACACAATAGAGGCAGAGAAGTTATATAAACACTCAGAGATACAGGCACCAAATAATGAAAGAAAGCGTTTTTATACATAAAACATTATTTATACCTGTTTTCATTTTTTACATTAAGATGTAAACATCTCCTGATCCAAAACAGCTGGTGAAAAAAAACAAAACAAAAACCTAAAAAACAAATTAAGCCTTTAAAGACAGCTGGTGAGTTTTCAAGTGTCCTTGCTGAATGGATTCAAATACCAAACTTCTAACTCAATAATTCAGTGATAAGGAGAGCCAAACTGAGCTATAAAACATCAACATATAGCAAAATCACAATTAACCAGGATGCTCCACCTTCCTGGTTGACTATTTACAAAAACATCAAACCAAACAACCATTAGTTTTAACCTGGTTTTAACCATTAGTTTAAAAGAAAAACCTTTCCAAATTGAGCCACTTCACTTGCCTGGCTTGGTAAATTCAAAATGCCAAACATACATCAATTTGATTTTGTTAATTTAGGATCATGTAGTACCTTGGGTTACTCTCAGAATACACATCATTTCTGTGCAGTTTTCTCAGAGGCAGAAAATTAGAGTAAATTGGGGCTTCTTGTTTTAAATAAATCTCTGATACCATAAAGTTATTGTCTCCCTTTGCCTCATTCTCCTAAAAGGAGAGTATAGCAAAAAGGTCCTAGGTGAGCAAGGTTTTGGAGTTACAGACATAACTACATATGTATACTTGTTTGGGCAAACAAGGCAGTCCAATGGTTTTACTCTGGACTATTTCTGCTACTTAATAAATATGCCCAGTAACATGAATTACATGTAATGGGTCCACTGTTTTTCTGGATATCAAATTTTAGTATCTTATGAATTTCTTGTTTGGGATCTTTTCTCTAAAAAACAAAAGAAAATCATTCATGAAGATGACCTCCCTAACCAGGAGAACTAACTGTAGATTCTGCTAATGGAAGCAAAGTGTGCTTCGTACATTAATTTATAACTCCTTGAACAATCTTTATAATGTTATCAAAAAGCAAGTAAGTTCTCAAAGCCATAAAATAATAAGAGTTGCTGGGAGAAAAGTCACTTTGTGATATCTTAGTACCGTTCAGTGTTTATAGGTGGTGCACAACATTGAATTAAATAATACTGAATCACAGTGAGAATGTCATTCCTTCACAATTTTATTTTTATCCTCCTGATAATCCCACAGGGAGAGCCCCATTTTGGTGCTGGGTAACATCTCACTGCAACGAGGAAAGAGCAGGCCTCTCAGGTGCAGAGGCTTGCCAGGCACTAGCAGCTAGCTAGAATTTAGGAACATTTTTTGTTTGTTTTAATTTTATTTATTCTGTAGTTACCTTTTATTTATGGTAAACTGGTGCTGGTTTTCCTCTTGGAGTAGAGATTAGTTTCTTTTCAAAATATTTTAAAATTTAGAAGATAAATATTAAGTAAATAATTGTGAGAAACAATAACTATAGTCTAACAAATCATATTTTTCAAAAGTGATTTCAAAAGAAACTACCAATGTAGTCTAGAAAGGAAACTTATGTCACTGTATTTTCAATACTTGTGATGTTCAGAGATGAGCTCAGCACAGCCTCTCCTACATCAGGTGGTTCCCAGAGTTAAGATTCAAGCAAAACTAGAAAAGGGCAAAGAACCAGTTCCACACCATCCTGTACTTCCTAAACTCATGGCACCATAAATGTGCAAATAATCTGACATTTAACAAGTCACCTGTTTTAAACATAAACTTTACAATCTACTGCAGCATCTTTTTATTTGGTCTATACTAATGCCTCACAAAGGCAAACCCAGGTTGTAGAGTTCCCGCTTGGTCCTCAAAAGATCGATATTTCTTTATTGAACTCTTCAGCGAGGAGTCAGGACTGCTGGCCAAGTTTTCCAATGGTGTCTGACTGTTCTGCCATTGTTGTGCCCCTGCAGAGAGAAGTTTTCTCTTCTTCTGAATAATAATCTCACAGCCAACATTCTCCTGAGAGGAGTTTGCCTAGCGGGTACTGCATGCTCACTGGCATGCCGTGCTCATTTAAAACAAAAAGGACAGTTGGAGAGAAGGAAAGCAGAGCTTCCTGTTTGTGGTGAACAGCTTCTTCATCACAGTGGCAGTTACCGTGTGCTCCCTCCTCGTTTTTCCCCGGAAGCCAAGGCAACACGTCTGACGGATGGTGTCAGACATCATAATCAGGAGCCTTACCCTGGGCTTGCCTTAGCCAGATCTGTAGTGTAACAAACGCTCCCACAGTCACGTGAAAGAAAAGCTGCCAGAGGTTGCGAAGTTCGTAGAGATACATGTTGCATAGACAGATTAAGCCAAAAGTCAAAAATGATTTGACATTTCGCCAGCCGGTGTAGTAGATAAGTAAATAACACTGTTTAAATTATAAAAATGAAAGATGATTAGGGTTACAGGAAAAGAAACAGATGCTTCTGCTATGTAATTTTAACAGGCCACAGAGTAAAATATGGGAGTGGAATAATGAGATTTTTCATCTACAGATAAGATAATGTAACACCAAGACATTCAGCTATGAAAGCTCTATAGCTTGAAAAGGAAATAGATTTTTCCTTTTATGTTTTTCATTTTTCAAAAGAAAAAGAATTTTCTATCACATATAAAATGAAGGAATAATTGGACAACTCCATTCCAAATAGGCTAGACAAATTCCTCAAGCTGACAGGCAACAAAGACACGTTCTCAGGGTCTGAGGTGGGGTTTCATCTCTCATTCTCATCCCAGAAAAGTGCAAAAACTCAAATAAGCCATTTAGCAAAATGGATTCTTACATAACCTGAATCTGAATATTATAAATATCAACAAATATTTACTGATTCCCCATCCAGTACAAGAAATTAAGCTAGGAGGAGCTGAGCAAACATTAGCGAGGGCCTGCTGCTATAAGTCGACATGGTTCTTTAGTTTTAAGTAAACAAATAAAGCCCTTGCTCACATGGAGCTTACATTCTAGTGGAGAAAGAAAGATAGACATTTTATTCATATAATATGAAATAGTTTTATCTTGGAAAAGATAAAAAAATAAAACAGAAAAAGGACAGAGAATGCCAAGAGTGCTATTTTATAAGGTACAATAAAGAAAATACTTCCCATACCCTACCCCAAATCCTGGCATTCACCTTTTCCTGCTTTACTGTTCTTCTCATACTATAAACATACTTTAAAAATATGCTTATTTTGTTTGTCATCTATATTCTTCCAATAGAATCTAAGCTTCAGAAGAAAGGTTTTTGACTGTCTTGCTCACTCATTTATCTCCAGTGCCCAGAACTGTGTCTGGCACATAAGTGCTCATTAAAAATTTGTTGAACAAAAAAAGAAAAGAAAAGAGAAATGAATAAAAATTTGTTGAACAAATAAACTGTTTTCTAAAAGATATCTAAAACTCACAATCTGAAAATATAGGAATCCTATGTGATCATAAAATCTTAAGAGAGAAGCAGAGGGCTCTGTGTGAAATTGTATCTTGCCTTCAGTACAGGAAGGACATTAGGATGTTTGCAATAATGCAGTAACAATGTGGAAATGTTCTGTTAAATGTATGTGTGTATGTGTATGTATGTGTGTGTGTGTGTGTGTGTGTGTGTGTGTATTTAACAGAAATTGGGACTTTGCTTACTTAAAAGGAAGACTGCTATCCAAGCAAACTGAATTCTAAGAACTTATTTTACCTGAGTGATTTGCATGGTATAAAAAAAGTTGAAAAAAATTTTTGTTTTGAAATAATTTTAGACCTTTAGAAAAGTTGCAAAAATAGTAGAGTTCCTATATACCCTTCTCCCTGCTCTCCCTGTTATCCTCTTACATAATCATCAAACCAAAATACAAACCTTTAATATAATGTTATTAACTAATCTACAGACTTTATTCAAATTTTGCCAGTTGTCCCAATAAGGTCCTTTATTTGGTGCAGAATTCAATCCAGGATTCCATACTCACTTAGTTGTCATGACTCCACAAATCTGTAATAGTTCTTTAAGTCTTTGTCTTTCATGACCTTGACACTCTTGAGCAATACTGATCAGTGGTTTTGAAAAACGTGCCTTAATTTTGGTTCGTCTGATATTTTCTCAAGATTGAAGTGAGGGTGTGCCGTTTTGGTGAGAATATCACAGAGGTGACATGCAATATGGCAATATGGCTTATTACTGGTGGTGCTCACTCTGAGCTCTTGGTCAGAGAGTACCTGAGGGGCTGCCCCCTGTGAAGTTACTGTTTCTCTCTTGCGGGGGAGGGGGGGGAATAAAGACATTGCTAGGTGAAAGAAGACTAACGGAACTCGTGGCCTACAGATGTACCCTGAAAGAGTGGCTAAAGGAGTTCTCTGAACAGAAAGAAAACAGTAAAAGAAGAAACTGTGGAGCAATGGGAAGGAAAGCAAAAACAACACAATAAACGAAAACATAGGTAAATACAGATGTCCAGTCAAGATGGCGGAGCAGGTAAAGCTGTGCTTATATCCCCTCATGACCACACCAAAATTACAACTAACTGCAGAACAGCCATCACTGAGAATTGCCTGAAGTCTAGCTGGACAGAAGGCCTACAGCTAGGGACATACATGGGAGGTCACGTTAAGACTGGTGTAAAGGGTGGAGGTGCAGAATGGGTTGGTCCCATACCAACATGTGGCAGTTAAACAGAGGGATATGTCGGTTGTGGAGGTCTCTCCTAAGGAGCAGGGGGCCCCAGCCCCACACCAGGCTCCCCAGCACAGGATTCCAGTGCTAGGAAGTGCAGTCCCCACAACTTCAGTTGTGAAAAACCAGTGGAGACTGTGGCTGAGTGACACAGAGGGCTGTGGGAGTCCCAGGCGTTCCTCTTAAAGGGCCTGCACACAGACTTACTTGCTGATGGACTTGCTGCTCTGAGCTCCAGCACTGGGGCAGTAGCTCCAAAAGTGCTGGGGACATACGAGGAGGAATTGAATTGGCTGGCTTCTGGGCAAGGGCTAGGGGGAAGCTTTCTCCCAGACAAAATGTCTGCAGAAGCCATTGTTCTTTTGTTGCGCCCTGCCACTTCCTAGCGTGCACTCAAGCCATATCTGAGTCCCTACCTACCTGGCTAACACTGTTCACCCATCCACCCTGGTGATTCCGAGACCCTGTCCCACCTAACTTACAGGCCCACCACAGCCACTTCCCAAGTGCTTTTCCATAAAAATGGCCTATTTTAGCTCAAGCTGTGGAGTTTCCTGAAATCTCTCAAAGTTCACAAACCCCAAACAAGCAACATCTGCCTCAGTTTGAAGCCTGGCCTCTCTCAGACACCTCTAAGCCCAGCATGGATAGCAACCATCTGTGGATTGCTTTGTGGCTCATTTCAGGTGGCACCAGGGCTAGCACGCCCAGTGGCCAGCACCAGACTAAGCTGGAGCATCACCCAGCCACCTCCAAGAATGAAACACCCAAAGAGCAGACTAGGCAGGCACCAGAGCCCTGCTAAAGCAAATCCTGCTCTGTAGAATCAGCCCCCCGCACAACAGCTCCTGCACTGTAGTCACAGCCATTCCTCACAAACCATCAGCTGAGAGTCGATCCCTCCCATTGACATGTAAACAACAACCCAGGCTCAATTACAACTGGAGGGCACATGCAACCCACACAAGGGACACACCTGTAGCACCTGGCTCAGGTGACCAGGGAGAATGCCACTGGGCCCCACAGCACACTTACTACATAAAGCCACTCTACCAAGACCGGGAGATACAGGAACTCTACCTAATACATAAAAAACAAACACAGGGAGGCAGCCAAAATGGGGAGACAAACATGTCCCAAATGAAAGAACACAAGAAAGCTCCAGAAAAGAAACTACGCAAAATGGAGACAAGCAATCTGCTTGCTTATTCACTTGAAATTCAGAGTTTAAAACACTGGTTTTAAGTATGCTCAATGATCTCAGTGAAAACTTCAACAAAGAGATAGAAAACATAAAAGAACTAGTCTGAAATGAGTAACACAATAACTGAAATGAAGAATACAATATAGGGAATCAATAGTAGATTAAATGAAGCAGAGAATGGAATCAGCTATTTGGGAGATAACACCCAATCAGAATAGCAAAAAGAAATAAGAATTGAAAAAACGAAAATAGTTAAGGGGCCTCTGGGACAACATCAAGCATACCAACATTCATATCACAGGAGTACCAGAAGGAGAAGAGAAAGAGCAAGGAATTGGAAATCTATCTGAAGAAATAATGATGGAAAATTTCCCTAACCTGGCAAAATAAAAAGACATATAACCCCAGGAAGCACATAGTTCCAAACAAGATGAACCGAAACAGGCCCATTCCAAGACACATTATAATTAAAATGCCAAACAGAGAATTTTAAAAGCAAACAGAGAAATTTAAAAGCATCAAGAGAAAAGCAATTATTAATAGTTACCTACAAGGGAGCTCCCATAAGACTGTCAGCTGATTTCTCAACAGAAAGTTTAGGTGCCAGGAGTTGGCATGAAATAGTCAAAGTAATGAAAAGCAAGGACCTACAACTGAGATTACTCTACCCAGCAAAGCAATTGCAGGCACTCCTCACTTAATGACCGAGTTCTGTTCCCACAACTAGGTCATCAAGCGAATTGGCAAATAAGCAAGGAGTTTAAAGGCAGATGTCTTGTGATGTGTCATGGCGCTATACAGTATATATTTTTCAATAGATATCACATGGCACCACACTTATAAACAAAATATGTAGTCTTCTGTGACTGCAAACCCTTTGTGTAATGAACACTAATTGACTGTAGGAATGAGACAAAGACTGAGAAATGGGATTCCAGAAACTCACACAGACTGAGAAAGGGGGACTGCCCACACTGGAGAACTGGTTGTAAGTCTGAGAGATCATTAAAGATGTAGGTTGTTAAATGAGGAGTGGCTGTGTTTAGAACAGAAGGGCAGATGAGGAGCTTCCCCGATAAGAAAAAGCTAATGGATTTCATCACCACCAAACTGGTATTATAAGAAATGTTAAAGGAACTTCTTTAAGAAAAATAAAAAAGATTAAAAATATGAATAGTAAAATGGCAATATTTAGGTGTCTATCAACAATTACTTTAATTGCAAATGGATTAAATGCTCCAAACAAAAGATACAGAGTAGATGAACAGATAAGAAAACAAAACCCTTACATATACTGCCTATAAGAGTCTCACTTCAGATTGAAAGACACACACAGACAGGAAGTAAAAGGATGGAAAAAGTTATTTCATGAAAATGAAAATAAACAACAAAAAAAAGCTGAGGTAGTGATATTTACACCAGGTAAAACAGACTTTAAAACAAAGGCTATAACAAGAGAAAAAGAAGACCCAGTGATCTCCCTTCTGAGTATTTATCTGAAGAAACCCAAGACACTACTTCAAAGGGACATGTGCAGCACTATTTACAGTAGCCAAGATATGAAGGCAACCTGGTGTCCATCAATGGATGAATGGATAAAGAAGCTGTGGTACATATATACAATGGAATATTACTCAGCCATAAAAAAGAATGAAATCTTGCCATCCACAACAACATGGATGGACCTAGAGGGTATTGTATTAAGTGGAGTCAGACAAAAAAAGACAAATGCCATATAATTTCACTTATATGTGGAATCTAAAGAACAAAATAAACAAATAAACAAAAAAAAAAAACACAACAGAAAAAAACCTCATAAATACAGAGAATATTCTGCTGTTTGCCAATGTAAGGGGGAGTTGGGGAGATTGGTAAAAAAAAGGAGAAGGGATTAAGAAGTACCAATTGGTAGTTACAAAATAGTCAAGGGGATGTAATGTATAGCATAAGGAATACAGTCAATAATATTATAGTAACTACATATGGTGTCACATGGGTACTAGATTTATTGGGGTAACCACCACATAAGTTATAGAAATGTCTTATCACTATGTTATACACCTGAAACTAATATAATATTGTATATTAATTGTAATTTAAAAATAAAAAGATTACTGAAAATATAGATAAATGTAATAAATTCTTGAGTTTTCTAAATTATGTTTAACCCTACCAGCCCTGAGGCCCTGAACCTAACTGTCCCCTATACCTGAGCTACTGAGCATTAAAGAGAAAAAACCAACATGATCTAGAAAGATGTTAGTTACATGCAAACAAGTGGTTAGAATAAGATGGAACTTGGAGTCACTGTTGTCACGTACGAGGCAAAGTACCGAACATTAGGTCCAGCGGTACAGCGGCAGGTTCGGAAATGCCCGAACGTCGGTGCAGCGGTCTGATAGGGTTAATGGTTGAAATAAAAATTTTAACACTGGTGTCACTCTAAATGTACGTAGAGTAAGTATTTAAGACAATTATATTATAAATAGAGGAGGGTAGAGAGACATAAAAGGAGGTACGTTTCCTATGCTTCACTTGAATGGGTAAAGTGACAATACAGGAAAACTGTGGTAAGTACACTTGATCTTAGCCAAAAGGCCAAGAATCGATGAAAACTGTGGTAAGTAATGCAATACCTAGAGCAAAGAAATACACTCAAAAACACTATAGATAAATAAAAATATAGTTCTAAAAAATTGTTCAAGTAACCCATAGGAAGACAGAAAGAAGTAAACAGGAAAATTAACAGAAAACAAAAAATAAAACGACAGCTTTAAGCTGTAAGGTTATCAGTAATTTTTTTTTTTTTTTTTTGCTTTTTGGTATGTGGGTAGCACCCTGGCTGGGAATCGAACCCAGGCCGCAGCGTTGACAGTGCCAGCGCCGAAGCCTTAAGCCACTACACCACCAGGGAACTCCAAGGTATCAGTAATTACATTAAATGTAATGGCTTAAATACAGCAACTAAAAACTGGAGATTGGCAGAGTAGATTAAAAAACCTAAATCAACTCTATGATGTCTAGCAAAAACTCACTTCAAATGATACACAGTAGACTCTCTGTTAACCGGAACTCAAGCAACTGGCAGAAAAATTGAAGAAATAATATTACATTTATCTGGCATTGGTGCCTATTAACTGAGTCTACTTACATTTATCTAGCATCTACCAATCCCCATGGATGTCAGTTAACTGAGAGTATACTGTAGGTAAGCTGAAAATAAAAGGATGGAAATGGATATATCATGCAAACATTAATCAAAAGAAAGCAGGAGTGACTATATTAATATCAGATAAATATAAAAACATTTGTAAGAAAAGAAAAAAATACAGAGACCAAGAGGGATATTATATAATGATAAATGGATCAATCTTCTAAGAATGCACAGCAATCCTAAATGTGTATGAACCCAAACAAATGAGCTGCAAAATACTGAAAACAAAAAACTGATAGAACTGAAATGAGAAATACACATATCCACAATTATAGTTGAAAACTTCAATACTCCTCTCTCAACAATTGATAGAACTGGACAGAAAATCAGCAAAGATTCAGAAGAATACATCATCAACTAACAAGATCTAAGGGACATTTACAGAACACTTGCTCAACTACAGTAGAATACATGTTCTGTTCAGGTGCCCATGGAACATATACTAATATAGACCATATTCTGGGCCATACAACAAAACTCAACAAATTTAAAAGAACTGAAATTACATACAGTGTGTTTACTAACCACAATGGAATCACATTAGAAATCAATAATGAATAGAAAATTGGAAAATCTCCAAGCATTTGGAAACTAAACAACACAATTCTAAATAATCCATAGGTCAAAAAGAAAGCCACAAGAAGAAAAAAATTTAAATACACTGAATTAAATGAAAATACAACATATCAAAATTTATGGGGCATAGATAAAGAAGCTGTAAGAGGGAAATTTATAACACTAAATGTATATATTGCAAGAGACAATTCCCCAATCAATCCTCTAAGCTCCCAGATCAAGAACTTAGAAGAGCCAAATAACCCTAAGCAAGTATGAGGACGAAAATAATAAAGGAGCAAAAATTAATAAAATTGAAAACAGGAGAAAAACAACAAAATAAAGAATAGGTTCTTTGAAAAGATCAATAAAATTAACAGGACTGACAAAAAGAATGAAACAGAGTATCAGCCATTACAAAACAGATATTTTGAGTAGCCTTATGACTATTTAGAAAATGGAATTTAGTACATAGTATATAGTTATAGTTATTAAACTATGTGGTACTGGTAGAGGGATAGACACATAGGACACAATACAGAACCCAAAAACATGACAGAAATATGCCAGAATGATGTTTGACAAACATGCAAAAGCATTTCAGTGGACCATCTACCCTCAGGTGCAAAAAAAACCCATTAAAACAAAAGAAAAAAATCTCAATCTAATAATCTAAGTCTCACATCTTATACAATATTACACAAAACTCAATTTAAAATGGATCACGAACTTAAATGTAAAACACAAATCTACAGAACTTTTTGGAAAAAACAGAGGAGAAAGTCTTCAGGATCTGGAATAGGCAAAGAGTTCTTACACTTGACAATACAACATGATCCATAAAAAGGAAAAACTGATATAGACCCACTTAAAAGAATGAAAAGATAAGCTACAGACTGGAAGAAGGTATTTGTAAACTATATATCTAGCAAATGACTAATATCTAGACAGTAAAACACCAAGAATCCAATTAGAAAATAGGCAAATGACATAAACAGACATTTCATGCAAGAGGACATACAGATGACAAATAAGCACATGAAATGATGTTCAATGTAATTAGTCATTAGGTAAGTGTAAACTAAAACCACAATGAGGTATCATGACATACCTATCGGAATGGCCAAAACAAAAAAGTGATTAAAAAATAGTAATAATACCAAATGTTGGAGAGGATATGGAAAAACTGGATCACTCACACATGCTGGTGGGAATGTAAAATGGCATTCTACCCTGGAAAAGTTTGTCTCCTAACTGAATTAAGCATACAACTACCATATGACTTAGCAACTGCACTCTTAGGCATTTATCTCAGAAAAATGAAGATTTATGCTCAACACAAAAGTATGTATGTGAAGGTTTATAGCAGCTTTACTTATAATAACCAAAAATTGGAAAGAAGTCAGATGTCCTTCAATGGATGAATGATTGTGATATATTCATACCACAGACTCCAATTTAGCAATGAAAAGGAACAAATCATTGGTATGCACAACAACCTGGATAATTGGGCAAAGAATTAAGCTGAGTCAAAAGTTGCCAGTCACAAAAATTTACATACTGTATGGTTCCATTTATACAGTATACTTAAAATGAAAAATTACAGGAATGGAGAACACATTAGTGGTTGCCAGAGATTAAGGAGCAGGAAAGAAGGAAGTGTACGTGGCTATGAAAGGGCAACATGAGGGGTCCTTGTGATAGGAATGTTCAGTATCTTAACTGCATCAACACTGATACTGCATTATAGTTTTGCAAGATGATACCAATGGGGGAAACCAGGTAAAGGTTAGATAGGATCTCTCTTACAACTCCAGGTGAATCTATAATTATCTCGAAATAAAGTTTAATAACAAAAACAACTTTATACATATATATTTGTCTGCAACTTACTTTACCAACAATTAAAATACACATTATACCAACAAGTATGCATACACATATAAAGAGATAGATAAAGCAAGTGTTGCAAAATGTTAACAATTGGGGACTCTAGGTGTACTAGTCTTTTAACTTCTTTAAGTTTACAGATTTTCAAAATAAAACATTGAGGGAAAAGTTATAGTTCCTAGTTTCTAGATCCTCCAGTTTCCTACTGGAAATGATCCAAATCAAGATTACTCTTTCTGGCTGAGTTCTGTGCTTCCATAATTTCCCACAGCCTGGGGAGAAAGTTAACAAACCATGTGGTATTGGCTTTTGAAGTCTGATTGAGAGGAGATTAAAGATATCCTGATGCCTGGAGATAGCACATGTTGTATGGTAACATATAATTACTTAATGTTACTGTGGAAAAAAACGAGTATTATTATCACTCTACCATATTTGGAAAGCATGTAGTTTCATATCTGTCAATATAAAGAAAATTGGATTTTTGCTTTTTTTTTTTTTTTTTAAAGCATGCATTTGTTTACTTCTCTCAAATAAAAGAACACCTGAATGACACTGCTCCACCATGAGGCAACTCTTAGAACTCCTTGCAGCTGTTCTGGGAAATTTAACAGAGGAGTGCCTAACTACATAGACAATAACACTGGCTCTGGAATCACAAAGACTTGGGTTCAAGTTACTGACTAGCTATGAGAATTGTGGGCCTCAGTGAAAAATGATGACAATAATAAGATTAATGTGGGACTTTCTGTGAGGATTTAATGGTACAAGGAATATAAAGGGCTTAGTTAGTACAAAGTAGAGCTCAATAGATTTTGCTACTATTATTAGCATTTAAAATTATTCCATTAAGGTAAAACAGCCAAAAGTATAATTACTTTTTAAGAATCATTACTCATGAAATTATTTTAAAGTTAATATCAACCTCATATTGTTTTAGAATCATATAAAATGCATATGAGTTACAAATTATAATTTTATAGCAGTACAAGAATTATACAAATACAGCAATTTTGCTTACAGACATGACATAGTGGATTGAATATGACATTTAAAATCAGAAGACTCAAGAGTTAAGTCCTGACTTCACCACTTACTGGCTATGTGATCTCTGTACAGTACTGAAACTGCCTCAGATTTCTCATTTTTAAAAATGAGCTAATAGGGAGTTCCTGGGTGGTGTAGCGGCTTAGGCTTCGGCACTGTCAACGCTGCGGCCTGGGTTCAATTACCAGCCAGGGAACTAACCACATAAAAAATTAAAAATAAAAATACAATAACCCTAATGTTCATTTAAATGTTTAACTTAAAAAAAAATGAGATAATATTCCCTGTGCAACAATATTGTAGAGATTTGAAGTTTAGAAAACCTATACGAAAATACTTCATAAAATTAAAGCACTTGTGACATCAGCAAACACAAGTTTTTACTGCAAATTCATTTCCTGCATGAAATGTCATTCATTATAATTAAATGTTGATTTTAATAGAAAAATAATTTCTGAAGATTACATAAATAATTAGGGAAAATTAGGGGATTAAAAAATGGGGTCACTGAAACAAAAAATTTTAATACATCTTTACAATCGAATCAAAAACGCATATTCAAAATATTTTACTAGAGAGTTCTGAGTTTTAGGTAGGCCTTCTATTTGCAGTCCTGAATCTTTCGAACATTTTTTTTTTATGCAAACCAGAGAAATGTGTTACTTATAAAAGTTAGATCAAAACGTCCTAATGTGTTTTGGCAAAGACATTCTTGAGTTTGGGCAATTAGGATAGCTAGCTACACCTCCCTTCCTTACCAATTTGGAAATACGAGTACCCATCTCTATATCACTCAAGTACAAAACCTCCTCCTTAAGTCTCATACCTACGTTGTCAAGTCCTAGCAGTCTTCCTTCTCCATGTCCTCCCCACACCTCTACTGATTTACCATAGTTTGGGTTCTCATTACTTTCTGCTTGAAGTAATGGAATCACCTCTCAACTAATTTCTTTACTTCCAGTATCTCCACTCTGTAATGAGCCATCCTATTCATCACCACTACATTAAATATGCTCAATTCCTGCTTCGCTGTTCCCTGTTCAAAGACTTTCCCAAAGTACAAAACCTTCAGCCTGGAGTATACATAGACTCTAGAAGCTGAATGATCAGTCATCACAAACTCTACAAGTAGCCTTCACCACCACAGGCAGACGACGTGTCACCACCGCAGCCCCGAACACAGCAGGATTAACACTAAATTCGGTGGGATCTATGTCCACTCAAAATGGATGTAGGTCACAAAGCCAACAGAGGCTCAAATTGAAAAGGAGGCAAAGAACTCAGACACTATTTTTACTTATTTAAAGTGCATAATAATCACTAGAACTGACGACTGAAATAAACTGCAGTGTGGAAGTGTCTCCCAAAGACGGGAGAGAACCTACCTGGTAAAGGCAGGCCGCAGTTCCGAGGAAAAATGCGATGATGTAATTAAAATCCTCACCGTCACTCTGCAAAAACAAAATTTAAAAATTACTTCTTTTTTGTAGAAACCCATTTCCAAAAACAATCCACCTGGACAGGTTATGAAAACATGTACACACAAATGGTCAAAAGTTCACAAATTGGTATACAGAAATTCTCAAGAGTCCCAAAAGGGAAACCAAATAGGAGGGTATCATAAGAAGCAAGGGGTGTGAGGCAGAGGAAAGTCATCAGCGTTCCTCCACGTTGGCCCCCTGTAATTGCATTGTACCCAAGAGAAGATGCAGGCCACTGGGGGAAGGTTTCCATGTAAAGCCTCTGTTCTCTCTGCTGAAGAGACCCTGGAAAAGTGTAAAACACCCCAGCGGCCTATAAAGTTAGTCCGGCTCATCAGGGTCACTACTTGACTCAAATAAATACTGACCAACTTTACTTTATATCTAGTAAGCACATCACTGAATTGCCCAATAGAGTAATGTGACATGATTATAAAAACAAAAACAAAAACCTGAAAAGCTACCATCCACTAGAGTGTGCTAAATCCCAATGAGAACAGTCAATCATGGGAGTATATGCCGTGTTTGAAAACCAGCCACTGAGAGGAAAAACATCATGCACAGACTATTTCTTTTAAAAGAAAATTAATGGGAAGATGTTACAGTCCATGTTTTTCTATTCCTTTTTGATTCCTCTTAAGTATCTGTATTTTATTACTTCTTTCAATGTTTATATGAAGTAGAACACACAGCCCAGGCAGGAGCATGCAATTTCTTCCAGGCAGGAGCATTAAATTTGGCCCTTATTTTAGAAAAAAAATCTTTATACAATAAAAATTTTCACAAGACATAGGGGTGTCCCTCATGACCATGTGTTCATGAAATAAATAGAGAATATTTTTTCCACTTGCTACCTGGCAACAGAACTGACTGTAAGGTAGAGGGATAGCACCTTATCCTAGTGGGGTGATCTTAAAATAGGAACCATTAAGCAGTCTGGGATGCTTAGGGTGAATTCTACCCTAGAGGCAAGGAAGGTCAACAGGAAACCTTGCCACTCTAAAAAAAAAGAAAAAAAGAAAAAAAAAAAAGAAGCCTTCCTACTTTAATAATTTAATACTTTAAATAAGTTCTGCTTCGTTATTTTTCTTAATACCTCATTTTACAAATGATCTTTTCTTCTGATTATAAAAATGTATGCTCATTGTAGAGAATTTTAAAAACAGATTGTTACAAAGAGGAAATTCATATAGTCCATAATACCACAAGTCTGGTAGAACTACTGCTAACCATTTTATGTATTTCCTTCCAATCTTTTCTGTACAATAATATATGTACATTTTTAAAAATGAAACACTTTTATAGAACACTTTTTAGTACTTTCTTATATCATAAATACATAAACACTTTCTCAAGATATTTCTCAACCACATGATTTGTAATGATTACAACCTTTCATTGTGGGGCTATAATTTAATAACTGTCTTACAACTGGTTATTATTTTTTCCCTAAATTTACAATATGACTTTGGAACACTTAGAGCATGGTTCTGGAGTCAGTCAGATCTGGGTTCAAACCTTCAATTAGTAGCTATAACAGGGCTTTCTAGAAAGTATCTAGTCATGTAATATGAAAAGCAGAAGTATTTATGGCTGGGTATTTTTCCCCCGATAGCCTTCATATGATTTTGGACTATTTCACTTCAATTTCCTTTTTTGAAAAATAAAAATTATAGAGATTAAATGAAATAACATTTTCAAACACACAGAATGGTAACTGGCAAACAGAAAGTCCTCAAAAAACATTTATTAACTTTTCTCCCTCAGGTTACCATCTGCATCATTCATCTGATAATTAGATTAACTTTCAGTACTGTTTAAGCCTTTGGTAAGCTGGCCTTATCTTCTCAATTAGACCCTAACCTTTCTTCAAGGCAGAAAAATAAATCTTTATACTTGCATGAAACTCTGCACATAGTAGGAATTCAACAAATGCATGCTAAATTGAACTGTGTTTTGTAAAATCTTTATTTCTACTTGGTAAAGAGAAGATGGTCTATAAACATGTTCTTCCATTCAATAAATATTCATTAAGCACTTATGGGCCAGTACTATGTTACCTGACCTAGGACAGAAAACAATTAAGTCCACACTAGCTCAACAAATTCACTCTCTAATCAAGAAAATAGGTACAGAAATAAAAAATTCTCACCCAAAGAGATGACTGATGGGATAGGTCTGTGTACAGGGTACTAAGGGAACCTATTAGAGACACAACTAATTCTGTCTGGAGAAAAAAGGGCCAGGGAAGGTTTGCCAGAGGAAGTAAAGCTTAACCTAGATCTTAAAGAATGAACTGTTGGACAAGGTAGACAAGATAGGAAGAGAATTTCAGGCAAAAGAAGTAGCATATACAAGGTATGACAATTAAGTTCACGAACTTGCCACTGTGTGTTTATGTTGGCAGTACTGTATGAACAACTCAGAAAGGTGTCATAATCTTGGTATATTTGTGTCTCACAGCAGTGTTCATGTAAACATGTGGCAGTGTCTTGCTGAGTGATGTTCATTATTGTTGTTCAGTGTTTTTATGTGCCATCATGAGAATGTTGGAACTTGATTTAGAGCAATGAACAAACATTAAACTTCTTGTTAAACTTGGCAAGAGCGGAAGTGAAATCAGAGACATGTTAGTCCAAGTTTATGGGGATAATGCCATGGAGAAAACAGCAGTTACAAATAGATTAAATGTTTTTCTGAGGGGAGAGAAAGCGTCACTGAGGAGGAGAGGTCAGGGTGGCCAGTAATGAGCAGAACTGACAAAAACACTGAAAAAATTTGTTGAATTGAGTGTCAAAATCTTCGGCTGACTGAAAAGCATAGCAAACCAAGCAAACATCAATAGAGAAACAGAAAAAAACAGAAAAATCTTAGCTGAAAATCTTGGCATGAGAAAGTGTGTGCAGAAATGGTCCTGAAAGAGCTCATTGATGAACGAAAGCAAAGGAGAGTCGAAATTTGCCAAGACCTTTAGGAGAGGCAAGACGATGTTTTGGGTCGTGTTATCACTGGTGATGAAACGTGGATGTACCAATACGACCCTGAAACAAAGCATCAAAGTGCACACTGGAAGTCAGCCAATTCCCCACAACCAAAAAAGCTCCATCAGTCCAAATGAAGAGTCAAAACAATGTTGCTAACCTTTTTTGGTATCAGAGGAATTGTTCATTATGAACTTGTACCAACTGGGCAAACCATCAACCAAGTTTACTAGTTGGAAGTGCTGAAAGGCTGTGTGAGAAAGTTAGATTAAAACGACCTGAACTTTTTGCGAACAACTCATGCTTCTTGCATCTCGACAATGTACCAGCTCACACAGCACTGTCTGTGAGGGAGGTTTTAGCCAGTACACAAAGAGGTATATTGGAACACCTTCCCTACTCACCTGATCTGGCCTCGGTGACTTTTTTCTTTACCTGAAGATAAAGGAAATAATGAAAGGAAGAAAGACATTTTTTATGACCTTCAGGACATTAAGGGTCATACGATGACAGCTCTGATGGCCACTGCAAAAAAAGTTCCAAAATTGATTTGAAGGGTGGACTAGGCATGGGCCTCGGTGCACAGCTTCCCAAGGGGAGTACTTCAAAAGTGACTGTAGTGATATTCAGCAATGGGGTATGTAGCACTTTTTCTAGGATGAGTAACAAACTTAATTGTCATGCCTCATATAGTCTCAAAAGAGGGAAGAGATTAGGATGACTCCCAGGTTTCTTGTTTAGGTAACATTAGAATGATACTATTTATGAAGCTGGAAATATAGGAGGAAGAGTAGATTTGAGAGCAGAAAAAAACTGAGTTCCTTTTGGACATGCTATTTTAGAGTTGGTAGTGAGGCATCAAAATAATTCTATTTAGAATATATTTAAGTCTGCTTCAAGAAGGAGTTTGGCCTAGAGATCTAGTTTAGTATTAATCTATTTCAATAGTGATTAGATGAAACAGGCCTATGACAACCAAGTGTAAGCCTTAACTGGAAAGAGAGAAGAACACTATGAAGGATATTTGAGGTCAATTGTGGAAATTTGAATAGAGATTTTATATTAAATATCTCACTGATCTTAAATTTCTTGCATATGATAAAGGCATTGCATTGTGAGTCTGTATGATTAAAACCAACATATTGAATAATTTTAGAATAAACTGTCATAATACCTACAATTTTACTTTCAAATGATTCATCAACAAAAGGAAAAGAGAGAAAGAAAGGTAGATAGGTATACAGGTGAATATTAATTCTATTGTTTTTTAAACTTTTCTGTATGTTTAAATTTTTCAAAATAAAATATGTGGTTGGAGAAAAGGGAATGCAAATGAAAAAATGCTATGTAGCCACTAAAAACTAAAAATGTAATAGATCTCTATATACTGATATAAAATGATCTCCTACATATTGTTAGGTGGAAATGATGCAAATCAGTATAAAGAATATTCTGCCATTTGTATAGAAATCATTTTAAATGAACAATTATACATGTAAATATATAAATACATTTGTACTACCATATGCACATAATCTCTCCAGGACATACCAGTGCCTGATTCTAGGGAGGAGAACTGGGAAGAGAATTACTTACTATAGACACTATAGGTTTCAAAAGTGTAGGCTTTGAAATTTACCATGTGTACATTCTACTGTGTCTAAGCATGTGTGTATATGCATGTGTTAACTTTATTTTTAAAGGCCATTATGAAAATGTCCAAGGAGAAGGTGTAAAGTTAGAAGAATATGAAACCAAGGACAGAACTCTGGAGAATGCTGCTATTTAAAGGATAGGTGGAAGAAGAAAGTTTACCAAATAAACTGAAGAATAAGAAGAAAACTACAGCAGGAGATAAAATTGTTTCATGGAAATGAAAGGATGAGAGAATGTCAAGAAAAATCACATAATATGTCAAATGATTAATAGAGATGTATTTTATTTACTTCTAAGTTTCTGAAAACAAACATTATTTTTGAAATTAAACAAGTACTTTTTAGAAGGAAGAACTGAACAGTATGAGATGAGGGAGAGAGGGCACACAGGACAAGGCCTCAAGAGTGGCAGCAATATTTGGCAGTCAGGATACTGATGAGCTTAACAGTGTTTGAAAGAACTGAGGGCAGAAAAGAGATCACAGGAGACTAAAGGAACAGAGTTAAAGGGGCAGTAACAACAAATATGGTCTACTCCTTCAAAAAATTAGAATAGTAAAAAAAGAAAAGTTATGAAGCCAGAAAAAAAGAGTATTAGAATAGAACATACATCAAGAGATTCTTTCAGTATTTGTACTTGTTTTGTAAAGATTAGCAGATTGTAACATGTTTGTGGGACAAGAGGGAGTACATGAAATGTAGGTGAGGGAATAGCGAGAGATTGGGGAAAGACAGAGCAGGGGTTCAGAGAGGGGACAGAGGAGGGGGACAGGACAGAGAGATGACAGCACAGATGGAGTGGTGCAGGGAAGGAGGGGGCAGAGGTAAGAAGTTCAAATAAGAATTTTAAAAATGTCACATTCACCTTTGGGAGATGACAGAGTGACAAATATTGCTTTGAAAACAAACAAAGGGAAAAAATTTTTTTAGGTGAGAATGAAGAGGTAAGCAGAGGCTTCATATATAACAGCCACACAATGTATTAGAATTATACTATTAAAATATCTAATAATTGAAAAATATTAACTTTTTAATCTAAGTGAAAAAAGGATATAAAATTATATAATAAATATATGGGAGCTAGCCAGAAAGTATCCAGGCATGTAATATGAAAAATAGAGGCATTTGTGGCTGATTTTTTTCCGGACAGCCCTCGTATATATGTGTATATTTGTATATGTTTGTGTGTACATATGTATACGTATATATAAAATACAGAGAAAATTTGGGGATGGCTTTTATTTTCTTCTTCATACATTTTCTGCCAATTGTTTAACGAGGAGCACAGAATTAGAAAACTACTTTTCTTTCTTTTGAAAGCAAGCAAGCACCACATCTTAGTATAGATATTGTGCCACTAATAAAAAACTTCCACTGAGCTTTAAAAGGTATGTAATTTCTTTAAAAGGTATTTAAAAATGTATGAAAGATAAAGAAATCAAGGCATAAAATCAAGTTGATTACTTCTGCTTTGTAGTACCCATTACAATTTTAGAATAAGAGAGTCTAAGAACTTTTGTTTTGTTGTGGTCCTTGAGCCTATGTAAACTAAAACCTGCATCTTGCACAAAATAAGGTCCAAGGGTAAAATAACCCATCCAAAGTCACAAAGGTAGTTACTAACAGATAGGACCCAGGTATCCTCACTTCCAGGCTAGCATTTCTACTGCTATATCAGAATACTCAATTTTTTTCTATTGTACCACATGCAAATTACTTCAAGGCTGGCATCAGTCTAATTAATATCATTGTTTCAAGGCTGATTTTTAAAGGAACACAGGTAATATAAACCCAATGTGATAAAAGCTTATGTATTCATGAAGTCCCAATTCACAATAAACTCATTAACATCTTAATAAGTTAGACCAAAGTTAGCAAATGAGTGAAAATTTACACATATGTGAACACTGAGTCCAATTTACCAACTTAAAAATAACTGTACTCACTCTAAACCTCCCCATCTGAACTTAGAAACCAAAGAAAAACTTCAGTGTTAGGTATTTTAATAAATCTGTTGTTATCACCCTAAGAGGTAGTTACTAATCTAGAAGAAACAAACTTGTGCTGAATTTTCCAAGAACATTAAAAATACACAGGAATGTTAATTCATATAGGTTCCCAAATGTAAATGTGCTTCAGGCACCAAGTTCATACTAGAGGATAAATGTGGCGATCATTTTTAGCATTTGAAAGAGTATTTAGAATTCATGGCCTTAAAGAAGTAAACTTTAAATTAATATTGATATATTGCTCACACTCAGGAAACACACTACATATTTTCAGCTAGATGTAAAAATATGATCTCCAACTAAATTCTTCACTCTTAAATCAAGTATTAAAGAAATGCTGAGGCCACTAATCTGGCTACTACTACCTTTCTGTCACCACCACCATGACCTGAATAACTATGCCACAGGTTACTTTAAAAACAGATAAAGGTGTATGGCTCATGTCCTGAAATTTGCATACAAGTCTACACAGCAGACCACCTCAAAAAGCTCTACTTTTTACTGACCAAAAATTGTTTACCATGACTCCAGAGATTATTCCTAATGCAAAATACAATGAATCAATGAGAAAACTAAGAGTATGTCTTAAGTTTAATGGCTTTAGTAAGAATAAAAAGGCCCTTTTATCCAATGCAGGTTGTGAACAATGATAAACTAGACTCTAATGAGGAAAAATGAAGACAAGAGACCTCAGGCCCCCAATTCTGTATGTTTTTTCTTTCGGGTTGACTGGAGCTTTAAAGGATGCATTTGTTAAAATTAATCTAGTTTGCACACCTAGTCCTACCCTGCTTAATACTCTAAATTTATCACAATGCCCTCTGCATCCTGACATTTCATTTTCTCCTTTTCTTTACCTATTGTCCATTTCATCTTTAAAAACACGGAATCCTTAGAAGGCAGAGACTGCCAGCATTACAAAGTACTCCCCCTCATCATTCTCATAACAAGACAAGGAAAAATATTTCCAGCACCAGTCACCAGAACATTTTCCTCTCTATAGATGTAAAATCCCCAATAACTGGAACAATGAAAATCTCTACTTTACATCCAGTGAATTTCCAAAAGCACCGATTCTCACTTAGGTGGGAGGATGAGAATTTATTATACAAAATATTTTAAAACTACATATGGGTGACAAACTACCCGACTATATTCCCCTCAACCTTGCACTCTGTTGTTTCCTCATTCTTCTCTCTGAGCATCACTGTTTTAGGAACATGTATTGAGGAATACGTCAGGTGGGTTATGGCAGGACAAAGCTTTAAAACCAATGCTAAGGGAACAACAAACAATACAACCAGGTGTCCCTAGTTTCCAGATAGCTAAAAATACCATATGGACCAATTTACAGTTTCCTGGATCACGTGAGAAAGAAATGCTGTTGGAGGAAATTTAGTCTAGGACAAAAATAGAAAAGGAAGATTCCATATCAACCATCAGAAAGAAAATCTTCAAAAATACAAGTTTCCAGAGATTCCTCAAATTATAAATGATCTTTTAATAAAAAAGACCTTTTCCCAACTATCCAAAATTTACCCTATGCTTCTTTCATGCCTTATCACCACAATTTTAAGAAACTGTTAAACACAAATAAAAAACTTTGAAGCTTATAGGGAAACTGTGAACTCTATGACAGTCAGGAAGAAGCAACAAAACTGAAGGGAAACTTCTCAGGATCCCCTAAACCTCACAAAAATATTTACCCTTACTTTGCCTAAATTTTTTGTTACTTGAAAATCTACTTATTGAGTTAACAAAAGTTGTCTTTTTTTCTGCTTATATAACAGGTGCTAGTAAATATTCATTTTTATTATATGAAATCTGAATATGTAATATATTCATATGATTCAAAAATAAAAACAACACACAGGAAAGTATATATTATGAAGACTCTCATTTCCACTCTGATTCCCATCTGTCCGGTTCCCACATTTATTATTAATATAGTTTCTTATCTTTCTAATCTCTTTATGTAAATTTATGCAAATTAAAACATGTTATTTTTCTCAGGCCATCTTTAGTGGGAGTAGTTGGGAACTCATTGGTGCAAGGTCAGAGGAACTGGTCTGTTTGTCTCTCAAATGGCTTTCTCAAAATGATCACTGTTCTCAGAGGGTACAAAATTGTACATCTGACCTTGAAACATGAATCAGATTCCCGAACCTGGGCTCCATTCTGGCTGGGGTTCTGAGGTCCCCACCTGACCTGTGTGAATAGGAAGGCTTAGCCCCGCCATGAAAAAGAGAAAACCTAGTCCATCATCTCCTAAGAGCTGGCTGGTGTCACTGGCTGTGTTTTACCTGCTAAGCAGAGCCATACCTAAGGAAACATCCAAGTCCAGAGACCACACTTCCCTTTCCAGTGGGTGGTAGGGTGGTAGGAATAGAGAAGTGGGGTGTGTCTGTGTGTGTGTTTTAACTGATAGACTTTCATCTTTAGACCAGTTTTAGGTTTACAGAAAATTAAGCAGTACAGACAGTGGCCATATACTGGCTCTTCCACCTGCTCAGTTTCCTCTATTCTTAATATCTTGCATTAATACGGTAATTTGCTGTAACTGATGAGTCAATAGTAACACATATTATTAACTAAAGCCCATAGTTTATGTTAGGGTTCACTCTTTGTATATTGTACATTCTATAGGTTTTGAGAAATATATAATGACTTAACTACATTATAGTAACATATAGAACAGTTTCACTGCCCTAAAAATCCCACATTCCAACTATTTATCCCTTTCTCCTCCCTCCAAACTCCTGGCAACCACTAATCTTTTAACTTACTGTCTCTATAGTTTTGTCTTTTCCAGAATGTTATTAAGTTGGAATCATGTTTTTTTTCAGACTGGCTTCTTTCATTAAGTAATATGAATTTAAGGTTTAGCCATGTATTTTTGTGGTTTGATAGCTCATTTCTTTCATTATTGAATGATATTCTATTGCACAGACTGAAATGGTTTATCCTATTCACCTTTTGAAGGATATCTTAGTTGCTTCCAGTTTTTTGAAATTATGAATAAAGTTGAGATAAATATTCATGTGCAGGTTTTTGTGTTGACATAAGTTTTCTACTCATTAGGTTAAATATGAGTATGCCTAGGAGCATGACTGTAGGATTGTATGTTAAGGCTATGTTTAGCTTTGTGAGAAACAGCCAAATTGTCTTTTAAAGTGACTGTACCACTTTGCATTCCTACCAGCAATGAATGAAGAGTTCCTACTGTTCCATATCCTCATCAGCATTTGGTACTGTCAGTTTTTTAAGATTTTGCCATTCTAACAGATGTTTATTGATATTTTATTGTTTTAATTGTAATTCCCTAATGACATGATGTTGAGCATCTTTCATATGCCTGTCACCTGTATGTATCTTCTTTGGTGAGATGTCTCGTCAGTTCTTTTGCCCATTTTTTATTGGGTTATTTGCTTTCTTGAGTTTTGCAAGTTCTTTGTATGTTATGAATACAAGCCCTTTGTGTTCTGCAAATATCTCCTCCCAGTCTGTGGCTTATCTTTTCATTTTCTTAATGTCCAAGTTTTAAAATTAAGTCCAACTTAACAATTTTTCCTTTCATGGATAATGTTTTTGGTCCTGTATCTAAAAATTCATCACCAGACCCAAGGTCACCTTGGTTTTCTCCTGTTAACTTTTATAAGTTTATGGTTTTGTTTTACATTTAGGTCTGTGATCCATTTTAAGTTAATTCTTTTGTTAAAGGTGTAAGATTTGTGTCTAGATTCATTCTTTTGCATGTGGATGTCCAGTTGTTCCAATCCCATTTGCTGAAAAGAATCTCTTTTCTCCACCAAATCGCTTTTGCTCCTTTGTCAAAGATCAGTGACTGTATTTGTGAGTGTATATTTCTGGGCTATCTACTCTGTTCTGTTAATCTGTTTTGTTTATTTTTTTGCCAATACCACACTATCTTAATTATTACAGCTTAAAAGTAAGTCTTGAAATTGTGCAGTGTGTCCTCTTTTCTCGTCAGTACTGCATTGGCTATTCTGGGTCTTTTGCCTCTCCATATACACTTCAGAATCACTTTGTCAATATCCACAAAATACCTTGCAGAGACTTTGATTGGGATTGTGTTAAATCTATAAAAATCAAGTTGGGAAGAAACAACATCTAAACATTATTAAGTCTTCCTATCTACAAATATTTCTGCATTTATTTAGACCTTCTTTGATTTCTTGTATCAGTTTTATAGTTTTCCTCATACAGGTCTTGTATATATTTTGTTAGGTTTATTCTTAAGTGCCTCAATTTTAGGGGTGTCAATATATTATTGTTTTAATTTTAAATTTCTATTGTTCCTTGCTGATACATAGAAAAGTGATAGACTTTTATGTATTAACTTTGGATCCTGTGACCTCATTAATCACTAATGAGCTTCAGGAGCTGACTCTGAGATTTTCTACATTGACAATCATACATCTGTGAATAAAGACAGCTACATTTCTTCCTTCCCAATTTCTATACCTTTTGCTTTCTTTTCTTGTCTTACTGAATTAAGTAGGTCTTTCAATACAATATTGAATAGGAATGGTGAGAGGTGACATCCTTGTCTCGTGCCTGATCTTAGGGAGAAAGTATCTAGTTCTCGTAAAAAAATGTTGGCTGTAGGGTTTCTGTAGATGTTCTTTACCAAGTTGAGGTAGTTCCTTCCCTTTTATTTCTATCTAGTTTCCTGTGAGTTCATGAATGGGTATTGGATTTTGTCAAATGCTTTTTCTACATCTACTGTTAAGATCACATGATTTTTCTTCTCTAGCCTGTTGATGTGATGAATTACATGAATTTATTTTCCAATGTTGAATCTGCCTTGTATACCTAGAATAAATCCCAGTTGGTCATGATGTATAATTCTTTTTATACATCGTTGAATTTAATTTACTAATAACTTGTTGGGGATTTTGGCATCAAGGTTCATGAGCGATACCAGCCTGTACAGTCTTTTTAAAATATAAATAAATAACCTGAGAAATCTCAGAGCTATCAGTCAGTTACATGAAATAGCAATTAGTTTAATGAGAGTACAGGCATACCTCAAAGATATTGTAGGTTTGGTTCCAGAATACCGCAACAAATCATCACAATAAAACGAGGTGTAATCTTTTTGCTGGTGGAGGGTATTGACTTCAATTTGCAAAAAACTCAACATCAGTGAAGTATAATAAAACAAGATATGCCTGTATTGTCTGAAACCTAAAAAACAACTGTGATGAGGCAAAGACATTACTGATCAGAGAGATAACATGAAACTCTTAGGAATCAAGGCAGGCATTGGACAGGTACAGTAGCTCAAAAGCATGAAAAGCTGTAGTTTATGCTACTTTTCTTAGTTTTGAAGTTGTAAATCAAGTGAGAGAAAAGGAAAGAATCAGTCCAGGAAGAGGAGAAATAGGATATCCTGAGTGCTTAAAAGAAATCATTCCCTTTAACATGTTTTGTGATATATGACACCACTGTCTGATTTTTAACTTAAAAGTAATGTGGTCTAAACCTCAGGTTCCACAACTGACACACTGTCTTCTGAGCCAGGGATGGTAAGGCTTTGTGGCATAAAAGCCTTCTCTACCCAGGCCTGCTCCCTCCTCTTATCTATCAATTTGCTAATTTCAAACAGCCAGAGAATTTTTTTTAACCAGAGAATTTTAACCTTAGAGTAACTAATGACACCATATTTATGTAATAAATTTCATAAAGTTGACTTTTTATTAAAATTAATTTATTTTAAAAGGAAAGTTTTATATCCCTTACCAAACATAGATACTACCTATCAATAGACATGAAATACGTAATTCTTAAAATTAAAAATCTTCATCTCTCTATCATCTAAAGTCATCTGTTATGTAACCAGTGGTAAATATGTCCTGTATTTTGAGAAATACTCATATCCACTCTCCGTCCTTGATGTGACGAGCAATGAAACTGAAGACTAACTGGTTCCAAACTGAACTCCTGCTGGAATAAAGCTGACCTAGCTAGGGAACAAGGGCAAGACCACCAGGGGGCAATATCTAGCAGTGCTGTGCCTGAGAGGCTAGAGGGGCCTTACCTGCAGACCTAGGATATTTAGGAGAGGAACTGGGAAGTCATGAGTTGCTCCTCCCCACCCCTGACTCAAGGGACAGCTCAGCTGCCTGGAACCAGTGATACCCTCTGCTATTGGCTTCGTACATTCATGAGGACATTCAGAAGGTACTCAGAATGGTGCTCTCTGAGTGGTCCCCAAACTAACTGTAATTTTAAAAGAGAATATAAGGTGTGTTGAGTGGGTTTTCATGAGTTTAATGCTGACCCTCAAAAAGAGGATGTATTTACAATGTGGAAGTGTCAGAAAGTCTTCAGAGAAAGTGAGCAGAAACAAGGGAAAGGAAAGCTGTGCAATCTGAAATGAGCTAAACTAAGTTTCAAAAAGTTTACAAAAAGAATAAGAGAAAAAGTTAATATACTCTGATTGCAGCAGTCTCTGGAAGAAACTCCACTAGAATACAAAATACTTGGCAATATCTGAAGAAATTAGTGGTTTCAGAGGTAGGCACCAACAAAAATAGAAAAAAAGCAGATAACTAAGTAGGAATATACAGAGGTGGGACAGAAACCTGCCCACAAATGCTCCCTTCTTTCTTCCATTCCGCTCTGTCTACTCAGAGCCTTCCTAGTCCAGCTCACCCCTCCTCCACAAAGCCTGCTTTTCCTATCTTGACTCATGCTGACTGGTTCTCTTCTGCACTCTGTGTACTTGACAATTATTTGTGGAATTCTTTGCCTCCCTAATTCAATTCTAGGTTCTGAGACTGCAAGGCCCATGTCACATATCTTAGTGTCCTCAGAGTACCCATAAAAAGTGCTTCCTGCAGAGTAGATAATAAATATGTGCCAACTGAATCAAAGAAGCCAAAGCCAACTAGAAATCAGTGGGGTCTTTTTTTTTTTTTTAAGTCACTGTTTTTAGAGGCCTTTCCTCTAAAGGTAGATATAAAGAATACAGAATCTGAGGATACATTGTAAGTTGTACTAACACCCAAATCAATTCAAATCAATTGTGTAACAAACAAAAGCAATAGACACAGTCACCTGAAGTTGCAAGAGTAGCACAGTACCTGCAGGAGACTTTCTATGGCGTGAAAGCCTCGAATTAAATTCAGAGCTGCACATAAAAGACTAAGGATAAATGCCACAATCCCTGACAGAGTTGCTGGTTCCAGTCGCTGGTGAGCTGGAAAATAAAATAAATGGTAAGGAATAAATATCAATATCTCATGTCAACACCTAAACTTAAAATTTATTGCTCGATTTAAATAATCAAATATAGATTAATCTTCATAAAATTATCCAACATAGCTTAGTAATTAACCATTTTTTAAATGCAAAATGTCTGACAATAAGACAGCTTCATTCCTGTGAACTCAAGTTAAACTAAGTTATTTTTCTTTACATTTTTAACAAAGACATCTAACTTGCATTTGGAATATATACTGCTAAGGAGTGCTCACATCTGGCAGTAAATCATGCAGAAAAAAAACCTTACTGCCCAAATATGTCTACCATTTGCAAGCAGTTGCAAATATTTGCAAAGGTGACTCTGCTTGGAAAGTCACTGCATAATTCCTGCTTTTCCTGAAAATGCTTAGAAAACATTTTTAAGGACAAACATAGCTTGCCTTTAAGCAGAGCTCTCCCTTATTTGGGTTCCAGGGCTATAACTACCAGAGGATATAAGCAAAAGCTCATATCTACAGTTGACCTTTGAACAAAACAAGCTTGAATTGTGTGGATCCACTTACACAAGGACTTTTTTCAATAAATACATACAGAACTTCAAATGTATTTTCTCTTCCTTATAATTTTCTCAATAATATTTTCTTTTCTCTAGCTTACTTTATTGTAAAAATACAGTATATAATACATATAACATACAAAATATGTATTAATTGACTTTATGTTATCGGTAAGGCTTCCAGTCATCAGTAGGTTATTAGTAGTTAAGTTTTGAGCGAGTAAAAAGTTACACATGAGTTTTGACTGAGCAGGGGTTGGTGCTCTACTGCCCCACCTCGCCTTTTTCAAGGGTCAATTCTAATCATCAATCTGAACTAATAACATGGAGTCTTATAGTTAGGAGTCCTCATCCTTAAAGGCCACTTGAAGGTACAAATGATAAAACACCAGTTGAAGAAGTGAGTATCTTTATAGATCATCTTTACAAACACATGTCTTTATCTATCAGGGCTTCAGCAGCTTTTAGACATTTAGTTATACAATAGCTTCCCTTCATCATCATCTTGAACTTAACAGAATTAACAATAGCATCTAAATCAGCGGTTCTCAATCTGTGGATCGTGACCCCTTTGGGGGTCGAACAAACCTTTCACAGGCAGGGGTCGCCTAAGACCATAGGAAAACACATATCAGATATTTACATGATGATTCATAACAGCAGCAAAATGACAGTTATGAAGTAGCAACGAAAATAATTTTATGGGGGTCACCACAACATGAGGAATTGTATTAAAGGGTCGCAGGTTGGTTGAGAACCACTGATCTAAATGAAAACACAAAACTAAATATATAATCATCTAGACCTCAAAAGGGAGACAGATGGAGAGGACAACAGAACTACATTGAGATCATTTTATTTAAATCACTGAAGTGTAAAAGCCCTAACAATGAAGTTAATGAGATAGAACATTAATATAAGGGCTTAAATCTTTGCAACTTATATTCAGCCATTTCAGCAGAAAAGCTTCTCTAAACAGTTCATAAAAACACAGAACCCACATATCACAAAAAAAGTATTTATTTCTCAAGTTCAGCAGTAAATACTAATATGGGATAACATTTTCTTAAATTTTCTTCTGTGCCCAAGCTTCTGCTTGGTCTCTCCATCAATTTTTGTAAGATTTTGATATGAAAACAAAAAATTAAATGTTTGTATAAAGTAGTGATACCAAATTTTATATTGGTAGAGAAAAAAAATCTCATAATTTAAAAATCCATCCAACTCGTCTACCAATTAGTCATGTTTTCATCCCTCCTCCATCCCTCCCCACAGTACCCCCTCAGTAGTAAGAGACAATTAGTCTCTAATTAAAAAAAAAAAAAGAAATCCTTAACATGGGTCTCAAGCATAAAACCACCTGACAACTGTCTAGAAATATACAAAACAAGTTTACCTCACCAAAAAAAACCCAAATAATTTTCAGAATTACAATAAAAAACCTTAGCTTTTTGTGGTCAAGTATTCTTAAAGGGGAAAATATTACCATTTTAATGTGTTGAGCGATATCTACATAAGAAGTAAATAATGGCTATATAAATTAAATAATTAGTAAGTTTCTAACACTTGCCTCTTGGCCTTGGATCACTCTCTTTGTAACGACAATATATCATTTATAATTTAATTATTTCAAAATTACCAGAAATATTTTTAAAGGCATGAAAGCAAATGACAAGCCTCCTTTAACAAGGACAAGGCATGCATTATGCTGAAAGACGGCTGGAGACATGCCAAATAATCATGGGAAAGAAATTTTCAAGTGGAGATTCTTCCCACCCCACCCCATTCTCAGGACCTGTGGGAATGGTTATCCAGAGAAAACTCCATCAGCACAATATGAGGGTGACACTCCTTTAGGACAATCTCTCATTTTAACAAACTGAATGACATATTAATCACATTTTAATGTATTTTGTTTTATATGCTTCTTTTTTTCAGAAAAACATTTTAGATCCATTGCTATCCACAAATGTTTACTTCACAGTTCAATTTGGCATTAATGATAGTCACCCTTAGGAACAGAGTGAATGTGGAATAACAAATGAGAGGCAACAGAGAAAAAATGTTTTCCTGAATCCAAAGCAGTGTGACTTGGTCAGTTTTTGTGTTGTTTTTGTTATTATTGTTTTCTGTAATAATGCCTTTTCTTTCATTAGTCTCCTTAGGCCCAATAGTGGTATTTTCATAACAAAATTATTTTTTTCTTAAAATGTACCAATGATTAATGGAGAGTTTATAAAAGTTCCTGAAGAAGTAAGAGTAAATCCCTTGGAACTAAAGGACAACTAGTTATAGTGAACTCACATATTCACCAAATACTTTTTGGCACGATTCTGTGTAAGATACTGTGCTTTAGAACTTACAAGAAATGAATTACACAATTTGCTCTCAAAGCACTTCTCGTCTTTTAAAGGAAAGTGGACAGAGAGACAAGCGTATAAAAGTAATAAGTATTCTAAACTAAAAAGAATTAAGGAATTCTAAAGAGGAAAGATAACTGGGGGCGGGGGGGAAGGTTGTGTTGCAGAAGTGGTGAGAGAACTAGGGAAGCTCTTTAATGATGGATAAAATTTGGACAGGTACAAACGAGAACTGCATTCCATGCAGAGAAAAGAACATAAGCATGAAGATGGAAATGGGAGAAGCAAATTAACAGCTTTTGCTGCTGCTATGACCACTAACTACTACTACTACCACTACCATGGCCATCACCACCACTATCATCACCACCTGTACTGCTCCGACTAACAGCGGCTGCTCTCAATGTGCCAGACACCAAGGGCTTTACATTACATAATCACATTTCATCCTTCCAAAAACCCAATGTAGCAGGCACGATAATTATCATTTTGTTTTTCAGACAGGAAACTAAGATTTTAGGCAGATTAAGTAATTTTCCCAAAGTAAGTAAATGAACTAAGATTTCAATTCAGGTAGCCTGACTCTAGAACTCATGCTCTTAACCACTTTGCTATTCGGCATTGCTAGCGGTGGTGTTGGATTCAAATGGATGTTTATGAGGAGAAGGAGGAAATAAGAGTCAGAAAAGAGGCTGAAGCCAATTAATAGTCTGAAATACTAGGCTAAAACTTATGAGCAAATTAGACATTGGGGAATATCACTAGGTATAAAGAAAGTAATTTCAAAGTGACAAAGGAATCCATGCACCATGAGAAAAAAAAAATCCTAAAGATTTAACCAACTTGATCTAAATGACATTTATAGAACACTCCACCCAACAACAGTAGAATACATGTTCTTTCCAAATGAACACAGAACATAACTTAGACCATTTTGTGGGAGAATAAAACAAGTCTCAATAAATATAAAAGGATTAAAATCATACAAAATTTGGTGCCTGGCCATAATAGAATTAAACTAGAAATCAAAAACAAAAATGTTTGGAAAATCTCTAAACATTTAAAACTATATAATACATCAAAAAGGAAACTAAAAGGCATTTTGAACAAAATGAGTGAAAATACAATATATTAAAATGTATGAAATGTAGTTAAAGCAAATATTTAAAGGGATAAATATAGTACTAAATGTCTATATTAGAAAAGAGGTTCTCAAATAAATGACCTTACTATTTACCATAAAAAATCTAGAAAAAGAAGAGCAAATTAAACCTTAAGTAAGCAGAAGATAGGAAGTAAAGTAATAAAGATCAGAACATAAACCAATGAAATAGAAAACAAAAACAATTAAAAAGTCAATGAGGAGTTCCCTGATGGTGCAGTGGCTTAAGGCTTCAGCGGTGGCGCTGTCAGCGCTGCGGCCTGGGTTCGATTCCCAGTCAGGGAGCTACCCACATACCAAAAAGCAAAAAAAAAAAAAAAAAAAAAGTCAATGAAAGTAAAAGTTGTTTTTTAAGAAAACAAATAAAAATTATAAAATCTAATAAAACTGATCAGCAGAAAAATGCAAAAGACAAAAATTACTAATACAAGAAATGAAACAGGTGACATCACTACAATTCTATAGATATTAATAAAGGAATTAATAAGTTAATAAGTTAAAGGAATATTAACTTTATGTCAAAAATTCAATAATTTAGGTGAAATGGACAGAGTCCTCAGATTCCTTAAATTTTAAGAAACAAAGTACTAAAACTCACTCTAGGAGAAACAATAACTTGAATAACTCTACATCCATCAAATAAATTGATCTGTAGTTAAAAACCTTTCCACAAAGAAAATTAGAGGCTTGAAAGGCTTCATTGTACTAAATATTCAAAGAAAAATAAATAAAAATTCTACAGAAACACTTCCCTAAAACTGAAGAAGAGGCAATATCTCTCAATATATTCTATGAAGTCAGTTTTATCCTGCTGGTAAAACAAGCCAAAAATATTACAGAAAAGGAAAGCTACAAATCAATTCCTTCATGAACATGGATACAAAATACCTTAACAAAATTTTAGTAGATAGGATCTGACAATATATAAAAAGGATAATACATCTTGACCAAGTGGGATTTATTGCAGAAATGCAGGGTTGGTTTAATATCTGAAAAAGGTTCAAAGCAATCAATTCACCACATGAAGACTTTAAAAAGAAAAATTAGTTATTTTAATAAATGCAGACAAAACATTTAACAGACTACAATTTACATTCTTGATAAAAACTGTTCATTAAATTGGGAATACAAGGGCATTTTCTCAACCTGATTTTTAAAAAAATATCTACCTAAACCCTTTTTCAACATCATATTTAACTGTGAAAGACTGAACATTTCCCCTGCTGAGATCAGAATTAGGAACAACACAAGGATAACCACTCTTGCCCCTTCATTCTTTCATTTCTGTTAAGCACAGAATTCTACATTTGCAGTTATTTTCTCTTACCCTTTAGACAGAAAGTATCATTAAGTTGTCCTCTGGCTTCTATGGTTCCAATGAGTGAGTGAGTGTGTTTCTAATAGTGTGCATTCATGTAGTTTAGTCTTTTCAGGTGCCTGAATATTTATGATTGTTTGCCAAACATTCTATTTTCAAATATTGCTATAGATACAATTTGAAACAAATGAGATCATTTCTGCCAGGAAAGCTATTTGTCTGCTTCTGCCAGGATCTTGAACATGGTGGCACTGTGGAATCAGCTCAATCCAATTTTAGAGACCAGTATGATTCAAAACTAAGCTGCAGTTCCAATAAAGCCTGTCTGTTACATATTCCTGTCTACCCATATTCCTAGAGTACAGACACCCATGGTCCTAATCCAAAGTGCGTGCGTGTGTGTGTGTGGCAGAGTGGGTAGTTGCTCATAAGGTTCACCACCTTGGTGGACTCTGGTTTCTAAACTGTCTCCCTAGTCTTGAAGCTATCAGCTATTCCCTCCAGAACTGGTGTAAGCCCAAAGAAAAAAGTAGCTCCAAACACTGCGCTCATCTCTCTGGGCCTACATCCTCTTTTTTTTTTTTTTTTTATTTAATTCATTTTTATTGTTAGACTTATTGGGGTGACATCTGTTAGCAAGGATTACATAGGTTTCAGGCATACAATTCCACAGTGCATTGTCAACTTGATGTATAATAAGTTCACCACCTAATGTGCTCCATCCTCTTTTGTATCCCAGTAATTCTTAGTTATCTTGTTGGATATTGAAAGACTTCAGGAAGATTATGTTTGAGATTAACTTCCACATTATATATCAAACCTATATATTCTATAGAATACACATGAGGTCGGACAATTAATTTCATAAACTTATCCTAGAAAAAGTGCTACAAGCCTCAATGCTGAATATCATCACTACAGCCACCTTCGAAGCACTCCCCCGGTTGGGAAGCTATGCACTGACACCAGTGCCTAGTCCACCCTTCAAAGCAGTTTTAGAATCCCTTTTCTGGAATAGACCTTAGAGCTGTCATTGTTTCCAAGTTGTCTGTACAGTACTGACAACATAAGCGCACAGTGGCAAGTCTGGGGACTCAATTTTCAAATTGAGGGCTGGCGTCAGTGCATAGCTTTCCAAGGGGAGTACTTCAAAGGTGACCTAGTGATATTCAGCAATGAGGTATGTAGCACTTCTTCTAAGATGAGTTCGTGAAATTAATTGTTCGACCTTGTGTATTCCATTCAGCCACTGGTCTGATTTAATTATTCTATCACTACTGAAGTGGAAGTCTTCAAAGTAATAACCATTCATTTATTAGTGATTTTAAAAATTAAAATATAATCCACATACAATAAAATTCATTTAAAGTATATAATTAAGAGTTGTGAAACCCTAATTATCTAATTCCACATTTCATCACCCCCCCAAAAAAAACCATTAGCAGTAGTCACTGCCTATTTCCCTCTACCCCTGCAACTCCAGTCAACCACAAACCTGTTTTCTGTCTCTATGAATTTGCCTATTCTGAACATTTTGTATAAATGAAATTTTAAGTATGTGGCCTTCTTCATCTGGCTTCTTTCACATAGCTCAATGTTTTTAAGGTACATACATGTTGTACCATGTATCAGTACCTCATTCCTTTCTCATTGCTTAATAATATTCTATTGTATAGATACATATGTTGTCCATTCATTCGTCAGTTGATGGACATTTCGGTTGTTTCCACTCGTCAGTTGTTATGAATATTGCTACTGTGAACACTCATGTATACATTTTTGTTTAGACATACATTTTTAATTCTCTGGGGTATGGACCTAGGAAAAGAAATGCTTGGTCATATGATAACTCTGTTTACCTCTCTGAGGAACTTCCAAACTATTTTCCAAAGCAAGCATGCTATTTTACAACCCCACCAGCAACAGAAGGTTCTAAGTTCTCCACATCCTAGCTAACACTAGTTATTGTTTGTCTTTATTATAGCCATCCTAGTGGGTGCAAAGTAATATCTCCTTATCATTTTCCTTTGCATTTCACTAATGACTAATAATGTGAATCTTTTCACGTGCTAATTAGCCAGTTGCACATTTTCTTTGTACAACTGTTTATACAAATCCTTTTCTCAAATTCGATTACTGTATTTTATTGTTGTTATATTCTAGATATAAGTTCCTTAGAAGATACATGACTTGCAACTATTTTTGTGTCTGTAGGTTGTCTTTTCAATTTCCTGACAGTATCTTTTGAAGAACAAAAATTTTTTATTTTGATGAATTTCATCTTATCTATTTTTTTACTTTTTCACTGTGCTTTTGGTATCAAATCTAAAAAAAACCACCGCCTAATACAAAGTCATAAAGATTTACATCTTTGTTGCTTCTAAGAGTTTTATAGTTTTAGGTGTTAAATATAGGTCTTTGATCCAGTTTGAGTTAGTTTTTAGGTATTAATAGTTTGTAAGGTAAGGGATCCAACTTCATTCTTTTGCACATGAATATCCACCTATCCCAATATCATTTGTTGAAAGACTATTCTTTGACTATTGTATTGGCATCCTTGTTAATAATGAATTGACCATAGGCAAAGGTGTTTTTTCTTTTTCTTTCTATATTCTCAATTCTATACTGTTGATCTATATGTCTATCCTTAAATCAGAACTATACAGTCAAAGAATCACATTTTGGCTTTATTGGTTTTTCTCTAATGTTTTTCTCTTTTCTTTCGTTTTCATTTATTTCTGCTCTAATCTTTATTATTGCCTTCCTTCTGCTTGCTTTAGGTTTAATTTGCTTTTACTGTTCCAGTGTCTTTCCAGGTGGAAGGTTAAGTTATTACTTTGAGATTTTTTAAAATATAGGTATGTATAGCTATAAATTTTCCTCTAAGCCCAGCTTTAGCTGCATCACATAAGTTTTAATACTTTGCTTCTTCATCTTCATTAATCTCAATGTTTAAAGTCCCCTTTGGATTTCTTCTTTGACCTATTCCCCCATTATTTAGGATTATATTACTTAATTTCCACATATTTGTGAGTTTACCAAATTTCTTTGTTATCAATTTCTAACTTTATTTCACTATGGTTGCAGAACTTACTTTTATTACTTCTATCCTGTTAAATTTACAAATTTTTTTTTTTTTTATAGCTTAGTATAAGATCTATCCTGGAAAATGTTTCATGTATTGTTGGACGGGGTGTTCTACAGATGTTTGTTGGTTTATGTTGTTTAAATCTATTTCCTTGTTTATCTTCTCCATAGCTCTACCCATTATTTAAAGTTGGGTATTTGTTTTCAACTATTATTGTTTAATTATCTATTTCTCCATTTCTAGCAGTTTTTGCTGCATGTGTTTTGAGGTCTGTTCTTAAAATGCATGTGTTTATAATTGTTATACCTTAATGTTTATCATTATAAAATGTCCTTATTTCTCTCTAGTAGCAATTTTTTTTAAATTTGTTTTTATTGTTAGACTTTTTGGGGTGACATCTGTTAGCAAGGATTACATATCAAGCATACAATTCTACAGTGCATTGTCAACTTGTTGTATAATAAGTTCACCACCTAATGTGACTTCTCTTTCCATCGCAAATTTTTCTTAAAATCCATTTTAGGGGTTCCCTGGTGGTGTAGTGGCTAGGCTTCGGTGCTTTCAAAGCCGCAGTCTGGGTTCAATTCCCAGCCAGGGAACTACCAAAAAAAAAAAATCCATTTTGTCTGACATCAGAATAGCCATTCCAGCTCTCTTTTGGTTGCTGTCTGCATTATATACCATTTTTCTTCCTTTTACTTTCAATCTAATTGTATCTCTGAATTTTGGGGTTTTTAAAATTCACTTTATAATCTCTGGCTTTTGATTGGAATGTTTCATCCACTTGCATTTTATAAATCTATTCACATATAATATTATTATTGTTATAATGGCTTTACACCTGCCATTTTACTTATTTCTATATGTCTCATGCTTTTTGTTCTATTTGCCCTTGACTATCATTGCATTAAGTGAATATTTTATATGGCAGCTTTTTAATATAATGATTTTTCACTATTTTTTTGAGTTATTTGCTTAGTGGCTGCTCAAGGATTCACCATCTACATCTTACCAGAAACAGCTTCAGATTTATACTAATTTAATTCCAGTGAGTTATAGAAACATTACTCCTATATAGCTCAACTGCCTTTCTCTCTTCTTTGTGGCACTATATTTATACATATTATACTTATAAATGTTACAAATCCAAAGTACAATGTGATATAATTATTACTTTAAATAATTCTGTCTTTTAAAGAAGCTAAGAGAAAATAACAATTATATTTTTATAGATTTGTTAATATTCTTTTTGAGATCTCTAGCTTTCTTATTTGTTCCTGTGGATCCAAATTACCACCTGGAGTCATTTCCTTAGACCAGTGCGGCTTTGTTCCTATCACCTCTTTTGCGCTGTTATTAGAAAATATATTTCATGTCTATATGGTATAGGCCCAACAATACACTAAATATTAATACACTGTTTTATATTATTGCTTTTTAAAAGAAAAATGTAATTTTACTGTTTTATCATTGCTCTTTGATTTTTTTTTTTTTTTTTTTTTGGTGTGACTTCAAATTACTATCTGAGTCACTTGCTTTCAGCCTGAAAACTTCCTTTAGTATTTCTTATAAGGTGAGTCTGCCAGCAACAAGTTCTCTCATCTTCTGCTTACCTGCAAATGTCATTATTTCACCTTCATTTCTGAAAATTAGCTTTGATGCATACAGGATTCTTCGTTGACAGGGATTTTTTTCCCTCTGAACATTCTGAACATGTTCTCTCACTACCTTCAGGTCTCCGTTATTTCTGTTGAGAAGTCAGTTGTTAATCTTACTGGGGTGCTCTTGTAAGTGGTGAGTTGTTTTTTTCCTGCTGTTTTCAAGATTTTTCTCCCTGTCTTTTATCTTTCAGCAATTTTGTATAATTCATCTACTTGTAGGTCTCTTTCATGTACCCTATTTGGAGTTAAATGAGATTCCTGGAGAAGTAGATTAAAGTTTTTGAATAAATGTGAAAACTTTTCATCCATTATTTCTTCAAATACTTTTTCTGCTCCCTTCTCTTTCTCCTCTCCTGGTTCTCCCATCATACATATGTTGGTATGCTTAATAGTGTCCCATTTTTCTGAGGTTCTGTCCTTCATTCTTTTTCTCTCTATTCTTTGATTGCATAACATCTCTTGATCTATCTTTAAGTCTGCTAACTCTTACACCAGTTCAAATCCACTATTGAGCCCCACTAGTGAAATATTTATTTCAGTTGTATTTTTCAGTTCCAGAATTTCCATTTGGTTCTTTTTCTTTGTAATTTTTATTTCTTTGTTTTTATTGCTTATTTGATGTGATCGCATGGTCATACCTTCCTTATTTCTTTAATCATGGTATCTTTTAGTTCTCTGAAAATAATCATAATGGCTACTTTGAAGTCTTTGTCTATTAAATCTGACATCTGGTCACTCTCATAGACAGCTTCTATTGCCTTCTTCCCCTTCCCCCAGTATATGTATTATACTTTCCTCTTCCTCTGCATGTCCTGTAATTTTTTTGTTGGAAACTGGACATTTCAGGTACCATACTGTAACAACTCTGGGTGCTGGTCCACCTCCTCTCCCCCAGGACTTATTATTATTATTATTTACTTATTTACTTGCTTCCTGACTGACTAGATTATTTTAGTAAAATCTGCTTCCCCTTTTCTCCCATAATTTATATTAAACCAAATATGAAGTATTGTGTTCAGTCCTGAATGCCACATTTGAAGAATACTAACAAACTAAAACATACACAAAGCTTCCAGGATAAGATTTCAAAATGCCACAGACAAAAAGGCTAAGGGAATTGAGGGCATTTTATATGAAGTTGATTGGACTAATGGGATAGAAAGGACACAGAATTGCTGACTTCATTCAAAGTTCTGAAGTGCTATTCTGGTACAGCTGAAGAGAGAAAGGTAGAGGTCACAGAACTTAGGTAGACATATGAAATAGTTCTTAGCTCAAATATAAGAAAGAATTTTTTTAGACAAGAAATTCAACTGTGGCATATGCTACCTTAAAAAATAATAAGGTTTCCATTTTTAAGTAGAAGTTTTCAACCTGTCACAACTGTATTCTTTGTTTGGGAGAGAAGGTTTGAGATGATCACATTTTCTGTGACAGTCAAAAACCCTGGCCTTGAATGTAGCATTTTGATGTAATACAAAGCACTTCACATGCTTATAAACATATATTACAAATAAACTACTATTCATTTCTAGAAAAATGTTGAAAGAGAAACCTTCTTAAATGTTTCCCTAGCAAGAGTTTCTCTGAGGTTGCTATTTAAAAGTACTTCTGTGATTGGTCACATATCTAATTGATTACTATATAAACCACTGGGAGAAAGGAATAGTTTGAACTTCTCCATTCTCTCACGTACTTGCTTTAAAATATATTAGAATAAAGTAATTCATTTTCAAGAGTTCCTCAGTTCTTAAAAAGTTTTTTTAAATACAATAATTGAGATCCAGAACTCACCAGAAGAAATCTTACCAGCACCTTTACAGTCAACAGAAAATGCAGATGTGACTCCATTGGCTGGCCCCAGTTCACACATGGAAATTTGATAAGGGGGCCTCAGCTTGATTTCCGTCTGCATGTCAGACAGATTTATCTTTGTTGAAAGAGACCTGGGATTATTATACCGCTGCTTGGTCCTCTGAATGAAGTTATCTATGTAAAATAAAAAATAAATTTCCTTGCAGTCATTTGTCAAGTAATTTGAAAGTGTGATGTTTATGGACAGTAAATTTTACAGATAAAATGTTTAATTTGTTATCCAAAACTGTTCAATTCATCATGGAGTGTTCTAATATTATTTCTGTTTAACGGTTAATAAATCGTGGAGTCGTTTCACACTCTGGAAATTAGAAATTGTAAATAAACTAAGGATTTAACACTGCGTGACAATGAGAACATTTCTACTATTATACCCACTTTAAGAAATTACTTTGAACTTCTACAACAAAACAGTAACAGTTTTAGTCTTTAAACCAAAACCTTAATTTTTTATAGGGAGTCATATCTCACAAAATATTAAGACTGTTAGCATTTACCAGTTTTAATTATATAAGGACATAAACTATAAATTGCATGTTCTTATAAACCTATTTTCATATTTACTGCTTACACCATTAGAATGTGTACTTTTAATAAATTTAATGAAATAAATAAAACACATTTCCTAATTATTTTCCAAGATATTTCCTAAATAATCTTCCAATTTTATTTTCACTGTTTATAACTTGGTTTTACTTGTTTTCTTTCTCCTTCTACATTAGGAATCAAGTAAACTAATGCTCAGAGACCAAATCTAGACTACTGTCTTTTATAAATAAAATTTTATTAGACTATAACTACACTTATTCATTTACATATTGCCTATGGCTGGTTCCCAGCTATAATGGCAGGGCTGAACAGTTGTGACAGAGACCATACAGTCCTTAAATCCTAAAATATGTATGTACTATATGGTCCTTTCTAGCAAATGTTTGCCAATCTCTGATCTACATTAAGCTGTCTATAAAAGATCACAAACACAAAATTCTGAATCTCTCTGGCTTATAATTTCTCATTGAGAAACTGTCCTCCAGGATTAATTCTTTGTGCCAATAATCACAATCCCCTCCACACTTCAAACAGAATTTTTTCTAATAGGCACCTAAATGAAGATGTTGCCATAATTTATAGACCATTTTTCAAATTATTCTATCAAAAACAAGGTTAGCAAAATTTTCTGAGTTTTCCCCTCCCCCTTTTGCCCCAGTATTAGATGAAAAATTGCTTATGAATGGCTGGAGACAGGATAATGAAAAGGAAAAAAAATTATGCCCTTACCAAATTCAATGAAACAGTATGGTCTGACAGCAGTGTTTGTCTTCATCATGTTATAAGTAGTAATGAACTCCTTCTGAAGCTCATCCAGGAAAGAGAAGGCCAGAACATTTGGGTAATTTTCAGTGCACAACATCATGTAGCTTACTCCCAGAGAGCTAATAAAACTATAGTATAAAAAACATTGGTTTTAAAATTTCGAAGTAAATCAAGGTAATTCATTGCTTCACATGACTGGCTTTATACATCATAAACTGCTGCTACAGTGGCAATGAAGATATTAACATTATATAGTCCAGCAAAAAAAATTATAGAAACCAAAATATACTAAGTACTATTTTCAGCTGTGGTTTAAAAACAGTAGACAAAAAAGTGGAATGTACCTACCTACAGAGGAACACATGCTATGGTTCTAACACTTCAATTATTTATCATTTGGGGTGGAAAGCAGGGGAATAAAAGAATATGCAAAGATGTAAGGGTTACAGATAGCTTAACGTTTAACCCTTCAACCTAGTGGCACTTAATCCTGTTTGAATTAAAAACTCCAGAAATTTTAATAAAAGTCATGGGCATTTTCCCCAGAAAAATGTTCAAACAACACCAAACTTGGCACACAATTTCAGGGTAGTTATTGATCTCCTAAAGTCATCCACTAAACTTAGAATCAAATCTTCTACTTTACATAGTAATGAATTATGAATCATTGGGGGAAAAGGGGGAAATTTATGAGTTCATAACAACAACAAATTAAAAAGAAAAGGAGGATTCTCTTTTACTGTAGAATGCCTAGTGCCAACTGGTAAATGTGGAGGTAGTACTAGATTCGGAAAAATCAGCATTTTACAACCAACATAGTAAAGACTGGATCAAGCAAAGACAATCAATGAGTCTTAAATCTAAGTGAGGAGCAGGAAATTTTGCTTGGTTTTAAAATGTCCTCCCAAGAATTGCTTATTGGTTGCAAAGGAAAGATACTTATTATACAAAAGAAACTAGACAACACCTTGAAAAAGTACTCCATCACTATGAGGGGCCAATGGACTTCCTGTGTCTCTAGATGTGACATTTTCTGAAAGAGGTATCAGCTATGTAGTATTCTGCCCAGTTAGTTTTTAGATAGTTTGTGAGGTAAGGGTCAATGAATCTAATCATGAAGGAACATCAAAATGATCAACATTCCATTTATAAAAGGCAAAGGGGCTGTATTCTTTAAAAATCTCTATGTTGTAAAAAAGAAATAAAGGCTGTGGAAATGTTTCTGATTAAAGGAGTCTAAAGAGACACAACTAAATGCACTAGCTAACCCTAGTCTAGAACCTGTACTAGAGATGGGGGGAAATGCTATAAAGGACATTCCTGGGTCAATTGACAAAAACAGGAAACAGGAAATAGATTAGAAAAACATATGGTATCAATATTAAATTTGCTACAGCTGATAAATATTCCAATTTCAGAAAATACACTTTGAAGTAGTTAAGGATAAAGGGGCATGGTATTTGTAAGTTTCTCTCAAATAGTTCAGAAAAAAATAAATTAGATAGGGACAAAATGTAAATCTGAGGAGTTCCCTGATGGTGCAGTGGCTTAAGGCTTCGGCGCTGGCGCTGTCAGCACTGTGGCCTGGGTTCGATTCCCAGTCAGGGAGCTATCCACATACCAAAAAGCAAAAAAAAAAAAAAAAAAAAAAAGTAAATCTGAGAAGAGGTATTATTTGTATTTTTTCCTATTTTTACAACTGTCCTGTAAGTTTTAAATTACTTCTAAATAACAAGTTAAAAATTTAAAACAAAATCTTCTACTTCAAGCATTGAAATGTTTAACCATGTTCTATTAAAAAGAAAACCTTCTAGAGTAAATATATATGCCCCCAATTATAAGTACAGAATGGGACACAAATTCACCCTTCTTAGTGAATCACTTAAACATTCTTTTATAGTGCTGTCAACATAGCTGGTCTAGATAAGGGCAGCAAACAGACCACACAGGCTGGTAACTTCTATCAGCCATTTTTACTGCCAAACCTTGATCCATATTGAAGTCCCCTCCCCACTTTTTTCTAATAATGTAGAAGCAGAATTTATTTATTAATTCTAATTTAATTTTTAGTATAGTCACATGATTCAAATTTTAAAAGAATGATAAATGAAAGGAAACACTGTACTTAATAGAACCAGTTCTGTTCCTCAAGCAACTCATGTTATTATTAACTTCTTATGTATCCTTGCAGTGAGAGTTCATGTGTGTGTATGTGTGTGTGTGTGTGTGTGTGTGTGTGTGTATCTATCAAGTATCTATCTTCCTCATTCCCTCCCTATTAATCATCTATTATTAATGGTGTGGGATAGATAACTGGTGAATCTGCGCTGATCTTATGCTTCTGGAATAACCTGGAATTCCTTTCCACTTAGTACATACTCATTTGATGCAATGGTTTTCAAACTACAACTTGTAACTCATTAGGTCATTAGTTTAGTGAATTACACACAGCATTTTCCTAAAAAGTGAAATAGAATATAACAGAAAATACTGAAATGCATTATTATTTCATAAAACTTTCATTTTAGTTTCCTATTTAATATAGGTAGTTTTCACAAATAAAATGCATTGCTTCTTATGGGTCATAGTAAAAAATGCTTAGCTATGACACTGCATTTTTCTACAAAATTAATAACTAAATTAAAGACCACAATATGTTTTTCCCAAATCATTTTCTCTTTCCAAAAAAATCTTCACTATCATTATCAAAATTCTGACATACCAGCATTCAAATGTACCAGATAACAACTTGAACTAGGATAGAACACAACTCGTGATTAGCTTCCACACACTAGGAACTCCCAAGTGGCCAGTTAGGAATTATTTCATTATTTTCCAATAATATGACTGAAGTTTTTGGACTGTATTTTTTGTACTATGGCAAAGTTTTACCACATTTCCATATTAACAGAATGAACCACAGACACCTACATGACAGTTTATCCCAAGTGGTTTCTCTTTGCTTGCCCTAAGTTTAACTAGAGAATAATATGTGAAATAAAGGGAACCCCACGTTTTTAAGATTGTATGTTAGCATTTTCAGGGAGTCTTTATTCCCTTTATTTTACTATATTTGCACTGATACTCTCCGAAAAGGCTATAAAATGTTTTATAATATTATGGCTTTTCATAACGAGTTTAACCTTACATGCTGTCTTTCTTAGAAATGCAAAGCCAGTTTTCAAAAGCATATATATATATAAAATCTCAGTTGATTTACCTCTGTTGTCAAAAGACTTCTGCCCTGTCAATTCTCACTGACCAAACCAAAAAACTCCCACCATTCCACTGAGGACTACTCATATGAATTAGTCTAAAATCTACACCCATGCCAATCTGTGCAAGCTTTAAGACCATCGGTTCCCAAGTGGCAGTACGCATACCCCCAGGGGTTTGTGCTGGGTTGTTCAGGGGTATGTAAAAAATAATCAGTACTGGTGAAAAAACAAGTTAAAAAATGCAAAACATTAGTTATGGAACAAAAAATGTTACGTCTGAATCACCATTAATGGAGACATTTCAAAATTAGATTACTAATGATGATTGGTGAGGGTGTGGCTATGAACCCTCCCCCAAACTGTTCTTCTACCAATCATTATCCACAGTTTCAGAACAATCCATTTGCGTTGTTTCTAGATCTTCCCCAAACATATAAATACATTTGTAGCCAGACTATTTGATCGGCTTGGTTACTAACTAAAAGTGTATTCTCTTTAATCATGATTCTTTCAAGTAGTTTTTTTATTTAATGTTTTAACAAAGTTTTAGTTATTATTGCCACTGGTTTTTAAGTGTGTCAGTTATGGATCAGCTGAAAACAGGAGCGGTTAACACACCAAAACTTAATATGTATTATAACCTATGGCCAAGCACTTCTCAACACGTGTCCACAGCTACGAGTACATCCACACTGGGAGACAGTAAAAAGGTGTGTGCCTCAGACACTACATAGAAGAAAAGGAAATACTCTGAAGAATATATTAAATATGGGTTTTCATTTGTAGGGGATAATGACTGTCCTATGCCTTTGTGGGTGGAAATATTATCCAATGGTTACATGAAACCCTCTCTATTCATGCAACATTTAGAAACTAAACATCTTATGTATAAAAACAAAGAAATGCATTATTTTCAGCACTTACAAAAGCATCTAACTGTTACTTTATACACAATGTCAGGAAAGAAAGACAATGAGAATGCAGTTGAGGCTTCATACCGTATTGCTTATCGCATAGCTAAATGTGGTAAAAACCACACCATAACAGAAGATTTAATTTCTCCTTGTATTAAGGATACCTTTTTTTGTATGTTTGGTGAAGAACATGTCTGCAAAATCAATACTATCTCTTTTTCAAACAATACAGTGTCTCGATGAATTCAGGAAATGTCTGATAATGTTGAAGCTGTAGTAGTAGAAAGAATTAGAAAAAGTAAATTCTATTCCATCCAGGTTGATGAAAGTGTAGATGTTGCTGATTTATTTATTTTGCTTGCCATCGCGAGGTACTTGGTAGGAAATGAAATTGAGGAAAATCTGTTGCTTTGTTACCCACTGACAGAGGGTACCACAGGTGAAGATATTTTTCATGCAATCAATGGTTATTTCATTGAAAAGGCCATTAGTTGGTCCAATTGTTGTGGTGTATGCACTGACAGATGCGAGCCTATATCAGGTTGTTTTATAGGCCTACACGACTGAATTAAAGAAGCAGCTCCCCATGTTCCATAAGGTCCCTTCTGCATTCATAGACAAAGTCTTGCATCCAAGCCTCTTCCTAGTGAACTGAAAGATGTTCTTGATGAGGTTGTAAAAGTTGTAAATTTTATTAAGTCACAACCATGAAACTCCAAATTGTTTAAAGCGCTGTGTGAAGAAATGAACAGCATTCACAGCACATTCCTTTTGCATATGGAGGTGAGGTGGCTATCTCTTGGCAAAGTGCTTACACAGATGTTTGAACATAAGACATCAAGTCCAGGTATTTTTTGAAGACCATGATTTCCCTCTTACTCCAATCACTGTCCTCAAAGTCTTTCACATTTATCAGGTATTTTTCTAGAAATAAACAAACTCAACTTGGGACTCAAAACAGCTCAATCACTATACTCAAAGTAACCAACAAAACTGAACCAATAATGTAAAAACTGTACTTTTGGAAAGCATGTATTGAAAAGGACAGCTGAAAGTTTTTGAAACTCTGCACAACTTCTTATCTGAGAATGACTTGCACCTATCCCAAAACGTGAAATAGAGTATTGTAAGTCACTTGGAAGGTCTTCAAGTGTCCTTTTATAAGTGCTTTCCTCAACACGGAAAAGAAAACAACTGGACTGCAGATCCCGTCAATGAAGAATTCTTCAAAAAAGCTAAACCCTATGTAATCCTTGCTAACAGATGTCACCCCAATAAGTCTAACAATAAAAATGAATTTAAAAAAAAAAAAAAGCTAAACTATCAATCAATGAAAAAGAGGAGTTAATTGAACATTCAACCAATTCTTTAAATTGTTGATTTTAAAAGAAAGCATCTTATTACCATCTAGGTAGATGTCATTGAGGAATAAGAACAGCTTAGTGAGAAGACAATCAAATATCTCTTACCATTTACCAAAAATAAGCTAGTAGAGAGAGCTTTTTCTTCTTACACCTTCCTAAAAAATATGTACTGCAAGAAGCTTAATGCAAGTCTGGATTTAAGATGTATCTTACATCTTTTGAGCCTGATTTCAAGAAACTAAGTGCATCAAAGCAAGCTCAAGGATCTCACTAAAAATATTTCAATCAGCTAGTGATCTGCATAACAATTATTACAGACTTTTCAGATAACACAATATTATTAATAATAAAATTCTGTTAAATACTTGATCATCCTTATCAATATTTAACTGTGTTACGAATATTGTAAAATTAAATCTAAGGTTTGTACTTTTGGTGTAGCAATTTTTCTTTCCTAACTTATTACCTCATTTCAACTATTTCACATTAAGATAGGCACTGAATGGAAGAGTCAATATTTAAAAGCAGCTGTTTTAAAAACAAGGGGTACAAGTTATAGAAATGGGTTGAAAAGGAGGAGTACACAATAGAAAAAAGTTTGGGAATCACTGTTTTAACCAATCCATCAGGTCACATTTTTATAGACCATCTGGTTGTTGCTCCTCTGCCTTGAGGAGAAGGAAGAGAGAAGTAGGAACAGTGGCAGGAACAGTTTTGTGACCACTTAGTATGAACCAGACCCTTTGCTAAGTGCTTTACATACGTTATTTAATTTCATTCTCACAATAAAGGGGCACTGCTATCTCCACTTTACAGATGAAGAGCCAGAGGCTCAGGGGGCTAATAACTTACTTACCCAAGGCCACACACTATTAAGAAGAGCTGGGACAAACTTAGTTCTAGCTCCAAAGCCACATTCATTCCACAATACAACACCAAATTTCCTATGGTACAAATAAACCAATTATATCCTAATTTACCAACATTTTTTCAGTTTTTCCAAGCCACAAATCAATCTCTATTGTTTTCCCTAATTAAGAGTAATAAAAGTTGAGGATTTTGGAACTTGTATCACAAGGATATCCAGGATGCCCTGCCATCTTCTCTACTCCATCCTGTGCAACTACAATACTCCTTCCTCTCTGCACTGCGGCCACACCAGTCCTGTTTCAGATCCTTAAGGGTATCAACCCACCCCCAGTCTCCCAACTCCCAATTTAAGAAGTTTCACAAACTCTGCCTTCCCACTTGCAATGCACCCAACCCCACTGCGACCATACTCCAGTTCTGACCTGGTTAACTCCTATTCATCTTTCAGTTCTTAGCTTAAGTCCTTCTCAGAGCACACCTAAATTGATCCTACCCCACTAGTTATACCAACTGTTATTTTTCTTCGTGTAACTAACTCAATTTCTAATACATTTATGTGTTTACTTGTTATAATGTCTTTCTCACTAATATCTATGCTCCATAAGAGCAGGGATGATTTCAGTCTGATTCAACACTGTATTCTTAGTACCTAGAATATTTTGTGTCTATCATAAAGTAAGTCTTCAATAAATTAGTAAATAACTGAGTACAGACATGTCATCATTCACTCTTACATTGTGCACAGATAATTGTACAGCTCAGCAGTATCTATACAAAGGATCTACACAAAGCAGAAGTTCAATAAATACTTGACAAAATGATGGAAGAGAGTAGAACTTCACCTGCTCTTCCAGTCACTGTTCCCAGAAGGCTTTAGATTTAGAGTTCAGGTCAGTGAGTCTTCAACATCCCCCTACTTTAATTAGAGAGAGGTATGTTCTCAGGAACCATGCAGAATTACTCCACTCTGCAGTGAGTACCTTTAGATGGCTATACAGGTCTCATAGGTATATCTGCTCTCTTTTTATTATGGTCTTTATTAATACACACACACACACACACACACACACACACACACTCCTCTTTTCTCCACCTTGAGCACAATTTTTATATTGCCATTGTTTCTTCCTACTTTGCACTAATTTCCCTTTTCTTTTTTATTTCTCTTCTATTTCTGGGCTTTGGTACCAATGGGGTTTGGTCTTTATAGCTACTCCCTTTCTTCTGGCCAAGGAATTTATCCAACCTCATTTTATCTTTGGTGCCTCTCCATAGCACACACACTAGGAACTTCTTTAGGGCCTTCCAAGATCAAGTGTGTCCTGAACAGGTAAGGCTGGCAGACATTCAAACTCCAGATAAGGGGAATTTACCCCTTTCAACCACTTTGTTAAAAAGCTAATTCTGTCATGTATCCAAACAGGCCATACCTCGGGTGATTCCTAAAGGAGAACAAAATCAGTAAGTGGTTTTAGAAATTAAAGTTCTGGTATCTAATTTTATTTAGAAACTGTCAAAAAATTTTTACATATTACCAATTAAACACTTATATTATTAAAACAGTTCTGGCCTGCTGCACCAAACTAAATAAATACTGTAAGCAATGATCTTCTCCCACAGAAAGTAACAAAGAACCTAGCATACGCCTAGCATTCTATTCTATAGACTCTGATGTCAAAGACAAAGTCCCTGACTGCCAGGCACCTGGCAACACGGTACTGAGAATGCACTTAAAACAATGATACACAAAACAAGATTAAGGACACAAACTGCATTTTGCAGCATGCTAAATGACAAAATATACAGCCAACTATTTATAAACTGAGATAGTAATAATTAATATTTGCATGACATACAATTTTCATTCCATAATTGTACCATTACACACAGAAAACCTGCTTATCCTTTGTAGCCACATTTGCCCAGTGAAGAATAGCTTTCCTGGGTGAAGAAAAGTTCTCCAGTAAAACATGCCACCTCTAATCTACTGTTAAAATTGCTAAGTATAGGAAAAGTGCTATTTCCAAAATAGAACCTTCCACACTGAATACCAGTCTCTAAAATAAAGCATTTCAACTTTCAAATATAAAAAAGGTTTGACATTATGAAAGTGAGTATACCTGATAAATATTATCACCAAATATGTCTAATAGGAAACAAGGTGAAAACAAGATTTTGCTATCAGTGGGGCAATAAGGAGATGAGATGCAGAAAGATAATTCTACTATGTGCAGTACTACCAGAAACTTTGTATTTTCTCACTTATTCCTCTCTTAAGTGGGCAACTTTCAATTATCCTCCAATGGTGAAGAACTTAATCATAAATACATTATCCCATGAATAAAGATCCATTTTAGTCACAAAATATGAAAATATTTATTAATATGCAACATGCCAAATGATAGCAACTTATAACAGTAAGCTACAGGAGAATGAGATGACTTTAAGTGGCCAAAGGTGACTATACCATCAGAGCCTTAGATAAAACACAGAGCAAGCAAAATTTGCCTTTGACATCCTTCAATTCACCCTTCCCACTAACCCTAAAACCTTCACACTCCACAGAATGAAGATCCTCACTTGTTTAGATAATCAATCACAAGTAATCCACAATTTGCTTACTGGTTAGTAGTATTCCAGAAGTTTATAACACTTAGAACTCATTTTCCCACAGAAACTGTATTTTAAGAGTAATTAGGTTTCTAGACCAGTTCATAAAAGCCTATTTAATATATATGGTGCTTGAAAGCTGCAGACTTCACCACAACAAGCGGTAAATATACGGACTGTAATACATATATTAATAACTGTGTGTCCTACTTTGCTGTTTTATTTCATTACTAACATCATATATATATATATGAGACAGAACAGGAAAGTAGGATACACAGGTTCTTTTTTCCCCCCAAGTGGTTTGGCAGCTATTGGTAGGTTGCATTCTCCTGCCATGTCCCTTCCCACCAAACACCTAGATTCCAATGAGACAATGTTGTCTCACCGATTTTAGACTCCACATGTACTGTTCCTCATTATTTCTCAACCAAAAAAAGGGGGGAGGGGCTGTTTCACTTAAGTCTCCTCCCTTGTTAATTTTTCTCTCCACAAAAAGTGAGAAGAATTAGGAGAATTAGAGATGTGCCCTGTCAAAAGAAAGGTTATAGGTAAAGGGAGGCAACTCGTTTACCAGAGAATAATGTGAATGCTGATGCCAAAAGACTGTGGTTCACATATACCATTTATTAGTTCTGTGAATTTGAACAAGTCCCTTTACATCGCTAAGTGTCAGTTTCCCCATCTGTAAAACAGGGTTGGTAGTACTACAATGCTTCTCTGTCCAGCATCCCTTCGCTCCTTCCCTTTGGGGAATTCTCTCCAGCTCCACCACCTATTTTATATGACTTTGGCAAAGCTGCCCATCAAAGGGGTGAGCCAGGAACTAACTAAGAGTATGTCAGCCCTCTATCCACAGTGTTACTCCAAAACTGGGCCACAACAGAAAGACCAATTAAGTCCTTTTCTTGAAACATGGAGGGAGAGGGGTTGCTTAGCTGGAATGAAGTAAGCCTGGAGCTGCCTGTACAGTGTTTTCCAACACATGGAGAATCCCTCCCTACCTGCAAAAGGAGAGAGGCTAGAGAAATGAGAAAGAGATGCCTGACATTATAATATCTGTGTCCCTGGCTCCAGCTAACCCAAAAGCCAGCCTAACCTTCACAATACCTGTTTTTTGCTGAAGGTAGTATGAGTTGTGTTTCTGCTCTCAGCTACATGAAAGAGCTCTATTCATTCATAGCCATTCACAGAGCTGCTGTGAAATTTAATGATAAGTAAAATGCCTGGCAATTGGAGGTACTGGGTCATTGCTGATGTTGTTACTCCTGTAATCAGAAATAACACAGCAAAAGAAAAGCATTGCCAGAAACTAAAACCAAAAGGCAGGTAAGGCTACAAAATAGCCTTCCTGGCTGGAGGTAGCAGTTTGGGGACAGATATGGGGAAAGTGAATCCTCAGGTAATGAGAGAATCTATGAAGCTCAAAGACATTGTCAGACTTCAAACGAATTCGCAGTGAAAGAACTAAGGAATATTATTTCTTGCACTAAAATTCACAATAGAGTATGATTGGCCTCCCAAAGGGGTTTGCCTTTTCATATTATCAGTTTCTAAAGAGATCTCAACTGTACAACTATGATTTTTAAACCTCCCAAACCAATCTCAATGTTTTAAGATCTCATATGACACACCTTAATTTTCATGTGGCTCTCAATTACTGCTGTAGTCATTGTTGTTTCCTAAGTAGTGACATATGTTTATATTTCAAAATTTATGACAATTTAAGGAAAGTATCCTTCAACTTGTGATGAATTCCTTAAAATTTTATACAGAGAACTGTAATATCAGTATATAATGTAAAAAGAAATCACAAAACTGGATTATATACCCACCCACCAACCCTCAAATCAAAGATTTAAGGGGAAGAATTTTGGAAAAAATGAAGACTTACTTCCATGGCACTATGAACTCTGCCATATCCCAAAACAACCACACTTCACTGAGCAACTACTATAATATGCGCAAGCACTGTGCCGGCACAAGCCATGCTCCACAGAATGTGCTCTGTTACCTGAACTGAAACATTCAGTCACTACAATCTGATGATCATCATTCTCCCAATACACAGGGAGAAAAAAATTAAAGGAATTTTCTCAATTTTAAACGTTTCTCTCCTAATTTTCTTCTCAAAACTCATCTTTCTCTACCTAGTCAACAAGAATCTAACGTGAGGTACCATCTGACTTAGCACATAGTTATACACTTAAGTTATTTTGTTTTGGTTCTCATGGTATTCTATAAAGAGCATCTCAATTTCTACACAAATCTGAAAACCACAATGCTAAGAGATGAGCAATCAAAAATAATATAAGTCAGAGCAGAACAATTATCACAATAAGTTACAATGTAGATATAGAGGAAAGCTATAGAAATAAATAAATTAAAAATAAGAAAAAATGATGAAACAGTCAAAAGTGAGGCAGAAAGTGAGATCCTTAGAGAAACAGCAGTAACAAGAAAGAAGGTGATTCAAGAGAAGTAGGCCAAGCTAGTCCAACCTGCAGCCTGCGGGCTGGAAGCAGCCCGGGACAGCTTTGAATGCAGCCCAGCATAAATTCGCAAACTTTCTCAGAACATTACGAAAATTAAGCACAGACTTTTTTTTTTTTTTTTTTTTTTACCTCATTAGCTATCGTTAGTGTTAGTGTATTTTATGTGTGGCCCAAGACAATTCTTCTTCCATTGTGGCCCAGGGAAGCCAAAACGTTGGACACCCTGAGTAGGTTATCAGCTGGGCTTTGAAGGAAAAGAGAAGCATTTACAAACAGGGCTAGGAGAACAGACTGGAGGCCTGGTACCAGCTTCAGGCTGTGCTACAACACTATTATTGCAGATCTGTGAGTTTTATCTGGCAAATTCATGGTGGTTAGAAAAAGAGGTGTCATGTGAGAATTTTAAATAAATTGGGAAACACATATAAATTCCCAATTTTACATATTTTAGTCTAACTCTGTCGTACAGCATAAAAACCTCGATTAGAAACCAATGAACAAGACCTCTAATCATAACAGAGAATATATAAAATCCAGTTTTTTGTCAAGAAGTAAAACTAAAAATTCTCTGTAGTTTAATTCTTTTTTCAAACTTGGTTATAAAAATGACATGCATAGAGGCTTAACTATGAGTAGATCTGAAGGCCATGTAACCTACTTATTCCTTTAGACATTTCTAAATTGTATTCTTAGATCAGGCCAGATTAGACTTCTGCTAATTCATCCCACTTCTAAATTTTCTTATAAAATGCTGTTTATTCTGCCATTTGCTTACAGTAAGGAGTATCACAAGAATAAAATCATAAAAAGCTCATTATTATGGCTGCTGGAATGATGCTATCCAAATGCTGTCCCTTTTACATACATCAGATTTCAGTAACACGAAAAGCAATGTTTTGATCCAATGGACACTGTGTCCTGTAAATGATCCATAATCCCCTTTGTTTTGGCCACAGGGAAGCTCAAAGCAGTGTTTATAGCCCTTTGCAACAAATGAATGGACTATACAGTTTGTGTCTCCAGAAGGAAATGTTACTCCTACCTTTATTTTTTTCTGCATAAGATTCTCTTACCTATACTCGAGTTATTTTTTTTGGAAACTGAATTCACAACAATGGAACAGAATTGGAGGGGTGCTAAAAATGTTACTATAGTTTACTCTTAAGAGAATAAGGGAGAACAATTAACATTTGCAAAAAAGATGTGTTGTTTTTTTTTAAGTCCAGACATCTGCCAAAATTAATATACTACATTCAAGCCAATCTTCTATAATGTTGACATCTGTCCACAGCACTATACAATAATAGTAACTAAAACTCAGAATAATGATTCAGGGCACTAAAAGTGCCTGAGTATTGAATAAAATATTAAAACATTTCATGTTTTTCTCTCCAAAACATAAGTGTAGGCCAAGACATCATTTTAGATATACCAGTATTCACCACCACCACCAGCATTTTCTAGTTAAACCCTCAGAAAACCCAATTAAAGATAACAGCTCATTATCTTACCATTACCCAGGCAACCCATGTAATTATAAACATTCTCTAGGGCTCTGTTCTGGACCTCTCAGAAACTCGGTTGGCATTTTGACCCTTAGTTTCAACCTCTATGTAACCCCAAAATCTCTAGCCCACATTGACTGCACTTGCTCTTCTTCCTCCTTCCCCCATGGGCAACCCTTTCCAAAGACCCCATTCTGTCCAGTTCCAAGATTTCAGTCATCTTTGTTCCTTCCTTCTCCTCATCTCTGGTATTCTGTCTTATCAGGTGTAACTGTGTGAGTTTTTTAAGTGCTTTTATGGCTGGCATTTTCTTTGTCATTTGCACTTGTTTCTTACTAGTTCAGGCCTTAATTTTAAGTTAATCTCTCTCCTCTCAGACTTTCCATTTCACCCTATCTCCTAGTTCCACTTCCCTATACCCTATTACATCAAAGCGACATCTCTCAATTTGAACTTTCAGGGAAATCCAGGACCTGGCCCCATACCAGTTACCTCACATTTCCCACAAGTACCCCTAAACCACCGTTCACGTCACCAGGCCAAGCAGATTATGCGACTACCTTGCTGAGTCACACTCTCCTCCCTGAAATGCCCTTCTCTTTGCCTTAGCCAAATCTTACTAATTCTTCAGGACATGTCTTATCTCAATAATGCACCTTCACGTCATTATATCCCAGGTGGACCTTGCTCTTACCTGATTTTTACTGTATGAACAATTAGTATCAAACTGCTCAAGAGTTTACTGTGTTCTAATTGTTTCATGTGTACACTCTCCAAGGTGGTCTTTTCTATTCCCATGGTTTTACTTACAAACTGACTCCCAAATCTAAATCTCCATTCTTGTCCTTCTTCACTAAACTTCAGACTAATGCGTACCGGTACCTACCTGACAGTAACTCAAAATGAACATGTCCAAATGGAACTCTTGATTTTCACTACTGAAACATTTATCTTCCAGCCCCATTATCCATCCAGTTCCTTAGGACAAAAATCTAAAAGTGACTCCTGATTTTTCTCTCCCTCGCATTCTACTTCAATTCATGAAGATTGTTGGTGCTACTACCAAAATACAGCCCCAGTCCAGCCACTTATCATTATCACCCTCATTCAAGCTATAAGAATCACCTTTGCCTGATTTTTTCTAAGTCTCCTAAATGATCTCTCTGCTTCCACTCCTTCCTCCTTAGAGCCCATTCTTCATAGAGTGAACAGGATGATCTACTCAAAGCCAAAATCAGATTAGGTAACTCTCCAGTAGCTTCCCATTGCATTAGACTTAATCCATACTCCTCACAGCCTAGAAGGCCGTACATAACCTGTCCCATTCCTACCTTTCCAAGCTCACCTGCTGCCGATCTATTACTTGTCCATATTGCTCAGCATCTTTGGTTTTCTTTCCATTCCCTGATCTGTATGAAAGGCCTTCTGCACTGGCTGATACCTCTGCCTTGCTCTTCATCCATAGCATTCTTAATATAACTGCCTTCTTTCTCATCTATTAGGTCTTTGCTCAAATGTCATCCTCTCAGAGAGGCCCTTGACCACCATAAAGTAACTCTCCATTCCACTGGCCAGTTTTAACTTCTTTATATACAATAAATAGTGATGAACACTAGTCCCTCTCACTAGAATATAAACTCACTAAGCTCTGTGAGGGCAGGTATCATGTTAAGACATTCTTATATTTCCCATTTCAGTCTGCCTAGGCATGTAAGAACACCAATAAATACCAAGTGATCAACTTATAAAATGAAATACCTATGATCTGGAAAACTATAGATTTTTCTCTAGCTAGGTATAAACACTGAGAAATTGCAAAACAGGTGATGAAATGATGACTACTATTTAGTATAAGTTCAGAATGATTCTTGACTTAACAAGTTTTCCTCAACTAAACAAATACTAATTTTTATTGTAACCTCTTAATTTCATTAAAATGACAACCACTAAGCAAGTAATTTTCATGAAGCAAAGTGAAGTCTTACTTAATGTTATAGTGTCCAGTTTTCAGTGTACATCTATCAGGAAGCTGAGCAAGTCTCCTCGAGAGCATTTTAAAATACTTTCTGCACTCCTGCACACCTGTGCCTTGTTCATAGTCAGTAGAAGCAGAAAGTGGCAGTCCATCTCTGACACGAATAACTGAGGCAGATAAAATCACAGACATTGCATCCGACCTAAAACAAAATGAACAATTTGGGTTAGATAAAACATTAAAGTCAAAGCAGATAAACAGTGCAAAAATGTTCAATTCACTAATTATCAAAGACATACTCCTTAAATGGTTACTTCCTATGCTTTCCTTAACAAATTAGCTTTTTAAAAAAATACTTGCTTCTTTCTGGCATTCTCAGTATATGTGGAAGTATATATTGGAATAAACACAATTTGGCAATATTCAACAGAGTTTAAAAATACTTATGTCCTCTGACCACAAAAAGTTTAAATGTATAAATCTATATACTAAGGAAAGTAATCAGATTCAGATAAAATTTTAAACAGAAAAATATCCTTTCACAGAAATAACTGAAAACAACTTAAACATTCAGTAACAGGGGTATGAACACCCATTACAGTACATCCATATGATGAAATATAATGCAGAAACTACAAGTTATGTTTGTGAAAAATGTTTTAAAATATGGTAAAATGCTTATACGAGAGCTATCCAGAAAATATCCAGCCATGTAACTCTTCTTATTATATAGACAATGACTGTATTTTTTCCGCACAGCCCTCGTACGTTTGGTAGGATAAGCAATCACTCCACTGTCAACTCAATAAATATTATGCCCCACTTTTCCTTCTTTTTACCATGGATTCTTAATGCAGCTCCTTAAAAACAAAACAAAAACTCTCATCGTATCTGGACTGTGATAGTAGAGGAATCTGTCCACATCAAGGTCAAACTAGGGTTAGGTTAGAATATACTTAGAGTCTTAGGCAAGTAAGTGCTGTTTGAGGAAACCAAGGAAGTCAGAGGAACTGGGAAAAGCAAGAGATTAAAAGGGATTTCGGGTAAAGATTTCATAGTAGTTTTACCAGGACCATAGACACATTTTTAGGCCACTAGTCCATCCTCCCTCACCTTTAACACTGGAAAAATATTACATGTGCCTTTAGACAGCAGCAGAAAACTCACAGGGAATCTGAGTGCTGGCCTGTGTATCCTCTCCCCAACAGCAATTGCTAGAGGAAAAAGCCCAAATTGGAATCTAGGAAGATCTGGGTAAATATTTATGTAAGGCCAAGGAAAAGAAACTCCCATAATACCAAAGTACTATAGCCATGGTTAGCAACTTTTTAGGTAACAAGATGCTGACCTTTCTTCTTCAGAATCTTGTGGGGTAACTGTGGGCTCAAGGTACCAGGAAGGCAATCTCTCAAAAAGTAATAAATCCAACATATAAGTACATTTTATATCTACTTTCTAACAAGATACTTTCATAAATGCTGACTCGTAAGATAAAAAAAAATTGCATTGGGTTAATCACTCATATTTTATTTTAGTTCATTTGTGTAGCACCTCATAGTTTACAAAGAGTAAGGTAGGTATAACCTTCATTTTACAGATGAGGAAACACAGGGTTCTTTTTCTCAATGTCACACCATTAATGTATGGCAGAATTGGTGCTTAAATCTAAGTTTCTTGTGTCTTTATATCACTGTGCCTACATCAGTCTCCTAAAACCAACAAGGGACAAGAACCCAGTGATACAGAAACTATCAAGCTATTTATACTGGAATAATAAGAGATCAGCTTACATTTTCTTTAAGAGGCAGTATAGTAAGTAGGAGGGGGGACCCCCAAAAAACCCCAGAATTTATTTATTAAAAATTGTGTATTTATTCTTTCATGTTTAAACTTCAGTCACCTTCCAAGTACTCTCCATTTGAGGCAACACACCTATCAAGATGCTTTCTCCACTGTTCAAAACAGTTTTTGAACTCATCAATTTTGATGCCATTTAGTGCTTTTGCTATGTTTTTGTTTCACCTCTTCCAAATCGACAAAACTTTTCCCTTTGAGGACTTTATTCATCTGGGGAAACGAACAAAAAAAAATCACCCAGGGTAAGATTGGGTGAACAGGAAGGGTGAAGTATGGGGGTCATGCTGTTTTTGCTCAAAAGCTGCTGAACACTTGAGCATGGTGTGGGCAGGTGCATCATCACAGTAGAAGAACCAGCCATCTGTTTGCTACAACTCAGGACACAAATCATGACAAAACCTTCTCAAAACTTCCAGATAAAAAGTTTGGTTGACCGTTTGACCCAGAGAAGCAAATTCCAAGTGCACAATCCCTCTCACATCAAGGAAAAATAATTCTGGGTTTTCTGGGGGTCCCTCTTCGTGTATTAGTTAAGAGGATGAACTCTGGAACCAGACTGTGTTAAAAAATTGGCTCCACTATATAATGTGCAAGCTCCGTCTTTCTATACTCAACTTTCTCACATGTAAATTGTGGCTACTAATAGTATCTATCTCATAGGTTTATTTTAACCTTTTCACTGCATTGACTTCAATTATTTTTTCAAAATATGTCAAAAAGCCACAAAAAAGTTGATATTTTGACCATTTTATGCATTTAATAACATTTTGAGCTGTGCTATATATAAATGACATTATTTTTATTTTAAATTTTTGTTATATGGTAATACATTCGCCATTATATTGAATTTTAGCAAAAAATACTCAAAACATATTAAGTGGCATCCATTAGATTCAAGTAAAGATAAAGTAGAATGTAATGGCATTGATGACATAAAAAATTTATTACAAAATGTTACACAATATGGCATACAAAACATCTTCGTTGTTGATAGCGCAAGCCACAGGAAAAGATGTTTAAAAATCTAGTAAATGCAGAAAAATCCTTGAAACAGTTTCACACTGAATAACAATTTTACAATAATTACAGTATTTATATTTTTAAGTAAATACAGTTAAGATGGTTCATTTTATTAAAATAAATGATTATGATTAAAGTATAAAATTTCTTACTGTCACTCATTCTTGAAAGACACAAAAATATAGAAAATAATTTTTTTGAGTTCATGGGGTAAACTCAAACGCTGCAGTCTGCAGGTGGAAATATTCATTCAGATATATCTGAATGTTGCAGCAAAAAGGTTAAAGACACTAATCTAATAGTATCTACCTCACTGGAGCATGTAAAGAACCTGAAACATTGCCTTGCAGACTAAAGTACAGTATTATCTGCTATTATTATCTATTGACTGCCCTCTATTTACCAAGCACTTTCTACACATTACCTCATATAAACCTTCCAATTACCTATGAGACAGGTATTATCAGTTCCATTTTATCTTTGAGGAAATTTAAGCTCAGAAAAGTTAAGTAATTTATTTAATTCCTAAACTAGCAAGTGACAGACTTAAACTCAGGCCTGACTCTAACCACCCTAAGAGACATTCACTGCCTCTCAAGATATCCAAGCTTCTTAACTACATAGAAAGGTCACAGGCACCCCCTTTTGATAAGACCTGGGCTTTTTTCATACACCAATATAAAATATACTTAGATTTTTGAAAACCAATCATAACACCAAAAGAAGCACTAAACTGAGATCATGGTTCTCAACACAGCAAATGTCCAAATGTTCCATTAACTTAGATGTCAGATTTAAATAAATAAACTACAACCTTCATATACCAGAAATTGTAGTTACTATTTAAGGTACTGCCTAATTCTTTATAATCTCAGCATATGAGCAAATGCCAGTAACCAAGAATGTGATTCAGAGTTTTAAAAGGTGGTTTTTCCACCTGTTAGCTGGGATCCCAACATCTCCCGTTGGGCGGCTGAAACGTTAGCCCTGGGCTTTGCATTGGCTGAACAGGCATAAGGAGAGAATTTTCTCAAGCTCTCCAACTGCCCCCAGGTGAATGACCCAGGAAACTAAGGAGGAACAGAAAAGTCCAAAACTGCTTTCACTGGCAGGGAAATTCAAACAGGCTGGGGCTCGGCCTCCTATTTTGGAGCCCTCTTCCCGGTGGAGCCAAGTGCTCAGATCTATGATATATCTATCGTTCCTGAGTGTCATTAACAGGTCTTTTAAGAGGTTTCCGAGAGCCAACACGGACAATCTCTGGACTCAATGCTCATTCAATTACCACAAAACGCAAAGTAAGCCACTGGTTCAAATCCCACCCTGCCTAAAATAAATAAAATATGCTACGTCAAGCTCTTTGGAGCTCCCACGCAGCCTAGGTGGATCACGATGTTTCTGACAGCTGGGAGCCAGGGAATGCCCTCCGCCCCTGGCAGCCTAGAGCGACTGTCCCTTCCGCTGGGCCCCCCTAACCCGAGCTGTCCCATACCCAAGGCACGTCAGCCTAGCGGCAGCCGCCGCCTACAGGGCCCCACACACCCCACAAGTCGAAAGGGACGAACTCCCCGCAATCTCGCTCCTCCCGAGCTCTTTGGCTCCAACGTCATCCGCCTCCCACCCCCACGGCTTAGTTCCTGCCCTGGAGTAGGTCTGTAGACAAGAGGGCCAGGGCCAGGATCATGGCGAGAGGCTGGGAGAGTGACGGGAACGGCCAGAAAGGGGGTCGAGCGACCCCGAAAGCAGAGGAACGAAGACTGGGAGGGGCCGGGCCATACCTGTAGAGCCGAGACCCGCCGCTCCGAGTGACGCGGCCCGCAGTGCATTATGGAGCCAGGCGTGGCCTTCCCGCGGGGCACCCCGGCGTCCAACGTGGCTGGCGCCCGGCGAGATCAAGCCCCGCCCCTGTTCTCTCCGCTCGCCCAGGCCAATCAGGTTCTGTGGAAAGAAAACACTGACCCGCCCCCTCCCGGGGCCCGAGGTAGTCCCGGCCCCTCCAGGTGAGATTGGCAGTTTTTCACGCACTTGCGCCGGGAGAGTGCTAACTCCTGTAGGAATAGACTACGGCTGTCTCTCACTAATAAAGCTGATCTCGTCTGCCTGCCGCCTGGATGCGGAGGCAGTTTGTCTCTTACGCGGCCCTACAGCAAACACTTTCCCAAGGAGCAGGCGGGAAAACCCCCTCTAAGCAGTTCCTGCCCCATGTACCACCATACACAAGGAGGCACTCAACCTTGGCAGAGTGATGCCAGATGCCCAGCGTGTTGGCCCCTTCCAGCCTTTGCATCTGCCGTGCATTAGTAAACAAGCACTGACTATGTACCATTTGCCAAGCACGGTGCTAGGCAGTGGGTTACAGGAGTAAACATAGCACTAGAAGGAATCTAAAGTGTAATAGGAGCAAGAGACGTTAAAGCATAGATCATTACATAATTATAAATTGTGATTGGTACTATGAAAGAAAAGTAGTGGATGCAATGATGGATTAAATCTAGATTATCGGAGGAAAAAATGTCTTTAAAGAAGTGCCTTTTAAGATCCAGGCATATGAAAGGGCCTTAAAGAATGTTAAAGGCCAAGGGATTATTATGTGTGAAGTTGCTAGGGCATGAGAACCTGGTATGTTTCAAAAACTGAGAGAAGTCAGTGTAGTTGGGGTGTAGAGAGCAAACTTGGGCTGGGATGAGGCAAAGACCCGATCATGCAGGCTCTTATTGGCCACATTACAAATTTTAGAGTGTACTTTGGAATGCATCCTCAGGTCAATGGGCAACTAATAGAGGGTGTTAAATAGAGTCTGATTTACATATTTAAAAGCTTGCTTAGGCTGTTTGTGGAGAATGGTTTAGGAGAGGGCAGGAGCAATTGCTGGAAGGACAGTTTGGAAGCAACTACATCAGTCAAGGGCAGAGATGATGGTGGCTTGAACTAGGTTAATGGCAGTAGAGACAAAAATAAGTTGGATAATTTTGAGACAAGTATAAATCAGAGGTGGAATCCAAGGGATTTAATAAATTGGTTTGTTGGGAAGGGTAAAGAAAAGAGGAGCATTAAGGATGACTTCTTAAGTAACTAGATGGGTTAAGAAGCCATTTACTGATTTGGGGAACATAGAAAAAGAAGCAAATGTTTGGGGTATATTAAGTTTGAGATGCTTATAAATGGAGATATCAGACAGATTTGGATATGTAAGTCTGGAGTTCAGAAGAAATGTCTGAACTAATTATATAAATTTAGTGATTGCTGGAGTGGGTTAACCTAGCAATTCCACTCCTAGATATATACAAAGTCAGACAGTTAATTTTGTGAACTCATCCTAGAAAAAGTGCTCCATACCTCATTGCTGAATATCACTACGGTCACCTTTGAAGTACTCCTCTTGGGAAGTTATGTGCCGAATCCACCCTTTAAAGCAATTTTGGAACCCTTTTTCTGGAATGGCCCTCAGAGCTGTCATCGTACCCCAAATCTGACAATTAAGTTTGCAAACTTGCCACTGTGCACTTACATTGGTAGCACTGTACAAACAATTCAGTAAGGTGTCATTATTACCTTAGCATGGTGGCAAATTTGAGAACTTAATTGTCAGATTTTGGATGCAATGACAGCTCGGAGGGTCATTCCAGAAAAAGAGTTCCAAAATTGCTTTGAAATGTGGACTAGGCACTGTCATCGGTTGGTGCATAGCTTCCCAAGGGGAATACTTCAAAAGTGACTGTTGTGATATCCAGCAATGAGGTATGTAGCACTTTTTCTAGGGTGAATTCATGAAATTAATTGTCCGATTTGTATGCAACAGAAATGTATTCATATGTTCACCAAAAGACATTTCTAAGAATGCTCATAGAATGAATAAATTTTAGAATATTTACGTATTGGCATAGTATACATGAAAGACAATGAGCAATCTAACAATGACACACAACACATGGATGAATGTCACAATCATAAAACTGAGTGAAAGAAGCCAGACACAAAAATTGTATACTACATGATCCTGATCCCATTTATATAATGTTCAAAAACAGACATAAATAATATATGGTAAAGAAGTCAGGATATTACCCTCAGGTGGTATTAATGTTTAAAAAGTGTCACTATAGGACTTCTGGAGTTCTAATAGTGTTATTCCTAATCTGGTTGTTGATTGCATGAGTGTGTTCAATTAATGAAAATTCATCAAGCTCTACTTAAGATTTTTGCAATTTTTCAGTATGTCATCATTTTGATGACATTTCAGTATGTTTGTACAGTGCTGCCAATATAAGCGCATGGTGGCAAGTTTGTGAACTTAATTGTTGGAATACACACACACACACACACACACACACACACAGTGTGTGTATGTAAATTTTTTTACAGAGATAAGGCTAAACTAGCACAAGAGTAAAGGCTATTCTAGACCCACTCAAACAAATTTGAGAAAGCTTATCTGCAAGTAAATTAACTTCTTGTTTGAATGAAAGTTAACAGTCTTTAAAGAAAGACGACAAAATTCAGTGTTAAACTATGTAATGCCTGTAATGTCTAGTATCCAATAAAAAAATACTATCTATGTGAAGAAGCAGGAAAATGTAAACCATAAACAGGAGAAAAAGCAGCTAATAGAAACAGAAATGAGAAAGATGATGAAATTAGCAGGCAAGGACTTCAAGGGAGTTGCACACGTAATTAACAATTCAAAGGGGAAGACTGTACTTTCAGGGGTCATTTCTATAGTTTGTTACTGGAGAAGTTTCTTTGAACGGGTAGAGCACTCGAAACCATGAGGAGGAGGCATCGGGTCCTCTCCTGAGCGTGACACAGGCTCCTGGTGTTGCTTCAGCAACTGCCATTTGCCACTGATGATCATTCTCTTCCACTTGGGGGAGTAAGAGGGAGAGGATGCAGTCTGAGTGGTTCCTTGAAAAAAAAAGAAAAAGAAAGAATTCAAAGGGAACTATAATGAAAGAAATGCAAACTATAAAAAGGACCAAATAAAACTTCTAGATATGCTCCCAAATAGTGTTAGCTTCTAGGTTAGCATTGAAGGAGGTTGTGGAAAGAAAATTCAAAGTAAAATGTAACTGAAACTCTCCCAAAAGATTGTACCCGTCTGTCTTAGGGTTAAAAGTGTGTAATATTGAAGCCATGGAAAGGTGTTTGAGGATGATTAATTGTTTGAATTTATAATACTTGGAAAGGAGTCATGTCTTAGGTTGTCAGAGTTGAAGTTGTCTGTCAAAGTCTCTCCAGATACATCCTGGGTCATTGTCCTAGAGGGCCTGTGGGGCAGCCCTAAGATGGAGTTGGGTGGTCCCCAGCCTCTGCCAGGCTCTTACCTCCCCTCTCTCCCCTCTTGCTCCCTTCTGTGCATTAGGTGACCTGCTGCCTGCAAATGGAATGTTGATCCAGGGAAATGATCTCAGGATTAACAAGAACTCTAGACTGGGAAATCAGACCACGTCAGAAGTCTCCAGAAAGAGATCTCATGTTGCTCTCAGGTATGGCCTGTGGCCACCACTGTTCCCATTCTGCCTCCTCCTGGACAGCCAGGCCATAGAGACCTGATCTTCACTCTTCTGACCCTATCCCATTTCCTTCTGGGTTCAACAGGGAGAACATCATATTAGTGGGTTGAATACAAAGATTATTGGGCAACCCAAAGGTTCTCTATGAAGCAAGTGCTGTAGGAGACTTGGAAGGGCTCTGCTGGGAGTGGGTGCAGTGGGGACATATTTTTCTCCTTACTCTCCCAGTTTGCTTGGTCTATTTTAAATGGCCCAGTTCTTGACCTTTTCCTACTATCTGTTGAGTATATTATTATCCATGAAGGAGAAAGGAAAAGGGGCTGTATTTTTCTACGTCTGTGTGTTCACACCAAAGCATGGCTAGGTATAAAGAAACAACACCCCTGCCACCTTCTCCTTTCTCATGCAGAGGCCCATGTCATGGAAGTTTCTGGCAAGATAGGTAGTGACACTCCCAGACTGGAGTCAACTTTACCCTTTTGTGGGCCAGTGAGGAAGAAGAAGAGAACATTCTATACTAATTTATATTTTCACCAATAATGTGTGCATTTCCCATATCATCATCATATCATTAGACTGATTGTTTTCTAGTTTGGAAAATAAAAAACATGTTACCTCATTGTTTAGTTTGCAATTTTTATATTACAAGTACTAGCGAGGATGGTAATTGTTTTATAATTTCTTGGTCAAATGTGATTCATCTTTTATAAACGGTTCATCTATCTCTTTAGCTAACCAATGTATGAATACTATTTGATAAACCCCCCATATTTATTTATTTATTTTTAAATTCATTTTTATTGTTAGACTTATTGGGGTGACATCTGTTAGTAAGGATTACATAGGTTTCAGGCATACAATTCTACAGTGCATTGTCAACTTGTTGTATAATAAGTTCACCACCTAATGTGACTTCTCTTTCCATCACCTTATATCTAGCTTCTCCTCCCTCCTCTCCCACCCCCTCCCCTTTCTCACCTCCCTGACCCACTTGTCCCCAAATAACATTAAACTATTGATTGTGTCCATGGGTTATTTGTTTGTTCATTTCTTTTTTCTTTGCTTTCAGTTTTATATTCCGCATATGAGTGAAGTCATGCAGTTCCTTGTTTTTTCTGTCTGGCTTATTTCACTTAGCATGATGATCTCCAGGTCCATCTATTTTGTTGCAAACAGCAATATTTCATCTTTTCTTATAGCTGAGTAATATTCCATTGTGTCCGTGTACCACAGCTTCTTTATCCAGTCGTCTGTCACAGGGCACTTTGGTTGTTTCCATGTTTTGGCCACTGTGAACAGCGCTGCAATGAACATTGGGGTACATAAGTCTTTGCGGACATAGGTTTTCAAGTTTTTGAGGGTAGATCCCCAGAAGGGGGATTGCTGGGTCATATGGTAACTCCATTCCCAATTTTCTGAGGAACCTCCACACTGTCTTCCACAGTGGTAACCCCCCCCCCATATTTAAAAGGAACTTCTTCATATATTACAAACTGTTAACCAGGGATAAAATATTTCAGGCTTAACGAAGATTCTAATTTCCCAGGCTCTTGTGTTGAATGTTTGCCTGTTTGCATTTAAAAGTCCACAAATCTTTTTTTAAATTCTCCCTTTTTAAAAAATAGACTCTCGTGCCATACTTTCCAGACAGTTATATTATCATAATCTTCCAGGTGGAGAATCAGAGCACGAAGTGTTGTACTTAAAGTCACACATGATTCAGTGGCAGACATGCATCTCAAATCCATCGTTTCATCTTATTTTTCAATTACGTGCCCCAAACTTTCTTTCTCTAATTCACTCCCCACCAGTCTCATTTATTGGAATAAAGAGCCAGTTAGTATTCATAGGTTTTATTCAAACACATAAATATGTAAGTCATGAAAGAATGAAACGATCGCACATAAGCTATAAATTATTTCTTGTTCCTGTTTACAAATAATGTTTTAATTACTGTATACTTCTTGGCTAAAGGAAAAATGACTTAGAAATAATTCTTCCTCCAGCCAGAACTTACTAAGAACTATGGTTTAGTACAGTGGTGCTTGCACACAGAGAGAAACCTCAATGTGACATTGCTGCTGTTGTTTAAAAAAGAAAAAGGTAAGCTGCAAGGAAAATACTTTAAAATTTTATTACAAGAGAGGGTTTTAGGTGGAGGAATTATCCAAATCCAAAATACAGTTTTCCCAACTGCTATGAATATAGCCATCATTTCTTCACCACCCTGTGTGGTAGTGACCTTGTAAGGTAGATGGAGTGTGGAGAAATGGGAAGCTGACTGTATCATATAGAAATACCTCCTCTTTAACCATCTCCCAGGGACTGAGACATGTTGCTCTTCATGCAGATAAAAATGATTAAAAGTAACTATTAACATTTGCTCATTATGTGCTAATTACACTCCTCTCAATCAGTTTTTCTAGACACCCTGTACTTTAAGTATTGTAGTTGCTATTATTTCATAGAACTAAGCCTTGGAAATCTTGGCCAAGGTTCCACAGCTAGTAAATGTAAGAGCCAGGATTCAAATCCAGGCCTGCTGACTCACACGCTGGTTCTTTTCACTGCAATGCTTTGCTGCCACTTGCAGTTGGTGGCTCTGCAGCAGACTGGCTGTTTCAGGCTTGTTTTCTCAGGATGCTTCACATGTCTTAGGAATCCAGCCATGTCTGAGTTTGCCATTCTGCTTTGCAACTTCAGGAAGCCAATGTTATGAGGTGGCTCCTCCTGGGCTGTGAGCACCCCGAGAGAGAATGTGAGTACAGGCAAAATCCTCAGGACTGTGGAGAGGGGGAGAGGCAAAGACCAGCAATGCCACTGTGGCTGGAGACAGGGATACAAAAGCAGGGTAAGAGGAGATGTTCAGGCCATGCCAGAGGTCATAGCAGGCTATTGGAAGCCACACATAATGGCCTGTCCAAGGTCCTCCAGTGGCCAGACAAGTGGCAACCAGGGGCAGAAAGCCATGGCTACTCTCACCTGGAGAGAAACCAATCTGTGCAGGTCTGGAGGCTAGCTGTGAGTTAAAGGCAAACTGGGCTGGTGATGCAGGAGTAGAGGGCAGGCACAGCATTTTGAGGTGCATTGACTGATCCAGCTAGGCAACCATATTAGAGACTAAGTTGTAGGCTATTTTGCCTGGCACACCCAACTTACCCTTTCAACTTACTTTTTTTACTCAGATTCCTGGAAGGATTACTCTATCAATTACATGATCCATTCCCACTTAGCCCCAGTGGAGTGACCATCGGACCAAAGGAGCTGGCCGCAACCAGTCAGACACTCTGAATTTGACCTAAGATACACAAAGAGTGAGTTGGTCAGAGGTCATGTGCATAGAGCTGCAAGGTCATGTACAGGGTAGACCAGAGAGTCTATGAAACGTCACAGCCCAAATAACAGGGGAGCAGATGTTTAGAACATAGAAAAGAAAGCCCAAGAAAAATATAAAAGATTATGTATGCCCAGAGACACAAGGAGGCAGATAACTCATTTTATGCTTTCCAATGAGGATACATGCCTTCCTGGAGAAGCAGAAGGAAATAATTTTTTGATCACCTACAAAGGGACCCTTGGATGTTTTATAAGATTATATCATTTAATTCTCACAACCGTATTATTTAGTTATAGAAAGAATCTGAAGCTCCAAGAGATTAACTAAACTGCTCAAGTTCACAAAACTAAAAAGAAACACTGTTGGAAATCAAAGTCAGGCCACTTTTCCTTTTGGTCACCTTGTCTCCCAGGGACTAAAATATCAGCTACAACCTATTACAGCTCCTATTCTCCTTGGGCAGGGTGATGGGTAACATTCTGTGTCCACTTGGCTGGGCCACAGCATTTGCTGGTTGTTCAAACATCATTCTGGATGTTTCGTGATTTTGGATGAGATTAACATTTGAATCAGTGGACTTTGAGAAAAGCAGGCCATCCTCCGTAATGTGCGTGGGCCTCATCCAATCAGTAGAAGGTCTAAATAGAACAAAGACTGACCTCCCCTGAGCAACAAGGAATTCCGCCAGCAGATGGCCTTCAGACCTGAACTGAACTGCGTCGCTGGCTCTTCCCTGGGTCTCCAGCCTGTCCGCCTGCCCAGCAGATTTTGGCCTTGCCAGCCACTATAATCACATGAGCCAATTACTTACATAAGTCTCTTTTCTTCCTCCTCCTCCTCCTCTCCCTCCTTCCTCTTCATCTCTCCCTCTCCCTGTCTCCGAACACACGTCCTATTGGTCTGTATCTGTATACAACCCTGACAAATTCAGGCAGTGATTGATAACTACCATTAAGTTTCCTTTTTAGTCGATCTGAGTTAGGGTTGTTATGTCTAATATCTTGGGCTCATAGAAGAGAGCTACAAAATAGGATATGTTACAAAACTCCCTTCCCTTGTATATTAAATCTTGTTAGATTCATTTCAGAGAGTGACTTTCCTGACCTTGTCTTCAAATTCCAGCTTAGCTCAGTGTTTAAATACTGGGAATATATAAATTCAGCAGGATATTACTTGTCATACTTTAACACCAGCAATAATAGGTACTGATTCTGAACTTCTATTCTTTGGCACAATCACAAATCTCCATAACCCCTATCCACAGACAAATGTCACTGATACCTTCAAGTGCCAGAGAGGAGATGCTAATTTGGAAACTTTCATTGGCTGTAATTTGTTTGAAGATGGTGAACTGAATCACAAATCAAGTTAATGGTCTGCTTCAATACTCTTCATTAGTATACAAAATTGTTGAAAAGATGTGGGAAGCCAAAGCTGAAACCTCAGATCATTCAGTCAATTATACATGTTCTATTTTGAAACATTTTCCTCATTTCAGGCACCCAATAACTCTTTTGGAGGGAAAAGTGAAGAACAAATGAACAGTATTAATTTACATTGTATTGTGGAACTTGTGACAAATGACAATGATATTAGACTATAAGGTTGCCCACTTTTTAATAAAATAAAATTAGTAATAATAAAATTATAGCTAGTCCCAGGTATTTTGAAATAAAAAGGCATATTGATAAGTAATCCATGAGTTAAAGGAAAAATTACAATAGAGATTATGATGGTTAAAAATTGTACAACAATGAAAATACTACATACAAAAACTTGAGTGATGCAGTCAAATAGAACTAAATAATTATAGAAGAAATAATTATATCCGTATGACTTCTTATGTTAGAAAACAAGAAAAGTGGTAAATTAATGAGCAAAGCATTTAATTCAAGAATTTAGAAAAAATATTAGAATGAACTAAAAAAAAGAAGGAATAAAATGAAGATAAACCCAGAAATTACTGAGACTAGATAAAACCAGAACACATTTTGTCAATTGTGTTGACAAAAACCAGAACACATTCTTTGAAAGTCTGACAGAAAAGATAAACCTCTCACAGTTCTAATCAAAGAGGAAAACAAAGCAAAAAAAAAAAAAAGCATAAATGAATAATATTATTGAAAAGGGTGATGTAACTCTAAACCCAATAGAGATTGTAAAATGTATTGGAGAATAATATAAATTAATATCATACTAATCATTCTGAAAACATAGTTGAAGTGGAAAACTTTTAAGATAAATTACCAAAATCATCTAGAGAAAAAATAGAAAACCTAGACAGGCCAATAATTAATAAAGAAATGGAATCAATGATAAAAAAAATTGACCCTTCCAAAAAGGTATCAACCCTAGATTTTTAAAACATCTTGTTTTGAAATCTTAGACTTACAGAAAGTTGCAAAACTAGCACAGAGTTCCTATACATCTTCACCCAGGCTTCCCTGCTGTTAATTTATATCACTATAGTACAATAATCAAAACCCAGAAATTCACACTGGTGAAATGAGTAAAAGACTACAGACTTACAGAATTTTACTAGTTTTCCAACAAAAGTCTTTCTGTCTTGGATTCAGTCCAGGGCACCACATTGCATTTAGCTACCACATCTCCTTAATTTCCTTCATCTGGGACATTTCCTCATTCTTTTCTTGTTTTTCATGACCTTGATACTTTTGAAAGGCACTGGTAAATTACTTTGTAAAATGTCCCTCAATTTGAGTTTGACTGGTGTTTCCTTGATTAGGTTGAGCTTATGCATTTTGGGCAAGAATATTCTAGAAATCATGTTGTGTCCTTCCAGTGCATCGTACACTAAGGGGTATGCAATGTCGATATGTCGTATTACTTGGGCCTTATCGCTTATTTCTGCTGGGACAGCTCTGGCCCTTAAATCCTGCTTGATGGCTGCAGAATGTGGCACCCATCACTTTCTTTTGTTCCGGAAAGAAGGGAACCTTGTGGTTGCAGGAATGCCCATCTCCAGGTTCCACCAGGACCAGAGTTCCTTCTTCCCAACTTCTGCCCAAGCCCCATTTTCTCCTCAGGATCAGGCTCACGACAGTCATATCCTCCTGAACTTCAGCATCCCCACGGCTTGTAACGACATCTCCTACATCTACTGAGCTGGAGCCTGGCTCTGTGCAAAAGTCAACAGTGACTTGGCTTTTTGAAAGGCATCATCTTGCTCCTTGCCTTTTTCCTGGAATGCAAGTAAAGCCATTGTGTAAAAAAAAGAAAAAAAAAGTGCCTTAGCCTTTTCTCCAGTTTTCTTTCTGCAGGAATTTGTACATTCTGTGACAAGAGTCACAGGGTCTTGCTGACGAGAGTCTCTGTTCTGACCTGGGCAGATTGGCTCTTCCCTCTGGCTTGAGAGGTCCCCAATTCTGCCTGCCTGCCTTTTTGCTCTCCTGTGTTAGATCTTTTAGTGTCCTATCTCTCTTCCACAGTGGGTAAATACTTGTCCTGGCTCTTCATTGGGGCCAGTAGCTCAAAAACAGCATTTCTACTGTCCCAGACAGCTCCCTCTTGTCTCCATGTGGACACCCAGAACCTGGGAAGCTGGCATATCCCGCAGGGCACATTGTAGAGATGGGCCAGTGAGATCTGAGAAGTATCTGAGCAAGAGGCAAACCTGGGACTGGTTTTTTGGCTTTATTTCAAATCTGAGCTTCAAATCGCCAGCAAGCCTCTCTGTAAGGCATGGCAACCATGGGTGCAGGACATTCCTGAGTCACTGCGCAGATACCAACCTTACTTCAAAGTTCACTATAATGAAGGACTTCTCTTGACTACAGTTCAAGAGCTCAGCCTTGATTATTTCCGTGGACCTTTTGACCCTTGAAGGAATTTGTAAATTTATCTCCCACAGCTTTCTCCTAATGTGGAAACTCAGCATAGAGGGGCCACCTTCTTAGATAGGCTTGGGGGACAAGTGTCTGAGATCGTTAGGACAAAAGAAGCCACCTAGCAAAAGTTCTACGGAGATGAGCTCCATGGGACAACATGGACTGGGACTGAAATTGAGTCAGACTGAGTCAGAGTTAAAGTGATGTACAGTAAGGGTCAGATGACAGGGAAGGGCCCAGTGACAGAAAGTGAGGTCTAGTTAGAGAAGAAGATTTAGGATCTGGGTGTGCTCCAGGGGGAGAGAAGGCAAATGACAGCGGTGAAAGACTTCTCATTAAGGCCGTGGGATCCAATGAAATAAAATGATTTGGTGGCAGAAAGGTGTCCACCCAGTGGTGAAAATGAAAGAAAGAGAGTGTTTGGGACTGATGGCAAAAGGTGTCTGGTGACGGAGAGAATTAAATGGGAGAAAAGAAGGGAGTTCCCTGGTGGTGTAGTGACTAGGCTTCGGCGCTCTCAATGCTGCGGCCTGGGTTCGATTCCCAGCCAGGGAACTACCCACACACACACACAAAAAAAAAAAAAAAAAAGGAAAAGAAAAGAAGAAAGTTGGGGCGAGTGGGTCTAGCAGTAGAGAGGATCCTGGTGACAAAAAATGAGAAAGCTTGTGGTGGGGGTAAAAGACAGGGTAAGTGGAAAATAAAATGAGCCTTGTTGCAAGGAGGGCTTTGAGGCAGAGGAAATAGGATATTGTAGGAGTGTTAAAAAAGGTGAGTGAGGATAGAGGAGCAATGGCAGGGTGGTGACAGTGGCAGGTGAAGGGAGTGAATGAGCCTAAAGTTAGGGCGTGGGGAGAGGGAGGAAGACAATGAGCATGAAGACATCAGAGTTGAGATGGATATAATACAGAGACGCTGATACAGGCCGGTGTTCCAGGTGGCTCGGTGCAGAGGGGCTGCTAACTCATCTCCCAGAGGGTATGGTGAGAGTCTGGGTGCCAGAGTTAGACAGGGCACAATCGGAGGAAGAGTAGAAGCCAAGGGGACCAGAAGGAGCATCCCTTGCACACACTCAACCTCACTGCAGAGATCGTGACACAACGGCTCTCCTCCACAGGGTGCTTGCTCAGGGGCCACAAGAGACAGAAGCACGTGCTGCACCAGAAGGCAGATGAGCAAGGAAGGCTGGGGAAGGAGCATGTGAGGCTGCAATCCCCTCACTCCCAAGCATCGCTCTCAAGAGATTCCCTCAGGCGCACACAAGAGGACGAGCCCAAGAATATTCATGTCAGCATCATTTGTCGTGACAAAAATAAACTTTAGTCATGCAATAAAGCAGTTGGCAGTGGAATGTGAATGAATTAGAACCATACACATGAACACACACAGAAAAAATCTCCAAAAAATTAAGTTAAAAAGTAAGTTACAAAAGGATACTAAGACTACGATATCATTTATGTGAAGTTTATGATCTGCAAGATGATACTATCGTTTTGGATGCACCTATGAGTAGTAAAAGTATAAAGACTTACATGGCAATGATAAACACAAAATTCAGGAGAATGGTGATCTGGGGGTGGAATAATGGAGGGAAATGAGGTCAAGGAGGTGCCTTCAACTAAATTGTAAGAGTGTAAACCAAGGAATGGACACAGTAAGGCTCTTTCTATTATTTTAATGCCTTTTTTAATATCTGAAATAAATTATTTTTAAAGAAGAAATTTGGAGACATGTAGTTTATTGTATTCTTATATTTTTCTGAATTTTGAAGTTTTTCAAATAAAATTTTATATTTTAATATAAACTCTGCATGCATAACTTCCCCTTTTGTCACCTGTATTTTACTATTCAAGTGAATTGAAGGGAAGATGGAATGAGGTAGTGCTATTATTTCAAAATTAGTGAACCAAGGCCTTCTCTGCTAAGAACCAGAACTTGAAATAAATTAACTTGAAATAGGTTTGGTTCAGCCTGGAGTATTAATTGGATTTAATTATTTATGAGCTATGTGTCATAAGGGTCCATGACCCTTAAAAGAACTAATCACATTTCAAAGGGCATTGAAAACGATATAAATGTAATAAAGTTGCACAGTCTAGTCATCAGCATGTTATCTGAAAGTCTGTGGAGGAAGTGTTCTGTTTAATATTCTAGAAACCGCCCTAGGCTTTTGCATCAGACTTTGTACAACGTCATTTAATACTTATGAAGGAGAAGCAAAGATTTTATACACACACACACACACACACACACATCCCACAACATAACATATATTTCATAAGGACATATATATTTAATAACATATATAAAAATATTGATGAATTTCTATGTAGGGGAGTAAAGATGAATGGGTAAAAATAAAATAATATAAAATTACAAAGGGGACTTACATGGACTGATAATGATAATTTGCTATGAACTTGGGAGCAAGATTAACACAACTCCTAACACTTGAGATTAAAAAACAACAACAAAAATCTGATCCCTTGTCCTTAAGATGCTTCTACATTATAGGAGAAAAAAGATTTTGTAATATAAATGTGATAGTTTGTAAGATGCTAGGAACTTCTGGATTCTTAGTAAACGTAAGATAATTTTTTTTTTTTTTTTGCTTTTTGGTATGTGGGTAGCTCCCTGACTGGGAATCGAACCCAGGCCGCAGCACCGACAGCGCCAGCGCCAAAGCCCCAAGCCACTACACCATCAGGGAACTCCCAAGATAATTTCTTACCTCATGAGTTTGTTTGCACTAATGGATTCATAATTTGGGTACCAAACAATTTTTTTCCAAAAGGGGGGAAGGCTATATTCAGTGTGAGGTATTTCATAGGATATACTGTTTTTCATTTATTCATCTCTTTTTGAACTGTCGCATTTGGCCACAAATGTGAAAAGCAAGCTCTGGTGAAAGATGTCACTTCACTGGCCTGGGTAGACAAGAGCCCTCTTTCATATTAGAGTGAAAAAAAATTTCAAGGTTAAATATCCAAGTGATGTTACATGTAACACATAAGCACACATGCTGTATAAAAACATCTGATCCTAGTTACGTTACTGAAAGAAGAATATATATATAAATTTTTTACAATTTATATGATGTGACACCAACCCTCTTATGGGAGAATTCAGGGATTTCTTTGTTAAATGCAGTTTGTTTAGAGAATTCCCTGGTGGTGTAGTGGCCAAGCTTCAGCACTCTCAACGCTGTGGCCTGTGTTCAATTCCCAGCCAGGGAACTACCAAAAAAATAAAAAATAAATGCAGTTTGTTTAGACAAGACAAGACAGGCTTAACCCAATAAAGGTTTATTTATCACTCATGACACAGTGTGGTGTCTTGGGCACTTACTCAGCAGCTCCTTTACAAATGGGGACTCAGGGGTCTTGGTTTCTTCCTCTAGAACACAAGGCATTCCATGGAAGAGGGCGCTGGAGAATCATACAGGATCTTTTAAGAACCAAACTGAAGGTGGCTTACCTGGCTCCCCCACCTTTCACTGGGTGGAAGCCAGTCACGGACCCCACAACTCTTCCCAAGTGCTCCAAAAGAGCAAATAGAATGAGGGAAGCACCATCCTGTATTTACCAAACAACTGGTATCAGGAAAATTATAGAAGAAATAAAAAATTGCTATCAATTGATGCTCTGGCAATAGATAATATTATGCGACCACTGATTTGTAGACACAAACTACGGATCATTAGGACAACTAATCCTGATCTTCAAATGAATCTTGACAGCAAACCTAAGTGTAAGAAAAGCAAACTTCAACCTAATTTTTCCCTTGTGCAAAAGCTCAGTAAAATTGTAGAATTTATGATGCTCCTTTCTCAAAATGTAATTTTTGAAACCAACCTAATTTCATTTAGTTGGAAAAAATTCAAAATTCAGCCATTTACTTGGATGTGAATTTTAAAAAAAAGAGAAGGAGTTCCCTGATGGTGTAGTGGTTTGGGGCTTCGACGCTGGCACTGTCGGCACTGCGGCCTGGGTTCGATTCCCACCCAGTCAGGGAGCTACCCACATACCAAAAAGCAAAAAAAAAAAAAAGAGAGAAAACATAACCAGTATTAGGAATTCAAAATGCCCAGAAAACCAAATGAATACTTCTCTCAACATATTTTGCAAAAACACTGTGAGTTGAGAGGTGCTCATCTTGCCCTCCTCACTCACAACAACTGACCAACCTGCAGGGAGGGGGCCTTGCAACTGAGAAGGGCAGCTCTTAACATACTTTTGGCCTTATGGATCCCTCATTTCCACTGCCACTTATACTAATATACTTATAGCTCCTATCACTAACTTGCATTTACTGAGTTTGCCATGCTCCATACACTGTGCTTTGCTTACACAGACTTTTACATTAATGCTCAAAACAACCCAGTATAGAGAAATCATCATGATGTTCTTTGTGCAAAAAAAACTTAACAAGTTAATAGCAACCTGGAGCAAGGACTGTGACTCAGGTCTGTCTGCAGCAGAGCTCACTTACATGCTTAGCAGCTCTGCCTCACTGGTCCTCTGATGAGACACAACAGTAATTATTGACACTCTTTATTAGACAATGTCCATTATGAATACTAGTTAACACCAAAAATATCAAGAAAATGAAAATCACCTGTCATTCTAGTATCAAGTGTTAATCATTATTAATTTATTGCTGTATTTCCTTCAAGCCTTTTTTTCATACCCTTGGGTCAAAATGGAGGTGTCTTATTTTTTTAAATTGCTTTGTTGAAATATAATTCACACATCACATAATTCACCCATTTAAAGCATATGGAGTCAATGGATTTTAGTATCTACATAGAGTTGTGCAATCATCACTAGCATCTAATTTTAGGATAGTTTCATCACTCCAAAAAGAAGCTCTATATTCATTTCCCCACTATCCTACCTCATAGCTCTTGGCAACAACTAACCTACTTTCTGTTTCTATACATTTGCCTATTTTGGACATTATATATATATATAGAGAGAATCCTACAATATGTGGGGGGTTTTTGTGACTTCTTTCATTTAGCATGTTTTCAAAGTTCATCTATGCTGTAGCACGTATCAGCATGTCATTCTATTGAATAATACTCCATGGTATGCAATATATACTACTTACCATTTATTCGTCTGTGGATGAACACTTGGGTTGTTTCCATTTTTTCACTATTATGAAAAATAATTCACTATTATTTTTCACAATGCTGCTTTGAATAGTCGTGTATTTATTTTTTTATATAGAGATTCGTTTTTCATTTTTCCTAGGAGTGGAATTGTTAGCTCATATGGTAACTCTATGTTAACTTTTTGAGGAAATTCCAAACTGTTTTCCAAAGAAGGTTCACCATTTTACATTTTTCTTGGGAGTTCCCTGGTGGTGTAGTGGCTTAAGGCTTCGGCACTGGTGCTGTCAGCGCTGCGGCCTGGGTTCGATTCCCAGCCAGGGAGCTACCCACATACCAAAAAGCAAAAAAAAAAAAAAAAACCAAAACACATTTCCACCACAATGAATGAGGGCTCCAATTGCTTCACATACTCATCAACATTAGTTTTTGTCTATTTTTTTTTTTTTATGTGGGTAGCTCCCTGGCTGGGAATCAAACCCAGGCCGCAGCGCTGACAGTGCCGAAGCCTTAGCCACTACACCACCAGGGAACTCCCAGTTTTTGTCTATCTTTAATTACAGCCAACCTAGTGGGTGTGAAGTGATATCTTCCCACAATTTTGATTTGAATTTCCTAATAGCTAGTGATGTTGAGCATCTTTTCATATGCTTATTGGTCATTTGTTTGTTTGTTTTTTGAGAAATGTCTATTTAAATACTTTAGCCGTTTAAAAAAATTAGGTAATTTGTCCTTTTGTTGTTGAGTTATAAGAGTTCCTAATATATGAGGTCTGACAATTAAGTTTGTGAACTCATCCTAGAAAATGTGCTACATACACATACCTCATTGCTGAACATCACTATGGTCACCTTCAAAGTACTCCCCTTGGCAAGCTATATACTAATTGCTAGCACCTAGTCCACCCTTCAAAGCAGTTTTGGAACTCTTTTCTGGAATGGCCATCAGAGCTCTTGTCATATTACCATTGATGTCCTGAATGTCATCAAAATGTCTTCCTTTAAATATTTTTTTTATCTTCAGGTAAAGAAAGAAGTCATTGGAGGCCAGATCAGGTGAGTAGGGAGGGTGTTCCAATACAGTTATTTGTGTACTGGCTAAACACTCCCTCACAGACAGTGCCCTGTGAGCTGGTGCATTGTCATGATGCAAGAACCTTTAGTTGGTGGTGAAATGTTCAGGTCATTTTTGTCTAACTTTTTCAACACTTCCAAATAGTAAACTTGGTTGACTGTCCAGTTAGTACAAATTCATAATGAACAATCCTTGTGATATCAAAAGAGGTTAACAACATCATTTTGATACTCATTTGGACTGATGAAACTTTTTTGATCATGAAAAATGGGCTGACTTCCATTGTGCATTTTGATGCTTTGGTCCAGGGTCGTATTGGTACATCCATGATTCATCACCAGTGATAACACAGCCCAAAACATCGTCTTGCTTTCCCAGAAGATCTTGGCAAACTTCAACACTCCTTTGTGTTTGTTCATCAGTGAGCTCCTTTGGGGCTATTTTTGCACACACTTTTCTCATGCCAAGATTTTCAGTTAAGATTTTCCTAATTGTTTCTCTATCAATGTTTACTGGGTCTGCTATGCTTCTCACAGTCAGCCAACGAGTTTGATGAATAATTCAACAAATTTTTGCAATATTTTTGTCAGTTCTGTTCATTACTGGCCTCTCTGACCTCTCTTCATCGGTGACACTTTCTCTTCCCTCAGAAAAACATTTAATCCATTTGTACACTGCCATTTTCTTCATGGCATTATCCCCATAAACTTGGACTAACATGTCCCTGATTTCACTTCCACTCTTGCCAAGTTTAACAAGAAATTTAATGTTTGTTCATCGCTCTAATTCAAGCTCCAACATTCTCACAATGGCACACAAAAACATACAACAACAATAAAGAACGCCATTCAGCAAGATGTCACCACACGTCGACACGAACACAGCTGTAAGAAACTGATATACAAAGGTCATGAAATTTTTTTGGGGGGGAAGGGGGTGGTTCCCTAGCTGGGAATCAAACCCGGGCCGCGGCATTGAGAGCTTCGTTATGAACTCTTACTGAGTGGTGTGTACACTGCTGCCAACATAAGCGCATGGTGGCAAGTTCACAAACTTAATTGTCAGACCTTGTATTCTGGATAAAAGTCCCTTATCAGATATCTGACTTGCAAATATTTCTCCCCATTCTGTGGACTGTCCTTTCACTTTCTTGATGGTGTCCTTTGAAGAACAAAAGTTTTTCATTTTGATAAAGTCAAATTTATCTATTTTTTTCTTTTGTTACTTGTTTAAATTTATCTACTTTTTTCTCTTGTTACTTGTGTTTTGATATCATGTATATAAAAGTTAAGCCTTATTTTTAACAACAGAATCATATTAGGTAAAACATTTTGTATCCAGATTTTTTTCACATCGTATTTTATCATGAGCATTTTCACCTGTAATTTACCTAAAATTTTTCCCCAAAGTTTTATTTTAAGTTTGTGCTATCTAGTTATCAAGTCTTCAGGGATATAGTAGGATTAGAGAAAATGCAGGAAAATAATTGCAAAAAACCCCCAAGAATTCCAAACTAGCAGATCTCCTATCTAAAAATTTAACAGATGTTTACATTTAAAGTAATCTAATCACATCGCAAAAATGTAAAACATAGAAGAAAAAACCAAAAGTACCCATACTCACATCATCCTAACAGCTCCATCGTTACCATTAAATGTATTTTCTCCTGGTACTTATCAAAGCATGTTTTTGAAGAATTACAATCATACAGTGTATAGAAATTTGCATTCTACTATTAAAATTTAACCTACCATGAGATTTCTTCCATGTTTCTTTCTAGTATACATAACTATTATTTTTTTTTATAGTAGTGAGACAAAGAGATAGTTTATTGAAAAGAAAGTACACTCCAAAGAGGTAGGAGCGTGTCGAGCAAGGAGAGTGGCTCAAGATCCAAACTATTATTTTTTTACCAGTTAGAGAATATATCAAATGAATGTACTATTATATAATTTACAAAACTATTCTTTTATTAGATAACTTGGCATTTTTTCAGGGACCTCTCTTCCCCCCCTTTTTTTTTTCTATTATGAGTAACGCATAGATGAATATTTTCTTAATTATAGTGGTTTCCATGTTGGGGTTATTTCCTTAGGCTACAGCCCTAGAACTGGAATTGCTAAATTTAAAGTTATTCTTTTTGTGTGCCTCTCAGTAATATATTGCCAGATTACTTTTCAAAAGGATTGAATTGTTATTTTTAATTAAATTAAAATTTCACTTTAAAATGCTGTTAGTGATGACTGATGATGATGATGCTTTGGGTACCATCATTTAAAAAATACTTTGTTAATTTAAGTGGGAAAAAAAAGGGTCCTTGCTTTAATTTGCACTTCATTTTATTATCCTTAAGTTAAACATCTCTTCATAGGTGAGATTTTCTAGTTTCATTTCCTTTTAAGTGAATTATTAATGCGAGGAATACAGTCAGACCTGTCAATATTAAGTATGTCGCTATCTCTATTTATAGACATATGAATATAAATTTATTTTTCAGGGGATCCATGACTTTCAAATTTTATTTCAATGATAAATTTATGTTTATAACCTTGTCATAGAGCTACAGCTCCAGTAAATTTCTTCTGTACCTGCTGAATCGGGGTCTGTATGTTCACGAGTTTTTTTTCCACCCTTGGCAAAAGGACGAGTAGGGTGAAAAGACAGATTAATTTTATAAAGTCATTTGGAGAACTGACTCTGGGTAGTGAACACACAATGCAACACATAGGTGCTGTATTACAGAATTGTACACTTGAAACCTATATAATTTTACTAACCAATGTCACCTCAATAAATTTAAATAATAAACAAAGACTTTAAAGCAAAAAAATCATTTAGATAAGGTATTAGTATGTCTTGATATTGCTCATGTTAAAATTTTATAGCCAATTCCCTTCATTTTGTAGACATCTTTTAGTATGTAATTATTTTAAATATAGTAGCCTATTATTTTAATTATCTCTAATTAAAAGCACTTTCACATATCGGTATGTATTCTAGCAAAAAGGAACTTTGAATTCTCTCCATGTTATAATACACTCTCTATTTCTCTTATTAAAGTAATTTTATATGTAGGCAAAAAGTCCCAGGGAGTTCCTTTAGATAAGCTATGAATTCTAAAATAATCCACATTTTAATTTTATTGGTCTACAAAAATAAATGCTAAAGGATTTTTTTACTAAGTGTTTTTGTGCCTTCACTAAGTACTTTTCTTTTATATGATTATTCACACGGTGTTCTCAATGAATACTAACTACTTCTATTTGTCATTCTATTTCATAGTGAGAAGGTGAATTCACACATCCTAATTATCATTATTATTCCATTTACCCAGGTAGTCCTCAGGGACCACAAGAGTGTGTCCTTTTATTTGCAGTTACAGTCAATCATCACCAACTGGAATTAATGCACAATTAAGTCGTCATTGAATATCCAGATTCAGATGCCTCTCTTGAAAACTGGAGTAAAGAAGGCATTTGGGGCAATTTCAGAAAACAGTTTTTCTTCACTGAATTTTAAAAGAGCCCACCAGAATTTTACAAAATGATATCCATTTACTTACCACTCAATTTTGAATATTTTTTTCCCACTCACATTCTCATTAATGTATTATTGCAGGACTGATTTAGGAAGCTCTGAAGGTGGGTACTTCCTTGAATCGAAATGAGGGAGAGCCCCAGCTTACTGAATTTGGAGGATTTCTCTATTCCACTTCCCTCCCTCTATTGTTATTTGCCTTCGTCCCTAACTTTGTATTATTTTTCTTAAAGGGGGCCCTAAATTGCATAAACGTCAGTCCTTATGAATGGCAGAATGATAGCCTGCCACGTTCTGTGAGGGAGGCTGGGCAATGTAACTCTTAAGGGAAGAAGGGTGTTGGGTGGCAGACCTTAGACTGTCCTGCTGATGGGTGATCAGTGGCTCAGCAGGTCAGAAGCCCCACTTGGCCATGGAAGAGCACAGAAGCAGATTCACAGAATTCTGGGCAGGTTTAGGATTTGGAGGCCCCAAGTACACGTGAAAGCAAGACTGAAAACAAGAGGATGGGTTGAATACATGTCTGGCAAGAAGTTATACCCCCAAATTCCACTGACGCCTCATGCAGCTGAACAGCCCTCCTCCCAACCCTGGCTGATGGAGTTTGGTTCACTCCAATTCATTCCCTGAGCAATTACTATCAGCAATTTACGTTCTTCAGACACCTATTTTTCAACACGTTTCCACTTGTGAAAATCACTGCTGGCATTCAGATAAGCCCCTCTATGCTTTCACATGTTAGTTTATTTCCCGATAGAAGAATTTTGAACTCAGACCAATTTCTTTCCATGGTGCAGTAAAGTGGAAGGTTTGAAAGCAGTCAGATGATGACAGGAATTAGTCTGAGTTTCCGGAGGCCTTGACATCCCGTTAGAGGAGTCATTTGCTTGGCAGACTCCCAGCCTAGATCCAGTGATGTAGCATTTGAATCATCATGTTCTGCAAGTGCTGCTCATTCTATGGTCTGGAAAAATATAGCAGTTTGTTACTGTCACTCATTTTGCTGCCTTTGAGTCTTAGAGCCAAGCTACTTTTGTGCACAGTGGCAAGTTCACAAATTTAATTGTCAGATCTCGTACACTGTGTGTGTGTGTGTGTGTGTGTGTGTGAGAGAGAGAGAGAGAGAGAGAGAGAGAGAGAGAGAGAAGGCTGTCTAGCAAGTATCCAGCCATGTAACAATTGTTACGGACAATGGCTGGATTTTTTCCTGACAGCCCCTCCACGCACACTAGTTAATAACTAAGTAGATAGTTTAAATATAATATATATTTAATGCATATTTATACATTGGTTAGGTATTTATTGCTTTTTTTGCAGAGATTATAATAAAAGCAAATTTTAAAAATATCAACATTGGTTAAGGGTTTGAAAGAAAGCTTCAAACTTACTCTAAATAATTTCAGATATTTTTGGCCCAGACAAATCTCTCCTCAGGATCTTGAAAGCATAGGAGAACTGGCTTAGTCATAGTTCAGGAAAGAGAAGACTTACTAAGCAGGCATTATGCTGGTTAGTACAATAATGATTAGTGAGGGCCTGAAAAGGCAGCAATAATCACTGGAAGAAAGCATCACCAACTAACTCTTGGTGATCCATGAGAGAGAGGAAGGAACCCCGTGTTGACTCTGAATTCTGCCACTTACCACCTCTGCGACCTTGGTCAAGTTACCTAACCTCCAGGAGCCTCCACCTCCTCAACATAACATCATGGGGATTTGTGAGCATTGAACAAAATGGGGGTAGAAATGCTTCTAAACTGTAAAGGGCTGTAAATGATTTTTATTACTAGTAAGGGATTATCATTCTGTCATAGGGTTATTAGATTGATTCATCAGAGGAATGTGGTAGACCTAGTATATTTGGACCTCAACTAAACATTTGACATCTTTCATTTCATCTTTCAGGAAAGGTTGGAAAATATGAGTCAGATACTGGGACAACAGAGTAGGTAGGAAGTGACTCTTTATAGGAATGCTGAACTAATGGATTGACAGGAAATTTCTATTGCCCTGCTATAAGATTCCAGGCTACCCTCTGCATTTTACAAATTTTAATTTTTATCAAATTTGCAAATGACATGATGTTAAAGACAGAAAATTTGTCAGAGGCAGAAACAGCATCTAAACCATCCTGGCAGGCTAACCCAAAGAATTTTCAAGATAAAATGTTAACTAGAGTAATTGTTGTTATATTATACAAAAATTTTTGCAAAGATCTTGAAAAATTATAATTCTTAGAGCCATCAGGAGTTTAGAAAAACAGGTAATTTCATATACTCTTGGTAAGACTATAAATGGGCAAACAACTGAAGGAAAATTGACAATATATAATACAGGCCTTAAAAATAGGCATATTCTTTGGCCCAGAAGCCAATTCTGAAAATACGTAAATTGTATAAATTAACCCCACCAGAGATGTCCATCCCAGTATTATTTATGGTCAGGAATAACTGTCAATAGCATATACATCTAATAATATAGATTTATGAGTAAATGCTGGTACTTACATAGGATGAACTATATAGAAATGGTTCTCAGCTGGAGGCGATTATGTCTCCCCTCCAGGGGACATTTGGCAAAGTCTGGAGACCCTTTTGGTTGTCACAATCTGGCATTCAGAGGGTAGAGGGCATAGATACTGCTAAAAATCCTACAATGAACAGGAAAGCACACCCCCCCACAACAAAAAATTATGTCCCCAAATAGTGCCAAGAGATAGTGTCAAGAAACTGTGCTATATAGTCTTTAAAAATACGTTGAGGAAGAGTATGTAATGATACAGGAAAATGTTCAAACATTTTGTAAAATTTTAAAAAGTTATAAAATACTGAGTGATTTCATTTGTGTGTGATAAATGGACTATATACCAAAGTATTCAATAGTAATTGACGAATAGCAGGGTTATTATGAGTGATTTAAGTTTTCTTCTGCATGCTTTTCTGCATTTTTCAAAGTTTCTTATAATACATGTATTACCTTAAACATTAGTGAAGAAACATATTCAATGAAAATTAACTATCAAGAGTTGGTCTTTTCTACAAGCAATGGAAAAAGTTTTGGCTTTTGTTGACAGTGAGCCTACAATCTTGGACTAGATTAACCGAGATATATCTTAGAGGATCTGGAATGAGGGATTCATGGCCCTCTCCGCCCTTGTGCTGGTCAGGTCTCCTCTTGTGTTCAGGATTGGGCACTACATTTCACCAGGCATGTAGGAGTTGTATATTTACAGTATTTGTGTTTGCCTATTGATTGATTTATAAATGGTGAGCTCACTCTGATCCAATAAGCTGAAAATTCTCTTCAGGTAACCCTAGGATGACTAAATGCTCAGTCTTTCAGAGCTCCCTCCTCCCTTGCATACAAGGCGTGGACAGTTTCACTTTGTCCCCGTGACAGCCAAGAAGGGACCTGGAGGGAGTTCCCTGATGGTGTAGTGGCTTAAGGCTTCGGCACTGGCGCTGTCAGCGCTGCGGCCTGGGTTCGATTCCCAGTCAGGAAGCTACCCACATACCAAAAAGAAAAAAAAAAAAAAAAAAAAAAAAAAGAAGGGACCTGGATTCCCATCAGGTACTGCAGATCCTAGCTCCCCCTGCTGGTCAACGCTGTGCCTGGCATGGTGGCTGCTGAGGGGCACTGTCTGTTAGTTACTGTAGCCTGACCGGCAGGGACCTCCCTTCCTTCCTGGTCCTGGCTGGGCACTACCTCATTCCCACTGGTGCTGTGGACCTCTGAGGTTGGCCTGTGATCTCACTGTGGTGACACCTCTGGTAAGCTCATCAGCCGGACTCTCAGCCACCTTCTTCTGTACCACTCTGTGGGGACATGGGGACTTTGGGTCCTGGCCACACAGAAATCACCGCTGCCTAGAAAGTTAAACTCAGGACGCCCCTGCTAAACTGGGTCGTTGAGTTATTTATTTCAGGCATGCTTTTTTTCTACATGTAATTTTACTGGGGGGTGGGGACTGCTAAAGAACGGGGTGCTGAGGGGAGAAAAATAGGCCGAATGGGAAGTTGAGACACGGCCCAACACAAAAGCTCTCAAAATTTCAATTTCACTTTACAGAGCCACGGGCAGTGGCACCTCGTCAACACACCACAAGGAACTCTGCAGCTCTGATCCTCCTTTCTGCAGACCAATCAGCAAGGAAAGACAGAGGTTACGAGGGAGGAGGCCAGTCCAGGAAACAGGGCTGAACATTCATTCCCGCAGGCCAACTCCCCACAAGTGTGCTGCCAAGTACTAGGACTGCTTACAGCTAAGAAGCCAAGGCAGCCGAAGGAGGCTGTCCGAGTCCCTGTAGGGAAGTGCCCCTGACTGCACACAGCAAAAGGCACTCTGGCTCTGGCGGCACCACTGGGTGCAAGGCTGGGTGTGAGTCACGTAGGGATGAAGAAAGCAGCATTAGTGGAGAAGATGGTCAGGAAAGAGATGTCACAGAGTCAGGAGGCAGAGCGGGGGCCCTGGGGTGTCACTGTCCATGGAGAATGTGGTGTGGTTATTGTGGTGCAGGGAGACCCAGTATCTGCACCCTGAGGATATAACGTGTCCCCCACACTGCCCCTTCCAGTCAGTGTGCAGGGCAAGCAGCTGCACGAAGTCCCCTCCTTCACCCCATTCTAGATGCCCCGGGGAGCCTGAGCCTTACCACTGCATTCATCTCTGAAGTGGAGGCTTTTCTTTAAAGGGAGAGCAAGGAGGGACTGGAGAGGGAAAGAGAAGACAGAACTAGTTGGAGCAAGAGAAATATGTAAATGAGTTCCAGGAAAACAGAGCAAGCCTGAAACCACAATGATCCAGAAAAAGCTAATACTTAGTTACCATTTGCCTCAGTATCCCATTTTCCATGATCATCTTAATGTATTTCCTCTCAATACTAGTCATTTTCCAACATATTCTGTGGTCCAATATCCCTGCTCTACTGTGTAATAATTGATAGGGGCCAGTACCTCATGCCACCCACCTGGCCTCATGAGTGTCTTCGGGGCGGATGACACGGGCTTGTGGTTCCCCGCCTCCCAGAGATGGCATGGAAAGAGAGAGGACACGAGTGTCCGTCTCTGTCAGCACAGGCTCCATGGAAATAACCCACACCACCGAACAACCGGATTCATTTTATTTCAAAATTGTACAAAATGGCCATAAGTGGCTATAAAAAACTTGGTCTTCCGACACATGGAAATTCAGAAAGAACAAAACAGGTATCATTCACAGTGTAATGGAAAAGCTTTCTCTGAGGCAGAAGTTACAATTCTTCCTTCTTCTTCCCTAGTCTCTCGTGGTCGCCCTCCCGGAGGGTTCGAATAAAATTGGTAAATCCCAATTCCTGTAGGGAAGGGGAGGGGAAAGAACAAAATGAACTTTAAGCTGATGTGGATGTGCATGCTCTCCCTCACTCCCCTGTCTGGCTCCACAAGCTCACTCCTCTGAACAGAGCGGAAGGCAGATGGGTGGGGGCAGGGGCGGCAGGCGACTCCAGGAGGGTCTGCTCGCCTACAGAGAAGCTGTGAGAAGCAGGTGAGAAAATTCTCCTGCACCTAGAAGCCACAGGGCTTCTGTGACAACCTGGTAAGAATCTCTTCTGGCCAGGCCCAGACGCTTGCCTTTTCAGCTCTGACCGGCCAGCTGAGTTCTGCGGCTCTGAAAGCCTCCCCCTGCTGCCCCCTCAGTGGCTGTTTCCATGTCAATCCGCAGAAAGAGCTGGGGACAGACATCTCTCCACAACTCACCGTCCGATCTCTGTCATATTTTTCTACAAACTTCCCGTAGTGGTAGTAGTGGAAAGTGGGGTAGCCCTTAATGGCCTCTTGCTGACACAAGTCCTGGTTGTTATCTTTGATGCAGTCAACAGCAGCACAGGCGATCTATGGGTGAAGAAAGGGGGTGAAGAAAGGGAGGGTCAGCACAGGGGCCTCCCATCTTGAGAGCTGAGGCCTGGGCCCTCTGCACACAGCCTGCGCTCTGGCCCAAGCCATGTGCTTTCTGGGGTCTTTTACCTCCATAGCCGGGAGGAGCTGAAGCAAAGCGTCCCTAGCCCGGAGCTCCTTAAGAGTGATGGTGCCTGTTTTTGATTTCCAAGGCAGATGGGTAAGGTTTGGGGACTCATCCTGAAGTACCCCCAGACTACCCTTCAAAAATCAAGAGTATAGTCAGCCCTCTGTATTCATAGGTTTCACATCCAGAGTCAACCAACGGCAAATCAAAATTATTAGAAAAAAAAAAAAATCCCAGAAAGTTCCAAAACGCAAAACTCGAATTTGCCACGGGCCGAGCACTACACTGCATCCATGTGAATGAAGCAATGCGTGGGCACCCCCTGCTGCATCCTATATGCCAATATAGGTTATATGCAAATACAATGCCATGCATATGAGGGACTTAAGCATCCTCAGATTCTGGTATCCTAGAACAAATCCCTTGAGGATACCACGATGACTTTATAATGATCATCAAGGAAATTATGACTTGAAAGCAGGTGTAAACACCACAGGGTTTTTGATGCTTTCTGGGAGGCACTGTGGAATTCATTCATCTGTCAACTAAAATTGTCTGAACATCTGTTTGGGAGGCAGTGTAGTTCCAAAGTTAAGAACAAGAGCTTTGACACTTCTCAAATGCAAATCTTAGCTTAAAGAAAAAAGAAATTACCTAGCCTCTTGGTGCCTCAATTTTCTCATCTGTAAAATGGGGGTGATAACAAGACCGAGGTTATCAGGATATTATACAGACTGAGTAAGAGAGTTCTAGTTAGGTGAGTTGGCACAGGGCCTGGCACATGGTTAGCAGTGGTCAGTAAATGACAGCTGCTGTTATAATCACTCCTGCCGGTCCCATACTCAAGCTCTGTCCCCAGTGGGAGTTTAGCATTTGCTCAGGAAGTCGGATAAAGAGACAACTGCAAGGCATGCTGGACAGTATGATGGACATGGTCCCTGGCACCACGAGAGCCCAGGGGAGCAGAGCAAAGGTCCTCTGCACAATTTGCCATCTGAGCCAAGGCCTGAAGGAGGAGGTGAAGAAAGTTCCAACCAAGGGGGCATGTTCCAGAAACTGGAAAAGAGTTCAGCATGACCAATGCAAAGAAGTTTTGCTCAAGAAGAGGTTCCCAAGGTGGCCGTTGGCCTCTTCTTGCCCATCTTAGAAATGTCACATGCTGGGTAGTTTTTCCTTGGTATTTATTATTCTTTCAAATATAGGAACCAGCCTCCTGAGAGAAGGATGACTGTGGTGTCTCTGAGGGCCAGAGCCCATTAAGGAATTCAGATGGAGCTATTACACAGCTTTAATTGTTGAATCACCACAATTCACTATTCTTTGGCTGCTAGTTATTCACATTTGAATGGAAGCTCCCTTTCCAGGTAGGAGAACCCTGCAGACCACCAACAGTTACGTTTACTGGTCACTTACCTTGTACCCAGGTCCTGGGGGCAGCAGGGCTGACAGACTGAAGAGTGAGGTACGGCCTGCACTCTGGGGACCAGCGCCCCACACCTGCCCTCACCCACCCTCACGCTTCCCTTCTCTCTCTTCAGTATATAACGTTCTCTACAGTAGGACTCACTCTATGGAGCAGAGTTTGCAAACTTGCTGCACACAATCCATATCTGGCTCTCAGTCCTGTTCTATTTGGCCCACATAAAATTAAAAAGAATCTGAATTAGCTGCCAACCTAGAAAAAGAGCCAGAAGATTTTTACATAAAAGTCTGGCTTGCCGGCTTCTCTTTGAAAGCGAGATTTAATGGTACTTGCCCTGCAACAACTTGACTTGTTGAATAACCACAATTCACACAGTTCTTTGCCTGCTGGTTAGGGTGTTCCCATGGGCAACAACTGGCTGGAGCACAGGGGTGGCTGTGTCCTTCAGGTAGGCTCAGCTTGCCCTTGGCTGGCGTCCATATGGAGTTTGAGCCACTAGGCTGACAGGCTGGCCCCTGCAGGCTTCTGAGAACCTAGCTCACCCTCTAAAGCCTCTCAAAAATGATCCAGAGATGTGAGGCAGGCGCTCCCCTGGCCGTCCTGTGGGTTCCATTTCTCCGGGCAGGCTCGGAGGAGCCGGGCCCATGGGAGACCCCGCATACTCGGCAGCCGGCTGTGTCCAGCCCTTGGCCGGGGGGGCCGATGGTCCTCTGTGAAGCTGTAAAAGTGTGTGATGCCATTGCTCCGGGCTGCTGCTCTCCCTGTATCCGCTTTAAATTATGAATTTAATTTGTATACATGCCTTGGAGCTGTGGGAAATGTAGTGTATGATTTTATAAATCCACTAAATTAAAAATGTGTACTTATTCTGAATTAGCTCAACTAGCTGCCAGCCGTGCCCACAGAGGACTGCTTCTAGCTGCAAAGGCTCCAGCTCCACTCAGTTTCCGAAAGAGAAGAGACAAGTGTGGCCCTCTTTAAAGAAGTGCTGTAGACTCTTTGGAAAGAAGGCAGCAAATAAACATGTCTCATCTCTTCCAATTTCACCTGTCTAAGTACCTGTCTGCTTCACACTCACTCAAGACCTGTACTGACTTACCCACCGCACCGAATGAATGTACACCCCTAACTTCGAGATTTGTTCCAATGTAGCTGGCTGCTGGTGCCCTGCCATGTCCCCTTGGCCCAGCACTTGCCACTGGCCCCCGCAACTCCTGGCTGCACAGAGCTAGAAGTAAGGCCAGCAACACACAGGGCTCAAGGACATGCCCACTTGGCTTCCTTGACCTTCAAGCGGACAATTCTGTTCCTGGCGAGGTCCCCAGGGACAGGTTAGTCACCCAGGTGGTAAACTGCTCATTAATGTCCCTGCCCTGGTTCCTTCCCTGTCTGGTCTTGGTCTTCCTTCTGCCATCCCCTCCACTGGCAGCTTCCTGGGAGCACCTCCCAGACAAACCCCCTGCATGCGAGTGAGTCCCCGGTCCCCATCGGCTTCTGGGGGAACTCTGACAATGCCTGTTCATTAGATCCTGACACAGCCCCTTCCCAGCTGGGCAACTCTGAGCTGGTCATTGAGCAGCCTAAGAGTCAATCTCCTCAGGGGGACCGAGTGGGAGAGAAACAACACGTAGTTGACTAAGCTCCTGTGTGGAAAACATGACCTAATGATTTTAAAGCATTAATGGGAGAAGAACTCTCAGGAAATATCAAATAGGATGTTGTTTCTTCATTTAGTCAATACTTACAGAGGTCTCAGGAGCCAAGACTGGGGGAATTCAAGGACAAATGAGGTCCCCGCCCTCAGGGAGCTTTCCCTCCTGATGGGCAGACAACTCTGTAAACATGGCAACTACATAGTAGCCTCTAGACCAACCGCAGAGGAGGGGTTTCTGCTGCCTCAGGGCCTCTTCTCTGTGACCTTCATACCAGGCCAAGAGATGCACTGCAGGCCCTGCCCCACCCCAGGCTGGGGACACACTGACGTGCAGTGAGACAGTCCCACCCTACAGCTCAGTGGCCACCAACCTTCCTCCTTGACTTCCTGCCCTCCTTGCCCCCTTCCATTACATCATCTGTCCCAACACTGTCAGTGCAACCCCTTTTCCCACCCAGCAGTCAACTCTGAAGGTCCCCCCAGTAAGCTCCTGGGAGGAGACAGAGGCTCCCCAGCTAAAATACGAGCTACCTCATGCGGCTTTATTGATTCAGTAAAATAAATCTCTGCAGGAGCTAATATTGACTTTGGCTATGAAAATGGAAGTGAGCAACCAACAGCATATCGATTGGGGAAGAATGGGGGCTGGCTTCTGGGTGGAGACACATACAATTTCAGCTCAGAGGTGGCAGCATGGGGCGTCAGGAGGCCCAGTCTGGCTGCAACAACCCACTGGGCATCCCACAGCTCCTTAGGAGAGAGCTAGACAGGGCAGTGGTCCCCAAATACCAGCCTGTGGCCAGCACAAGACCCAGCGCTAATAAATCACAATTCCTGGAACCATCCTCCAGAGAGTCTGATTTGATGGTTCTAGGATGGCACCAAGCAATGTGGCATCGGTAACGTTAGTCCCCCAGGCTACAGACACAAAATGCTTCCCTGTGGTTACTGGGAGCCACCTCCAGGAACCCCAAGCCTGCGAGCTGCCTGGGATAAAAAAGTTAAGTGAAAACAAGTGATGGTGACCCCTGGCTTAGAATAAAGGAAGCTGGAAGGAGAGACAGAGGGAATGACCTCCCCAGAAGGTCAGCAACATTACTGGCTCAAGTTAAGACAATTAACCAAAGGTGTATCGCTGTCTCAGAGAAGGAGGGTTCACTAAGAAAATGGGGCACCTGTGCATCAGCAGAGGGGAGGGGGAAGAGGAGCTCCGAGCCTCAGCTGCTTATTCTGGGCACAGACAGCCTGGCCTCATGGAGACTGACGTGATCCCCTCACACACCCTTGAGCCATGGAGAAATGAGTAGCCAGGGCGGCTACTCTCCTGTGTGTCCAGAGCACCGAGTGTACTGGGTAAGGGTGATGGGAGTCGACTCGGAGGGACTGCCAGCTCAGTCCTGGCTCCAGGGAGTCACGGCCTCTCTACACCACCCGACACCCAGATTGTGAGGGAGCCCTGCGAGGCCTGGCAGCCCAGGCTCTGCTGGACCTTCCTGGAGCTCCCAGAGAGGGAGCAGACACCCCACCACATACATAGGCCCTAGTGGCGGAAGCAGGTCAGGTGGTGAGGAAGACGGAAGATGGGAAGCCCCTTCCTGCCATGGCTCTCTCAACGCAGGCTAAGTGGCAGGTGGAGAAGAAAAACAATTCTGGTCCTTATACCCCCTCCTGGGGGAGGGGCGGAGGGGTGCCTCAAAGGCTCGGCCAGGACTAGTGGGTGATGACAGGTCTCCCTGAGTCTAGGGCAGGGTCCTGGGGTCTGAGTCCTGAGTGTGACCCCGTGCTCCACACATATGCCTGAGCCCGAGTGTGCTGGGTGAGGGGTGATAGCTGGTTTCCTCTGACTTGCTATCCCACACAGAACTCCCCATCCCGTCACGGCCACTCCTGAGGGCCGACTCACAGCAATCCAGCATCAGTGTCCAGCCTGTCCGGCTGTGCCTGAGGATTCCACCCGGGAAAACAAGGCTCTATGGTAGAGATGCACATGACTTTGGGTTGGGTGCATGTGGGTGTGTTTCTGGGGCCTGTCAGGGGACAAGTTCCTACGACATTGTCCCAGGCTGGGAATGGTCCTTGTGTTTATCTAGACCAGCACCCCAACTTTACAGAGAAGGGAACTCAAGGCCTGGAGAGTTGATATGACATCTCCCAGGTCACACAGGTTAGGAGCAGCCAAGCCACACCAGCCTGAGTTCTGAGATGCCCTGGCCTCTGGGCCCCTTACCCTGGAGCCACACACTGGCCTCACCAGGTGGGGTGGCAGCTTGCACTGCCCTGGCTGCTGGAGCAGCCTGGGGACGTGCCTGGGGGCCTCCCCCATCCCAGTACTCTAATCCAATCTGCAGCTCTAGCTTGTTAATTTTATGCTTCATCAGTCCGCCTCTGCAGGAGCCTTTCGCTTGGGCGAGATGAGGCTCCACAGACATAGCCTGCCCTCCTCCATCCTGGCTGCTGACAGTCGATGTTTGTTGGATATTTTTATTTGTATTGTAATTATGTAAGTAATGCACGACTACAAATCCTACTGTAAAAAGGTTCAAGCTCTAAAAAACAAAACAGATGATCCCTTTACTGCCCACAGTAAGCCGTTAGAGCCCTCCTCCAAGGAAGGCTCAGTGTATCCCTTTTAGTTGAGTTTGAAACATAAATTTAGCCCACTCTATATGAAAAAATAATCACCTGGTCTCAGCAGATCCTATTTGGGAAGGGGACTAAATGGAAAGGAGGAAGGTGTGGGACTTGGTGACAGGGCAAAGTTGGAGGCGGCACAGGAGATGAGGAGGCGTATCCTTACCTTTCGGTCATCTCTGAAGGTGTCAGCAGTGGCAGTAAAGTGTGGAATGACCTTCTTGCAGTGTGGGCACCCTGTGTAAGAAGGGGAGAGAATGTGCACATGATGGGGAGGCTGCAGAGCCAGGAGCCCTTCCTGGAACCTTCACAGAGGCCTTTCCAGGAGCTTCTGCCCACCCAATAGATCGTGCGAGTTCATCTGACTCCCACCCCCTGCACACCCACTGCCAGGGTCCGTGCATCAACCCTGCCCCTCACACCGCCATCCTGCATGTCTGCTGCCAGCACGAGGGCTTTGTAGGAATCCCTCTGCAAGTGGTGAGCCCACTCCTGCCTGGGACCTCCCATCCCATCCCCAGACTAAGCAGCTGGGATGGGGAAAACAATCCTTCCACAGAGAGCTGCCCTCAGGGCTGGAAGAACCTGGTCTAGGTAGAGAGGGAACCTGGGGCCTAGCAGAGGCCGACATGTGCTCACGAGTCTCTGGACTTGTTACAAAGCCCCCTCCTTTTGCCCCAGTGAAACTGGCAATTCTCTCCATTTCTTGACTGAGAAAGTGGGACTGAGAAAGGCAGGGGACCAGGAGCAACCACTCTGCCTGGGCCCCCACTGCTCAGACTTGGCTACAAACTTGCACATTCTCAGCAACCCCCACCCCTGCCCCAGACCAAGCAACCACACCAGGCCCCTGGTCCTCACGCTGTCCTTCTACCTTCTGCTCTACAATCAGCCTGAACGTCGGACCCAAGAACGGGAAAGCCAAAGTCAGGCTGGGAGCAGGACGAGCTGCAGGGAGGCCCTGAAGCTTCTCAGGGCCTGGGCTCCCGACCCAGGGACGAGGCCCAGAGGAGTGGACGAGAGCTGTGACTCTGGAGGCCCTGGGAGTGACTGGTGTGCACATCATCCTGTTTCTCTTGTTCCGTGTGCCACCTTGAGCCCCTGAAGCTCTGACGACAGTGTCTCCGGCACAGGCTGGCACCCACGTGGGGCCACTTTTTCCTGCTGTCCCAGGGAATCCAGGGCAGCACATGTGGGGGAGAGAGCCTGGGGAGCTGCAGGCCGCTCTGGCCCAGGCCCCCTTGCAAGGACCTTCTCTCAGCATCAGCAGAAGAAAACCCAAGCCCACCTCCTCTCTCACGCCGCCTCCCGAGACACCAAACACAACCACCAAGAGAATAAGACTGCTTTGAGGGGAGCATTTCCCTGACTGTGGTAATTAAAATTCTGATCAAAACACAGGTGGAAGAGGCTAAATGCCCTGTGGGAAGACCTGCCTGTAGCCAACTTCCCAACAAACAGCCCAGCCAGGCTTCTGGCCCTCTCTCGGCCTTGGGAAAGCCAAGGTAGGGAACAGAAATGGCTTTGCTCATCTGCTTTCTCTCTTTTTAAAATACAGTAATAATGACTGGCATTTCAAAGGGTTTTGTGAAACCAAATGAAGACTAAGCTACAACTTTAATCTGAGGTTAGCACTTGAGCAGGTTCCTGAGATGGGCAGGACCACCCATGTGGCCTGGCTGGCAGAATGGCCAGCTGGCCCCAGCACAGTGTGGACAGGGATGGGGTGGGGGCTTAAAGGGCTTTCCCAACATCCGACCCAGGCGGAGGGAAGAGAGCGAGGCTGGTCATGGGTTCTATCAGAACGAAAAGAGACAAAGGGCCTTGCACAGGCTAACTCATGGCAGATACTCAGAGATGTTTTTCACATGGCCTCAGTGGCAACCACAAGAACACTTCACTAATGTGACCTAACAGAGGGAAGAACAGCTCCAATTCCTGAAAGTTTCATCCTATGAAGGAGTGACAGTGTACAGTTTTCAGAGCATTTAGAGAGCACGATGGATGTGCTGGTTGCTAGGAAGGTAGCACCAGGCTACCCTCTTCCCCCAAATCTGGCATCACTACTAATTTTTCCTTCCTAATCTCTGCTTAGTGGAAGCATTAAGGTAACTATCAGCCTAGTGCCAGTTCCTGTCACCATGCATTTAAAGTACCTAGGTCTCAGATTAATGGCCTTCTGCTCCATCTCATTTTCCCATTTATCCAAAAGAAAGAGAACAGCAGATAAATAACAGCAGGGGAAGCTGCTTTAGAAAGGGCACGAAGATGCTGCCAAGAGGTGTCAGGTGGCCAGCAGGGGCACGGTTTTAAATGCGGGATCTTTAAAAAAGGCGCTCCCTCTGTGTGGCTGGAAACCAAAGCAGCTCCCTGGAGCGGGGAGAGAGAAGCAACGACTGCGCACCAGACAGAAATCCCCAATTCGAGAGACTCGGCCAAGCTGGCCTAAGAAGGCCAGACCATTCAGAGCAAAGGGGGGCTTGGAATAGGGGAGAAGAGCCAAACAGCAGGAGGAAGGTCTGTGTGCAAAGTGGGGGTCAGAGACGGTGGGAGGAATACGGAGGTCAGCTTCTGCTTTATTTTCATCAGATTTGTCACCTTGCTGTAGTATTTAGAATCTTTATATATAAATGAGTATATATTATATATTAGCAATAAGTACATATTATTATTAACATTTTTTTAAAAGACTTGTCTTTGTGTGGTTCCCTACCCCCAGCACCCTTTAACCCACCGATTAACCCGTCTCACATGAGTCTGGAGAAGGGTTCAAGGACAGAAAAGTGTAGTAAGGGAGATGGAAAACTCTAGGAGCCAAGCCCTTTGCCAGACGTGGAGTCACTCAGTGATACACTGTGATGGACTACATTTAAAGTTATTTCTTGCTACAGTAGACTGTGAGGCCCTTGAGGCCTGGCAGGGACCACACCTCCGTCCCTTGTGTCCTGGGCCCAGGACATCACCTAGCACACCGCTGGTATCTGAGGGAAGTCACTAGCGGCCAGCAGGGTAGGAGTTCCCAACCCAGGGTCTGGGGAAAAGAGAAGGGCACTTCCAGGGGAGAGTACTCAGTCTGGGGTTTCTAAAGTCCACCCAGTGGCTGGGCAAGAACTCCCAGTCCTACGGCTAGGTTCTCGATCGCAGCTGAGAAAGCTCTTACTCTCTGAATTGCTCTGTGACATAAAGGGCGAGCTCGGGCCCATGCTTCAGGAGGGCCTGTCACTGACTTGCTGTGAGGCCTTGGGCGAGTCTGGTATTGATCTCCTGGGTCTCAAGTCTTGCACCGCCCAACTGCCCAGAAGGAAGACGTTAACCTCTTAAAATCCCACCAGTGTTCTACGTATACTCCAAGGACAGATGAGGACAGCAAGAAGCTTTACAAGGAAGTGAGAGTGCACAAGTCCCACTTGGAGAAGAAAAGGCAAAAGCAGAGGGATGTGCTGGCTGCCTGAGGGTGGAGGTCTGAGGCTGGGGGATGGTGGGGCCAGGAGGCAACCCCCTTCAGACACTGAGAGCTGAGGAGAGATATCACGGATTACTGACAGTTGGGAAGTGGGGGCAGAGGGGAGCCAGCAGGAGGGTTGGCTGCAACCCAGCTTGTTTATGACTGGATTGAGTTGCCAGGCTTCTCTGTGGAGCACAGCTTTATTATCCCCACCCCATTAAGCTGAGCTATAACCTGGGGGAGAGAGAGAAGGGCCACAAAAGGGTGGGACATTCAAGAGCCTTTCAAGTATCAATTAACTTCAAAATGGGAGTACACAAAACCTGAGGTCACAAACACCAACGTTAGCAGGCATGTCACTTCCTTAAGCTTTGATTAAAACCGATGCAGGGTCTCAGGAGCTCCCAGCCAGCGTGACTCTGCTCTGCCACAGCTTCAAAACCAGTGGCTTCAAAGCTTGAGAAGGCTAATTCCCAGCTGCTGCGCTTCAGGTTTGAAGGTGAAGTCTGTGTCTGGAGGGATGGAGGGAGCTGAGGGGTAGAAGGAAGTGGCTGCATGGGAGACAGGCAGCCCGGAAGACTCCAAGGACACGAGGAGACTGAATGACTATATGGCAGGTCCCTGCCGCAAACAGAAGCAGAGGATTTCAGGCCTGATGTGAGCAGGCTTCCCAGGAAGAAGGAGAAAACCCAAGAGAGCTGACAGAGGGAGGCCCTGGATTTTGAAGGACCTCAGCCTGGAATGAAACTGGGGAGCTTTGCTCACAACAGAGAGGAACCCAGAATCTACCTGCAGCTGCTCTGGTCCTGGGAGGATCCTCCTGGTTCCATGAGGCCCCCCCGCCTCCGTGAGCCCCCCAGCTACTTACAAGGGGCATAGAACATGACCAGGGTGTGTTTCTTCTTCTTCAGGGTGTCCCGGAAGTTGTCCCCCACCAGATGCAACACGCTGGTCTGCTGTTCTTCCCAAGTGGGCTCTGGAGGTGGGGGGGCCTCGGGGCTGCAGAAAGCCAGGGGTGGAGACAGTCATAAGAAGAGGCTCCTGTATAGGCAAGTGCTTCTATCCCCCGCACCACCACTTAGGGAAACATGAGAGGGAAAAAATCACTTTGTACCCTTTCCAAAATTTAGAACCTCAGTTTAAACACGAGCAAATCTGCAGCGTCCGCAAAGGTACTCTGATTACAAGAAGCCTTTCTGTGAAGACCTGGGCCCCCTTGAGCGCAGGGCCCTCTGCAGGTGGAGGCTGTCATCTCCTTGGCATGGACACAGAGGGTCTCCTCCCCCTCCCCCTTGTCTCTTCGGGGACCCCAAAGGGCCCTCCATTACCCTCTGCACCCGAGGCTTTGTTCTGGTGCAGAGATCACGGGCTAAGGAGCGAGGTGGGTCTGGGTGGAGATCCAGACTACTTAGCAGCTGTGTCATCTCGGGTAAATTACTGAGCCCCTTTGAGCTTCCATTTTGTTTTCTGTTAAATGAGCAGAATGATACCTGCTTCCCGGGATTCTTATAAAGAGCAGAGACAGTGTATGTGAAGCCCCTGCTCAGTCAAGCAAGCAACAGTTACTGAGAGCCTACATGCGCCAATAAATGACAGGTGTTCAGGAAGTGTGTGTAATTTTTCATTCTCTCTGTCCACTGCTTCCCTCCAATCTGCCTCACAAAAGTATACATCTCCAGGGTCTTTCAAAAGCCTCTGTTGCCCATGTCCCCTTCTCTACAACCTCACCTCCCTCTCCCTTCTCTGAGAAGTGTCTCTAGGGAGTGGTCTGCACCCAGTGTGGACCCATCCTCCCCAGAACTCGTTCCTTTGCCCCTGCACCACCTGGCCTCTGACCCAGCCGCACCGAGCCACCCTAGGACCTTGCTCACCTTTCAGAAGCCCTCTCTACAGAGCATCTATAGCGTGCCACTTCCCCACCTTTGTGACCGCCCTCTTTCTAGTCCTCTCTCTGAGGCCCTGCAGTTCTCAAAAGATCTCATCCACCTGAATGGCTTCCAGAATCCCTGTGACTGAGGATGATTTCAGTCCCGACCTCTTATCCAAGATCCCTATTTCCAGGTATTTCCACCTACAGGTCCCACTGTCATCCCAATCCCAATAAGACTTAGAATATACAAGGGCTGTTGGGAAAAAAATCCAGCTATAAATGCCTCTATTTTTCCTATTACATGCTGGATACTTTCCAACAGCCCTCATATTACTCTTCCCCTCCTCTGCATCTCCCAAAATCAGCTCTTCCCCCGACTTCTCCCTTTGGGTTAATGCCACCCGTGCTCCTGTGACCAAGACTGGCCCCTCCCAGCTATCCTGTCTTCCACCCTTCACCCTCTTCTTTGTCCTCCAGGCTCCCTGTCATAAACCCTGGCTCTGTAGCCGACACCACCCACCTGACCTTTCTGCTCTGCCCTATTTCTGAATCCTGCTCCCAGGCTGGCCTGCTGGCAGGCACGTCTCAGTTACCCACAGTGTGGCCATTTGTGCACAAGCCTTACTCAACACGGTCTGCTCACCCTCCTTCTAGGTGACAAGCCTCAACGCTCCATATCAGAGCCATGTGCTGTTTATGTTCTATCTGAGGGATCCCTTCCACACTCCCCAAAGAACTATCGGTCCCTGGGCAAGGTCCTTAACCTCTCTGAACCTAAGCTTCTTTTCCGGGGAATAGGAATAAAACTGCTGACCTCAGTAGGATCTGAGGATCAAATGGGGCAACAGATACAAAAGCATTCTGCAAGAGCTGGGAATGTATCACCACTTACACGGTGATACTGTCAGTTATAGCTCCAAAAGAAAGCTGGAATAAAAAATAAAGACAGCTTCCTTTCTGTATTCCCACATCATGCACCAGGCTAAGCACAACAGTCTAATTCTCTAGACAAGTCAATGGGAAAAGTATTGTCTCCATTTTGCAGAAGAAATGTAGGGAAACTGGGGCTTAGCAGGCAGGGTCAAGCAGCTGGCTGGCAGTTCCCATCTAAGTACAGTCTCCCAGACCCCAATGTCCATGCTCTCACTGTCAGTGCTTTTCAGGTGGGGTGACTGTGTCCAGAAAAGACAGAGACCTTCATGCTTGCTATTCATGTCCAGGCCTCTGAAGCAGGGATGAGCAACAATTAATGCTCCTGACTCCCTTGGCTCTCTACCCCCAAGTGTAAGCACTAAGGATCGTGCCTGAAGCCCCCATCCAGTTCAGTTTCTCCCAGTGAACCAGCCCTGGCACCAGAGGAAGGCTGGAGGTGAGTGTGAATAGCAACCCACTTCTGCACCAGAAGGGCCAGGGGAGTGAATGCCTCATCTGATGTTTTGGAGGTGAGCCAACACTCCCTTCTGGTTCCAAAGACAAGGCCTGGCTACTCTTACAATCCACGCCCCAGTGATGAGCAGGAGAGCAGGAAGAGTGGACAGCAGGACCTCGCCAGCCCACTCACCTCCTGCCAGGGGCCTCTCCTGAACTTAGTGGGAACTTTGCTCCCATTCCATAAGCTGGTGTTTCCCAAAACATGATGGCTGAGGGACCCATTCACACTTCCTGAAATGAATCAAAGCTTCAGGGCTAGCAGCCCCAAAATCTGCAGTTTGGCTAAGTACCCCAATACCAAGTGACATCCAAATGTGAGGACCAGTGTCCTAATAAACTCAACTTAGATGCTGCTATTTTGCACAAGTCTCATGTCACTTTGTGACTCTAATCTTGGTTCTCACATGGGCATCGCCACACCACATGCCAGGGACCCCGGCAAAAGTTTGAATATGTCTTCTTTGACTTTATCTTCCCCTCAGTGCCAAAAAGAGAAAATATTCTCGAATATTCAAATTATGCACGAGTGTGTGTATGTCAGGGGAGGGGTGCAGATAGCCCTGAGGCAAGGACAGCAGCAGCTCCCCTTTACTTCACCTTTTCAAGGTTGTCTCCAGGGGCGACAGCCATGAGTTAAGAGGTACCGTCAAGACCACCCAACTTACTTGCGCATCCACTCGATGAAGTTCTTCTTTGTTCTGAGCCCGGGCACTGCAGATTTCTCTCCATTCTTAAAATATTTCAATGTCGGGAACTCGGAGATGTGGAATCTTTCTGCCAGGGCCTTGTGGACAGTGGCATCAACAGCTGCAAGGACACCAGAGCTCTGGGGTGGGGGAGAGGCCAACCGTGCATGACAGCCTCAGACACAGTGCCGGCAAAACAGGGGTGCCCAGACCACAGCCCCCAACCCGCACTGGGCCCACTGGGGTCCCACTGGGGAAAGGTGTGGCTGGTCCCTGTCCCATGTATCCCAGGCAATGACTGACTATGGGCATGTCCATCATTTCTGATTTATGGGCTGAGATGAGGCTTTTAAATCTGCCCCACCAAGCAGGCTGGGTAGATGGCGCCTATGCCCAATAGCCAGAAAAAAGAGGGAGAATCTTGGGGTTTCACCCGAGCCATGACCTGACAGAGGTCACCTGGATGGGCATGGGACCATGACGCACTGTCTCTCTGCACCCCTCCATCCCTGGTAATGGGCCCCACCTGTCTGACTAAGACATGTCTACTCAGTGACACAGAAGTACCATAGACCTCCAGGGACTGGGAGAGCTGCTGTAGAGCTGGCAGGGGAAAGTCACTGGAATGATTCATGTCACTGAGGCTTTAGAAGAGAACGGTGGGGGGAGGCTAGGAAAGGGTGCTTACGCTTGCTTCCCTGTGGAGCACTTCCGCTGCACTCTCAAACTCTGGCTTCATTTTCTTACAGTGTCCACACCCTGTGGGAAAAAATGGTGAGAAGCCATTCCCAGGGCGTGGAGGCTCGGTGATGTCCCCTGTACTGCCTCTGTAAGACAGCTCAGCCCTGTTCCCAGGCAGCAGGGGTACCCAGGAGGGAAGAAGAATGAACACCAGCTCGGAGAACAGAAACCTTCTGCCTCATCCCCTGGGGAAGGTTCAGCCCCACTGAACCCCCTATCTCTTTTCTACTCACAAAATACTCCTTATTCATATATCTCTAAGGCATTTAACTCTGGACTGCCTTGTGACTGTTATATTGCTGTCTTCCGGTATTTAGGAGCAGCCAGGGCATCTTTTCAAAACAGAAACCAGATCACCTTGCCTTGGTTACAACTTGCCCGTGACGGGTAAATCAAAACCCCAACTCCTTACCCCGGCCATAGCCCCACACCACCGGACCCCCACTGCTCTCCTGTTCTCTACTCTGCAGCCTGTGGCCCTCAATTTTTTCTTTTTTTTTTACGTTATAGCTTAAATATTATTTTTTATTTTTAAATTAGTTTCAGATGTATAAAACAACATAATGATTAGCCTGTGGTCCTCTCTGTTCTCCTATCACACCGAGCTCATCGCTACCTCAGGGCTCTTAACCCTGTTGCTTCAACGCGATCTTCTCCCCAAACTTTGTATGGCTCACTCCGTCACCTCATTCAGGCTTTAGCTAAATTTCACTTCTACAGAGAAATTCCCTGGCCACCTAACCCAAAGGAGGCTCACCCCATCACACTCTCTTCTGATACCCTGTTTATTTCCTCAATTGTACTCAAAATAGCTGGAGTAATTTGCTTAATTGTTTCCTGTCCAGTCCTCCAACTGGACTAGATCCAGACAGGCTTAGCTGTCTGTCCAGCTCACCACCACATCCCTGGTACTGAGGATGGTGTTCCATATACTCTTTGAATGAATTAACCTCATGGCTATATTATTCAGGTTTGCACTTGTGCACACAAGGTTTAACTGTGTGCACCATTACATTCTTTTGCAGCAAGTCTCACCTTGTAACCAAATAGTTGCTAGTCTGATGAAACACCTCTATTTAGTATAACTGGCAGCTAATCCAGTTACTGTGCACATACTCCCCCCGCCCCTCCCCGCCCATTTATACACTTCCCCTGCTCCTTTCTCGGTCTAAACAACATCTTTGGAAATCTCCAACACCTATGGATGTTGTTAGGAAGTTTCTCATACATACCCTAGAGTTCTCTTGATATCGTTATGGTTTTTGCTTCTTAGCATCGATTCCCTCTACTCCCTGAACAAGATACTAAAGCTAAGCAATAAACTTCTGCAAACAGTTTATGATGAGGAGACTGGCCAGACGCTGAGGAGAAAGGTCTGGCCGAGCAAAGGGCTCCCTCACTGGCACCTGCCTGTTCTGGGGTGCCGTGGGTCATGGGTGGTGTCTCCTGGGGCTGGCTGTCAGGATTATCCTGGCTGCAGGAGAGCCAGAGGAGAGGGGTATATGCGAGAGCAGGACTCCAGCCCGCTGCGTTTTACTATCCTGATTGTGATTTTGATAGGCCATTAAGTTTTATAGCCAAACTTCCTTGTTGGGTTTTTATCGTCTGCGTAAGTACGCATATGCTGATTTTCATGACCTGGCACAGAGGCTACGCACCAGCTTCTCAATCACACTCTTTTCTGGCCGGGAATGTTGGCCTGCCATCAAGCCCAAGCTTTCAGATTCCGCTGGATTCCGCTACCTTCATTTACACTCAAGATTTTATGATAGAGCAGCTATGGAGACTTCCCTGGATCCTGCAACCAGAATTTTCCAGGGGACCAGGTTAAGTTGGAAAGCTCCCTGGTATCTGGGATTCTAGAAGAGCCTGGACTTTTCCTATCTACATCGCTGCTGTCTTCCTGAAACTTGGTTGTGGCATGCCAGGGAGATGGGGCTCCCACAGACACGAATGCCCGCCACCCCCAATACCTTGGAGATGTTTTGTTTTGTTTTGTTTTTTTTTTGGAGATGTTTTTGAGGCTTCCAGCTATACACATACCAAAGCTGACTTGTAGATACTCACAGACACTCTGGGGCAAACTCACACACTGATGGATGTCTCCACCCATCACCCAGCCCTCTTCCTGTGCAAGGAGAGACTGGGGACTTTTTCTTCCTTTATGTTAGCATAAAATGGGGATAACACGCTTTTAAATTTTCTCTTCCAGGTTTCTATCCCAAGGAAATAATCTGACATGTGGACAAATGTTTAGGCCTGAAAAGCTCTCTGCAGCATGATTTATAACGGGAAATATGGTAACAACTCAAACCTTCAACATTATGGCACTGGCTAAGCAATATATGGTGCCCTTATACAATGGAATATTACGTGACCACAAAAAGCATTTTTGGTAACATGAGAAAATACAACATAATGTTAAGAAAAATACAAGATAATGTTAAACAAAATGTAAAAGACAAAGCACAGAAAAAGGGACTTAAAGAAATCAAATTAAATCCCTTCCTCCCACCTGGCCCATAAAACAAATGAAAAAACCAGATGAATTAAAGAAAAAAAATATAATACCAAAATATAGGGAACTATTTTTATATCCTAGGGATGGATTTCCCAAGCAACCCAGAAATCCCAGAGGTCGGGATGGGAAAGGCAGGTTTGCAGAGCTCGGTGGTGAGGCTGCGGCCTCCAGGTCTGACTGCCTGGGTTTCAATCCTGGCTCCCCCTCTCAGCTATGTGGCCTTTGGCAAGTTTCTTGACCTCTTGGTGCCTCCTCTTCCTAATTTGTAAAATGGGGATAATCTTAACATACACTTCACAGGACTGAATGTGAAGATTAAGTGAGTTCATGTGTGGACAGTGCTTAGAGCAATGCCTAATCCACAGTAAGTGCTCAATAAATATTGTAGCTATTATCTGACTGCACAAAATGCAAAGCTTTGTACAATGAAAGGCAGCATAAAGAAAGTTAAAGTAAGCAACAGACTTAACAGAGAACATCTGGAACACGGATAACAGATAAAGATTGATACCCACAACTATAGTTCTATGGCCAAGAAGAAAAAGACAAACAACCACTAGAAAAATGGGCCAAGGGTATGGAATGGGTGGTTCACTGAAGAACTACTGAAAGCGGATTATCACAAGAAAGGGCACCCAACTTTCCTGGAGGCCAGGGAGCTGCAGACAAGTTGCCCTTTGGCCCTGTTTAGCAGGAATGGAAAAGGCTGACACTGCATCCATGACTGGCACGGATGCAGGCTCTGTCACGCACGTCAGGTGTGGTTAACACCTCTTTAGAGGTCAAGGTGGCAAGATCTATTAAAGGTCAAGCACACCTACCCCATGACCCAGCAACCTTAGGTTCAGGAATTAGTCATAAATATTTTGACGTGTTTCCAAATACATATGCTTATAAATGTTCACTGCATTGTCTGAATAGTGAAAGACTGGAGGCAAATGTCTATCAACAGGGGAATGGTTTAAAATTTATGGCATCTCTAAATTATAAAACACTATTCAGTGGTTAAAAAGATTGAGGTAGATTTACACGCATATGCCAACATCTACATTTATATGAAAACAGCTTTAAGACCTAGTGGTAAGTGTAAAAAAGCAAATCACAGAAAAATGAATATGGAATGACCCGATTTCTGTAAAAACAAACAAACCAACAAAAAACCCTGTTATTTAGGTAGAAGCACTGAAGGAGAAGGATATACCAACTGTTAACAGTGGTCAGTGGGCTGGGGAGCTGGGCCTCTCACTGTTTGCACCATATTCTTACGCATCCTTTGAACCTTGCACTGCCAATCAGAATGTTGTTAACGAGGGAATAAAAGAAGAAGAAACTAGCAAGACAGACGCCAAAAAGTGGAAAGTGGTCCCCTCTGGATAATGGGATTACAAGCCATTTTTTTCCTGCGTAATTTATACTTCTCTCTACTTTCTAAGTTTTCTACAAAGATCGCACATTCCTTTGAGAATCAGACAGAAATAAGGACAGAAGCAGAAAGCCTGGACCCTGACAGGACCTGCCACCAAATGAATGGACAGCCAAGCTCCTGGAAGGCAGGCCGGGCACGGCACACACCTGCAGGTGGCGGGTTATGGCACAGAAGTCATCTGACCTGGGCCCGTCGCCAAGGAAGTGGGGCAGAGCAGGGCAGAGCTGCTGGGCTGGCCCCTGTGCCTTGAAGAAGGGGCGGGAGAGGTGCTCTGGTTTTCTGGCAGCTTCCTTTTCGGATTCCCTCCCTGCCCTTAGCCGCTGTGTGGGGAGATGCTGCTCCTCAGGGACACTCTCCCTGGGACCTCTCACTTTGTTCCTTTACCACCCCCAGCAGAGGGACTGAGGCAGGAAAGCTGGGAAAGAGTGTAAAGAAGCAGGAGGCCAATGGGGGGAAGTGGGTATCTGATAATTATAGCCAGGGTGCCTGCCCTTTCCTGCCAAGAACCCAGGAGTGAGACTCTGCAGGCACCCATGAAAGTTCCAGGCAGAGAACCCTGTGACTTGCCCTGGAACCTACAGGTGCCAGGGAACACCCAGCTGGGGTAGGCACAAGTCAGGAGGAAAGCTGAAGGCCCCGCCTTTTGTGGCCTTTCAAAGAAGGACCAGGAAAGAAGCAAGCAGGGAGCACTTCCTCTGTGCACAGAAAAACCCTGCAGAGAGAGACCATGGCTCTCCCTGAGAGTGCATATCAGGAATAATACGAATTTTCTTCTCCTATACTTTCTTATATTAAACCTTGATAAAATGTACATGCATTCCTTCTTAATTAGCAAAACACCAAAAAAATTAATTCAGCTTTTTAGTTTCAGCCCCAGCATTTCTGTCTGTTGGGATCCTTTAGTGTCTTGACATAATTGTTTAATATTTTATCTAGCTACCCTCTTCCAACTCTAACCCTTGCAGATTTGGAAGCAAGTCTTGCTTTTTGTGGTTGCAACAAAATTGCTGATTAAAAAACAAGTACCACCCTCTGGACAGAACCAGACCAGACTCACAGTAAGAGCACTGAGGGGCTCCCCACCTCAGGTTGGCCCCATCCTGCCTGGCTCTCCTCATTACGGTCAGGAAAATAGCAACTCACTTTTGATGAAAGACAGACATGCTGTGTGTGTGAGTGTGTGAGAGTGTGTGTGTGTGTGTGTGTTCATTTTCTTTATAGAAAAGTGGACAAAAAATTATATAGAGAGGTATTTAACTGCAATAAACTGACCCCACGTGGCAAATAATAATAATAATAAAAGACATGAAAATTAATCAATCTACTAATCCTATCCCAAGAAACAAACCAAGCAAAGCAGCAATCATTGGTGGAATCTATGGTCTTCTACGCTGACAGAGCCCAACTTGTTTTTTTAAGTCTCCAAAATGATCTGTTTCTAAACCACTCCCTAATTGCCTGAGACTGACACCTATAATGCTGTGATTTCCAGAATTCACTGTTTTTGCACTTGGGGAACCTGGGACAGGTTCTGGCCTCTTGACATCTGTCCTTTCCTCTGGGTCTCTCAAACACTGCAAACGTGGCTTCCTGATCACTGTGGGCTCTTTAGAGCAGCTGGCGTGATAAACAGGTTGGCAAGAAGGAGCTCTCTGCTCCCACTTCACCCCTCCTGGGCTCTGAATTCCCTCCAAACCACACCCACTCCCTCCATCCCTTCCCAGGCTACAGACCGAGTTCCTAGATAAGGACGGTGTAGACATGATTAGATGCAGAGGCTCTCCCTTCTGATGGTGATACCCAAACGGAGGAGCCCCCCCCTCCCTACTACAGACTCTCCTTTTCTCTAGTTCTTCAGCTTTCAGTTTCACCTCTTGCCTAGCCCATAGTCCTAATTGTCTTCTTGATCAACTTTCCTGGCTTCTACCTTGAACAGTAAATAGACTGTCCCCAGCCTGAATCTAAGAATGCCCCTACATCCTGCCATAGATAATTACCCTGAAACTTGTAATTTGTGTATTTTTCATCATGTCACCCCCCCCCCCCCCCCAGAGACAGGGGCTTTGGGGCTTGCTTCCTGGGCTGATACTTTTAAAACTATTAACTGAATCTATTTCTCCTCATCTAGCGGCTATTGGAATACAAGTGATACCCCAGCAAGGCTTCCAGCCCATCCTGACTGAAGAAGTCGACCATCTCCCAGGCAGATCTCAAGACCCCTTCCCCTTTTAGATCGGATAGGGGGAGAGCTCCGAGGATCCCCAATAGGTAGGGACAACGGCCACCTTCAGCAGGAAGCAGGTACACTAGATGAGACATCCAGCCCCTCAGCTTCCCACAGAGATTTGTGGGGATGATGTCTCTCAGGAGAAAAGTGAGGAAGGCAGACAGAATAGGGGGGATTCAAGACCTCTCCTATGGGACTTACCCTACTGGAGTAGTCACCACCCTGATACCACCCTCTCACTAGTAATCCCTGCCCCAGGGGAGTTCCAGGCAAACACAGGGAGTTAGGGGGCACAAAAAGCCCACCAGTATGAGCCGGTTCCTAATGCCTGCACAGGAAGAGTTACTCTGACCCTCATTTCACCTGGGCCTCATTATACCATCGTTATGATATCATACATATGCCCGGAAGTTCATTAGTACCATTATAACAGACTGAGCTCTGGGAAAGAAGATGGGCAGTGAGAAAGGTGAGGTAATAGGCCCTGTGTCAAAATTGTCACTCAAAAGGGCCCATACCCAGGTAGGTGTAACCCCTTACAACTAAAGAAAATAAAACTACCAAAGCCTCGGGGCTCTTGAGCCATGTTCCTGCTCAAGCCTCTTTGGAGTATACTTTCCCTTTTAATAAACTATCTCTTTCACCTTATTTTCCATTCAATAAACTGCTTCTTGGTTTCACCTCTACACTTTGGTGTGTGTCTCGATCAATTCTTTATTCGAGATACCAAGAACCTGGACGCCGTGCCAAGAAGGAGCCGTTCTCTGCTAACACTGGGAACTTTAACCAGCAAGCAGTTCATCGGGAAGCTTCACCTCTTGCTTCTGCCCTGATCCCTCTCACTCTGCCAGTCCAGTGGAAACAAACCCACACGTGCACACATGTGCAGAGCCAGGGGTTGGCAGACACAAAGAGAATGCAGAGTCCCTAACTGGCAGACACCCACCAAGAGGAGTCTCTGACAGCTCCACTTGCTAAGTTTGAAATCAGAGCACGACCCCCCCCCCCCCGCCCCCAACAGAGCTCTACAAAGAGCAGGTAATATGTGTTCATAACAATGGCTAACGGGAAAAACAAAAGCTGCAATCTGGTTTCTAGTCCTCATTTAATTTAGCTCTAGAACAACTTCATTTGTTTATTTTCTCATTCATTAAGCTCCTACTCTATGCCAGGTGACTTGGGTTGGCGGGGAGGTGATGAGCGAGATCCTTCTGGTTCAGGGAGGAAAGAGAATGCATTATAAGTGGGGAGAGGAAAAGAGGGACCCTGTAGCCAGCCATGCTCCTGGGCCCCAGATCCTACGAGTATCAGCTATTGCAATGGATTGCTCACAACCCAAGATTATAAAAAAGACCACAGGTAAAACACTTCTAGTTTGCAACCAGCGTTCTTAAAAACAAAGTGCTTAGTAAACAATTATTAAATGACTCCAAGCTATCTGGTACATATTTTTGGATAATTTACAGGATCCATCAAAGAGGATGCATATTCTTCACATTGCGATGCATAAACCACAAACCCTTGCTCCGGCCACTGGGCACACTTCCTGGGGAAGGGGTGGTGCTCTTGAGGCAGACTGGAAGGGCAGACACATGGGGTTGAACTTCCTGGGGGGCCCGAAAACAGCCTGCCAGTATCTGCCTTTACAGCAGGGACAGAGACACAGGCAGGGTGATTTCGGCTTTCGATTCAACATAATAACTTCCTCCAAGACTCGCTTCCATCAGCAACTCTGAGACTGGCCAGGAGAGCACATCTCAGCTACGGGAGCACCGCAGTGGTGCCTGGTTGGTGGTGGCCCTCCAGGGGCCTTCAACCACAGTGACGCCTCACTGAAGCCCTGGCTTTAACTGTCAGTGCCCTTAATCACGAGGCTCTTTAAAACTTGGGTTTTTGGTTTTTTGGGGTGTGGTTTCTTCTTCTTCTTCTTTTTTTTTTTTTGTTTGGTTGTCAGCTTTCTGAAATTCAGAAGAAGAGCTTAGAGAATATTTTGGCTTTGGATTCTCTTAAGAATTTGGCACGTGTAAGAAAAAGGAGTTATGGAAATCCCCACCAGCAATCAATTTAGGAACAAACCCCGCCTAACCACACCCATGTGATGCTACTGGGGAGGGAGGGTCGGCACACCAGGGCTCGAGGAGCAGGGAACAATCTGTGCCACTTTGAGTGTCAGTCAATCTGTAAAGTGAGGCTAACCATATTCCATTTGTGGCACTGTGGGCCAGATGTAAGATGACACTATGGGAAGCCTGTCACAGTTAAGCTGATACAAAACTGTTAGCATAAGGATCCTTGAGACTTAAGACGATTAATAATATATTCTAGTCACTGAGTATGCCGCCATGGACTGAACTACTATGACACCGATGTGTGGCTCCTTTTTGCTTTTTGTCCTCCACCGTCTCTTACTTGCCATCACTGGCCCAGAGAGCTGGTGAGACATGACAAGGGAAGAGCTGCCACACACAAGCACCCCGTCCCAGGGTGGTGAGAACCCCACTTCCTCACCCATCGGATGAGCCCGCCCTGTCCAGGAGCTCGGGGCCCCAGCTGTCATCCCTTTACTTGCACACCATCCTGTCCAGGAGTAGCCTTCTCCCTCTTGGAAACGAATTACAATCCATTTCCATGCTCCGTGGGAATGGGGAGGACACTGGCCTAGAAAAATCCTGAGCTCCAGGCCTGTCGGCCACGTTGCAAACACGTTTTACAGCGTCACCCATTTTCCTTCCTTGACCCACGGTGGCTGCTTCGGGGTGTGATCAACTCCAGGAAGCACGAGGAAGGCATTTTAGATTCTGGGGCGGCTGAGGTTCCAGCCCGGGCCTCACTGTGTCCTCTCAGCTACTGGGTCACATACAGCCCCTCGTAGGCCCTCAGTTTCCCCACTTTGAAGATGAGTGGTGATTAATGTTCTAGGCAATGTCTAAGGCCCATTCCACAGTCCTAATTCCTCCGATTCTGGGAAACACATTTGCATTCCCTGATTACGCTGACTTGGAGGAAGCAGATCGGGTGAGCCAGGGTGAGCTGAGGGACACATGCTGCCATTCCAACAGTGACGCAGGGTGGGCTGTGCGCACCGTGAGGGCAGGGACCTCAGGTGGCACCAGAACATTCTCGGCCACCGAGGAGGCATCTGATAAGCAAGTGCTCACTGGACTGATGTCCCAGAGCAGCCCACCCTATGCTGAGGGAAGGAAGGATGTGGTTGGGGGGAGCAAGGCTCCACTCACATGGGGCGTGGAACATGACGAGGACAGAGGAGTGTTCCTTCACAAACTGGTCAAAGTCTTCATCGGTCAGGTGATAAACGGAGCCGCCCTCATCTGCCCAGGGAGTCTCGGGGACCTGGGGCTGTGGCGGCTGTGGACTGGAAGACCAAAAACAGGCAGAGCTCAGAGCAAGCCCCGGGGCCCGAGCAGCCCTTACAAACTCCAGCCCCCTGGCACAAAGCCCCCACGGGCTAGGCATGGCCGGCGTCAGGGGCTTGCCCAGAACACTCTTGGTGGAAGAGTGGAGGGCTGACTGGTCTGGCCCTGTCCACCTCCTCCATCCTCTCAAAGTCCCAGAGAAGTGCTTAGCTGATAGCCCATCTCAAACAGGGGCGTTCAGCTGTAGCTCTCTAGGCAGCTCAGCAAATCTCGCTGCCTCCCAGAATTTGGGGTTTTGTGAGCTTCTCAAACTCTTTAAACTTTCAGCAAGCTGGCAAGAATAAACAGAACAGCAGAGAGTGACCTTTGGAAAGCTAACTGTTTAGTAGTGCCCCACAGAGCGGGGAGAGGGAACACTAGAGAGGGGGAGGAAAGAGAGGCCAGGGTTCTGAGAAAAACCAACTCTGGGCCAGGAAGGGAGAAGGAAGCTGTCACATGGGTGACTAGTGTGGGAGGAGGTCATGATGAGGAAGAGTGGGGCCAAGGGGAGCAAGGCAGGGGGCACCCTAGGTATGAGAGCATCTCCTTTACATCACGCATCCTTCCTAGAGACCAGGGACAAGGTTATCGAGTTCTCCCCGAGGCAGAGTGCTGGAGCAGAAACAGCCGCTCGAGGTGTGTCCAGAGCCCAGCTCCACCACTCCGGCTGCCAAACCTGGGGAAGCTGCCTGCCCTCTCTGGAACCTGCATCCGCCGGAGTATCTGCGCCTGGTGTCTCCTTCACCAGCTAAGAGGGGAGGCTGGCAGGTGCCCTCTCTTGTTCTGAAGTTAAGGACAAGAGTGCCAGTGACACAAACTCCCTGCTGCATTACTGTCACAAGCACCTTAATTGCTGCTTTGAAAAACCCCTTTAGGATGACAAATGTGAAAAGACAATGATTGTTTTCTGCCTTTGAGAGCCTACTGTAGTTCCAGCAGCCAGGGCTGAGACTGCATGAGCAATGTGGCTGACACAGTGGAACCTGACACTCCCCACAGGAGAGCCTGGGGGTGCAGCACCTCAGAACCCTCCGTGGTGCTTCTCAATGGGCCCAACTGGCGGCCTCAGCCACCCTGTCCCACGCAATGGGATGTGGCAGGGTGATGGCGAACCACTCTCAGCCCTTGTGCATCCAATATAAGACAGGGCTGGTGGCAAAATCAAGCTTCACAATGAGTCAACAGACAGTGGTCCCAGAGCAACACAAAGAAACCTGGGCTCAAAACACCACCAATTGGACTGCAGGGATTTTATCTTTGTAATACACCTGCACATATCAAAATTATATGCATTCTAAGGTATTAATTATAGCTAATCAGCCATGGCAAAGACTGGAAACAACCCAGTGCCCACTGGTAGGAGGTGGTTAGTTACACTGCAGTCTGAGCACGCAACAGAGGGCAGAGCCCCACAAAGAACAGGGAAGCTCTACCCATTGATGTGGACAGACTGCTGCTGGGAGGCACATGAGCCCCAATATGGGAGCAAATTTAGGACCGATAAAGAAATACATACTCGCACTTGCTTGTATCTGCAGAAAGAAACTAATCAAAGTTGTTATCTTCAGGACGTGGGAGGGAGAAGAAAATGGCGGAAACGAGTGCAAGCGAGACTTTACAATGTGTAATTTTTAAGCATATTTTTTAAAATTACCTTAATTATGTGAATGGAACCTATTCAAATATTAAAATAACTTTTCAAAATCCAGCAAGAGCGCACACACTGAATGGAGAAGCCACATTTAGCAGCAGGACAAGCACATGAAAGCACCTGAGAAACTTCTGGTTGAATATGGAGAACATACTCCAAAACCACTAAAATGACAGTACAGAAGTAACTTTTGTTTGTTAAAGTATGAACCCATAGGAGCAAAAAGAAGAGGAAAAAAGACTACAACAAAGAGAGAAAAATAAGTGTTTGCAATTTTAGAAGCTACAGAAATGACTTAGCCAACAAACAGGGCAGCCACCTGAGTGTTACGTGCAGAACCACACTGATGCGCAAGGCCAAGGCTGCAAAGGTCCCAGAGGCATCACTGCCGTGCAGCGGGGCTGTGGGCCTGGGGCTGAACACAGGAGGCACAGGGGAAAGCTGGGGCAGCTAGGCCCTTAGATCCTGCCCCTCACTTTAGCGGCCCGGTAAGCACCCCTTCCCAACCCAGTCGACGAGAGGAAGCTGACTTTCTGGAGAGGAAGGCAGAGCTGGGCCTAGTGGGAAGACTTAATGGAAAGACAGCGACTGAACAGGAGGAATAGGCCAACCACTATCACTAGATTATGCTTTTCACTGTCTGTCTCCTTGAAGACTGAGGCTCCCGCTTATCTCTGTACCTCCTGCACCTAACACACAGGAGATGCCCAATAAATGCTTTTTGAATAAATGATGCAATGAGAGAAGAACGGTTAAAGGAACAGGAGGTTGTTTAACTGGGGAATACAATAACTATCTTCCATTATTTCAGATTACATGAGGAAGAGAAATTAAGATTTCTTTTCTACAAGCAAGAAACAACATTAGTAAGTGGAAGCTCCAAAGAAAAACTTCAGCTCAAGAGAAATAAGAACCTTCCCTCTACAGCAGATGAGTGGGGAAGAGAGCAGAACTAGGAGGCAGAAGACCTGGGGTTGAGTCCTATTTCCTCCACTTACCAGGCTCCAGGGGCTTAGGGGACCAACGTGACTTAAAACATCTACAAGACAGTACTATTTGTGGGCTTTTCTTTATATTCCTCTCAGGCACATCTAGACAGATAATGGATGTGAGGCAGTGCTTTGTACATTTACAAAGTACTACCCAAATGTTCCTAGATATTATTCATAACCTAAATCATAAATGGGCAGCCTCAAAACGAGCCACCACCCTGTTCTCTGAGATGCGCAAGTGGGACTGAGGTAACATCTATCCTCCAGGTGATGCAAACATTAGAGGGAACTGCTGGGGGGCAAACTCGGTGACTTGGACATTCCCTTCCAATCCTGCCACTCAGAGTTATTGGGCTGCTTTGCACAAAGCAGATCCTTGCCTCGGGCAGGTGCCGGTGCCATGGATGAAAAGATACAACTCTAAGCCTTACAAGAAAACTTTGTGTTTGTTTTCAGCCTGCTTCTGGTGAGTGCAAAAATACATAAGCAGAATGGATAGCTAGGATAAAATGAATTGCCACTTCTGCACACTCTGCCTGCCAAGCCCAACTCAAGAGCATGAAATCTTCAGAGAGGGGAATGAGAAATGCAGCTCTCACGATCGACGCATCTACCCCACAGCCCTAGGACACCTGAATGCAAGGACCCCCTGCCTGACCTCACACCGTGCCCACCAGCCAGGGTCACTTGTCAGAGGAAGAGATCTGGGCTCTTCTTTCCTGAGCTTCTGAAAGTCACACAGAGAATTAGGGAAGCTGGACTCACCCTCATCCTCCACCCTGGGCTGCCATGAGCTGTGAGCAATGGAGATGCCCGGGGAAGAAGTACAGGAATGCAGGAAAGGTGGGTCACTGCGACCCACCAGGATTTGTGGAAAATCCAGTGAAGACTTAAAACACTGGTATGCAGAGCTGGGTATATGTGTGGGGGAGAATCTAGGAAGAAATTCGCCAAGATATCACAACACATTATCTTTGGGCAGTGAGAGTGGAGACATTGTTTAACTGTATTTTTGAGTTTTTCTATAATAACATATCTCACTTGAATAGCCCTGAAATCTATTTTTAAAAGATTTTTTTAAAAATTAAGTCAGTTGGTAGTAAAGTGACATTGCAAGTTCTTGCTGGGGTTCATGGGGGGTTCTTCAGGAGTGGGGCAGCAGGCTGGGGCCATGTCTTTGGAGGAGCTGCCTTCATGTGCATGTCCCTGACACAGTGACCAGGTGGCTGGGTGGCTCTGGAGGGGCTGCCCAGGGAGACCCAAATGCTGCCCTCCCTTGCCTGGAATTATCCCACCAAGCTGCTCAACCTAGAGACTCAGGGTGAACTGGAAGCAGTGAACAAGCTGGGTGAGGAGAGGGAGGGAGACGGAGGTGGGACAGATTTGCAGGCAACCCTGGAGTCTGGACAGCCCAGAGCCAAGTCCTGCAAGTGAGTGGCTAGGGTGGTGGCAGTGTGCTGAGAGCAGGAATGGGGGACATAATGGCAGGCCACAGGAGATAATGACTTGTCTCAGGAACTCCACTGATGTGTTCCCCTCATCTACAGTTAGCAAAGCAATTCCCAACACTTTCAAAAAACAAACAAAAAACAAAAAACAAAACAAAAAACCCAAACCTTATCCTTCCAAAAAGGTATGAGTGTATTTTGAAACCAGAAAAGGTTAAAGTAGGGGAGGGAAGCAGACAGATTTTTATGCTCTGGTGACAAACGAGATTTTGCTGTTGGTTGAAACCTCCTCCCGAAGCAGAGCGAGCTATGCCTGGCTGGAGGAGAGCACACGTATATTAGCAAACGAAAAAGGAAGATAGGGAGCGTGGGCCCAGGTTAAGACAGTGAGTACAGGATAATGGGGCGCTGCCTTCCTGGGCAGGGGCTGGAAATGAGGTACTACATGAGGAAAGACACGGGAAATGCTTCCAAGAAATGAAAGATGCTGTGCTATGTAAACATGGTGCTATCGTTGTTTCACCTCCTGGGCCTTTGGACACGGACAGAAGACTGAAAGTTTTAACCATTAGAATCTAACGTTTTTTTTTTTTCTTGTGAACTTTTTTTTTGCGGGGGGAGGTCCAAAATCTATCCTCCTTTCCCATTCAGGAAGTACACATGTTCGACCTCCATATCTTTGGATAACTAATTCTTTAAGGCTGTGACACATTAATGATGTTAATAAATACCCACCATGCTGGCAACTGGAGGAAGGGGAAGTGGCTCTGACCAGCACTCAGGACGGTGGGGAGCTGCTCCCAGGTGGGACAAGCTACTTCATCGCTTGCCCAGGTACCTCATTTATAAAATAAGGGTAATAATAACATCTTCGTTACAGAGCTGTTCTGAGGATTGCATGAGAATCCACGTCAAGTGTTTAGAACTGTGTCAGCCACAAAGGGGAGCCCCCAGAATGATAGCTGTTACCATTCCAAGAACTATGTACAAATAACCATACTCTGGTAGTGACTGGTAAGTGCCAAACTGATGCCAGGCCAAGTGCACAGCGAGCTGGGTGAGTACTCATCTGGGAGGCCTGGGAAGGCTTCCAGGAGAGGTGGCCCTGTCCCAGTTCCTGGTCTGGGGGACATGGACTCCCCATCCAACACATCAGTCAGGCTCCAACCATCATGCCAAAGTCACACACTGAGCATGGAGAGGCCTCCAGGTGAGGGGGTGGTTGGGTTTATAAGGACCTAATCACATGACAAAACAGGGATCGTGAAGGCTGCTGTGAAGCTGCGTTGCAAGGAGTGCATGGTGAACCGCAAAGCACGCTGCATTAGAATACTTTAATAGCTGCACGCACCTAATACAGTGTTATGTTTGAAACAAGCATTCAATTGACAATTTTATTTTCAGAAAGCCTGCAGTGAAACTTCTCTCAAACCTGACATCCTGGGTGAGAAACATCTCTATCCATCAGACAGACAGTATGCAGAAAAATACTATTTGAAATGAGGTCATCACAGCCAGAATCACACCAAACCCTCTCAACTCCTGCATCCTAAACTCATGGAGATCTCTACTCTCACCTAGACAAAACCCAGGCATCACAAGAGGTCCTTTCCATCCCTTGTTCTCATTCCCAAAGCCCAGCCAGACCCTCAACCTGAGCCCTGTGACCAGGGACTCCCTTGGGGCCTGGAAGATGCCCCTCCCTCTGGGAACCCGTGCCTCCCAGGCAAACACTCGACTTACTTCTTTAGCCACTCCACAATGTCCTCAGCTGTGGACCCATAGTTGTCATACTGGAACAAAAACCGTCCTTTCCTGTGAAATGTGGAGAGACAACACGGGCTCAGGCAGGGATGCCAATGCCCTCACGGAGGGGCGAGCGTCAGCAGGCAAGCAGGGGACTTACTCAAAGTAGCAGATAGTGGGGTAGCCACGGACATTGTACTCCTCTTTGATGTTTTCAAATTCTGAGGGGTATATATTCATCCCGGCCAGCACCTAGGAACAAAGGGAGAGCAGACCTGTTCATCCTCTGCCCTGCAGACTCTTCACCTTGTCCATGCGCCTCCCATCCAGCTGTCCCACCAAAAATGATGGGGACACGATGAACGGGTCAGAGCCCCACAGACTGACGTGCAGCCCAGAGCAGTAGGGGAACACAGCAAGCTAAGCCAGCTGGGAATGATGACTGAGAGCTCTGCAAGAGGCATCTGGGCCCAAGGGTTGCCCTCCATACAGATGTTCCCCTTTACCTGCTCTGTAGGAAGAACCATTCCAGAGCAAAAACAAAGTCCTGGGGGGTTGAAGAAGAAACCTCACTTTGCCACCAAGTTCAAACAGATCCCAGAGTGGGACCACCGCCACCCAGGACACATTAAGCCTTTTCTTTGCCCATATCAACTAAGATTGCACTCTACTCCCAAGTTATGGAATCACCACTTGAACTTTTCACAATGTCCTGAGACACCTCCCTGGATATCTCATGGCCTGTCCTCAGTCTGTTCACCTAGCTTCCTGTGCAATAGTCTCAGACCTCACAGTTCTATGTGGCCAAGGACAGTGTGTGGCTCTCATGACAATCTGCCTGCCTAACTCTCCTTCCTCCAGACCTTGCTAGGTCTCCCCAGCTCTCTACTCCTTTTTGTGACCATCACCACAGCCTAACTTGACCATCATCTCTAAAGTCTGAACATGTTCTACGTGTAGGCATTTGTCCAACACCCCTGTACAGGAAAGGAGAATTTTAGTAGCTGTGTTATTGAAGACAAGGCTGAGTTCTAAAAACAACCCAGAATAGGGACCCCAGAACTCCTTTCCTGAAGCAAGAACCTTCTTCTCTAGGGCAGGATCAGGTACCCAGAAAGAGGACTTTGAATCTGTTCTCAGAGACTGGCCAGATACAGGAAAGGCTGTTCCACAAAGCAGGGCGGCAGAGAGGAGAGGGGAAAGGAAGTTCCAAAAAGCCAGCGGCAGTGACAGGAGCAGTGAGAAGAAACACAGAAAGCTGAATTTTGCCAAAAAATACATCAGGACACACAGGAAAAGAAAAAAGAAAAACAGTAGTTTCATCAGACAATGAACTTGATTCAGAAGACGGCTTCCACTTAGGAGTAGGCTGACCAGATGGACCGTTTTAAATGGGACAGAAAACAATGGTACTGTCTCATTTCAGATGGCACGACTGGTCAGCCGAGCCTCACTGGGTGTTAGCAGGCTGACCACTCCTATCACACAATAAATGCTTGCTAAGACACTGGGATTTCTGTTTCCCAGCCCATTTTGGGATGCTGCAAGGAATACAAGAAAAATAAGCCTGAAACAGTAATAGAACTTATCCGAAGCCCTGGGACCCTCTAAAAGCTATCCTGTTCATTTCCCAAGACTGATTCAGCAGCCTTTTCCAGTAATAATTGTCTACTTTAAAGTTCTTTTTTTATGTCTAATTGATCTCCCTGGTGTCAGTGCATACTCACCACAAGATTAATCTTCCATATCCCTCTCTTTCATGACATCACTTCCCTGCATAAAGCCTTTCAATTCCACTGACTACGGGCTAAAGCCTAACTCCACAAAGACCATATGTTCCCTATCTCATTTCTGCATTCTTCTTTCTTACAAAACCTTTAATTATACATCTGCTAGGGTCTAGATTTTTTATTTTTCCAAGAACAGTGTGAGATTTCTGCACAGGAAGGCGGTTGGACCATGCATACACTGTCTATGGCACCTTGCAGATGGGCAATATGCCACGGTGGCTAGGAGGTGGGGGTCAGGATGCTGGATGTGAATCCTAACTCCCCACTGAGTAGATGCATTTCCTTGAACAAATCAGAGGTGTCTCTGTGCCCTCATCAGCAGCCACCTCCTGTGGCTGCTGTGGAGATTAAATGAGAGACAGCCCAAGTATCCACAACACTCAAGGCATGTTAGATGCTTTCATTAATACTACTAAGGGGATCTACAATTCTGCCCTCATTTCTAGAACATACGCTGTGCCCCAACTTTTGTGTCTTCTGGTGCCTTTGCCTAGGATGGCCACTCCCAATAGCTCGGCTACCACTGGAGACTCATTCATTAAGGAAAATTAAATCCCACCTTCCAGGGTGGCCTTTCCAAACGACCTTTGCTTGGGATGAACTCTCATTTTTTGAAGTTTCTATAGCACTACTGTACCACTTTGGAGAGAAATATTATTTGAACAACTATGTACTAACACTTTTTGGAGTTTGTGAAGTTGAATAGGGTAAAACTGGGCTCAGCCTAAGGAAATGTTAAAGCCACAGAGCATAACACTGAGCCACATGTGCCTGAGGCCATTCAGTTGGCATGACACGCTCTTCCTCATGTTCAGTCCATGTTGTGAAAGGAACGATTGCGGATGCCCCGCGAGGTGGCATGTGAACTAGTGCCCCAAAGAGGGCAAGATGTGCACAGACATTTCTGAAAGAGAAAACGGAGGCAAGACAAAACAAGATTCAGCTGGGGTGAGTTCACTGAAACTTTCATGCCTAAGAAACCAGGACTTCACTCAGGAGGTTCTGGAGAGCTACTCTCCAGCATCATTTTATGTTAGAAGTGATGCTCCTCTTCTTAAAGGAATTCAGAGCATCAGTTATTATGGACAGAGACAGTGGGAAGAATGTTTGTAGGACGAAGGCCTTCTCCCTTGGCCCTGGGCTCACACTAGCCTCCTTTGCAAGCCTTGAAGATTACTTGTGTTAAGGGTACCTGCTTCCAAAAAAGAAAACATAAACAAATACAAAAAACAAGCAAATACCTGCTTCTCTGGCCTGGGCCAGGTCTAGAAATACAAAGTGTGACACCCTTCCCTCCTGCCCCACAATTCCCTAGACAACGTTACAGGAAAGTCCCAGCTGCATTTTTTGAAGTATAGAGGTTGGGCTGCAGAGGAGAGTCGTGGGCCAGAGAGACCAGTCAGCAGTCATCAGCAACCACCCTGTGTGGGCTAATGCAGGATGGCGGGCGGGGAGAGAAGGGGGGCTGTGAGGGGACAGATGTATGATGATGCCCTGGCACATTGGCAGAAGAACCTGTGGTACTCAGGAGAGTCGTGAAGAAAAGCTGGCAGTCTGCCAGATGGAAAGATATTGAATTTTATTTTGGATATCCTACATTTGGGACACAGGGAGAAAAATCCAGACCAAGATGTCAAGCAAGCAGTCTGACACATGGTAGCAGAGCTTAAGGACTTGGGCCCCATGGAGCTACATTATGTTGAAGCTATGGATGTAGATAAAATCATTGAGGGACAGACCATAATAAGACAAAGGAAGCTCAGTGCCAGGTCCATGCTCCCATGTGCAATAAGAAAGAAAAGGAGGTGGAAAGCAGCACCTTGGGGATACCCCCATTTTATTGTGTGGGAGGAACAGTAAGTCCAGATCAGTGGGGTGTCGATCATCTGTATCTGTGAAATGTCTGTACGTTAGAGAGCTATCTCTACACTCCAGTCCATATGCTCTTCACAATACCCCAGTGAGGGCAGGGTGGCCCTTTTCAGTCCCATTTTACAGGCGGGAAGACGGAGGTTCCAAGGCTAGTTGCTCAAGATCTCCCAGGTGGTTAATGAGAGCCAGCACCTGCCCCTGATTTGCACAAATCTGTCATCACAATAAACCCGTGTCATGTTATTTATGTGCAGAGTCCCCATCAGGACCAAGGTTAACAAGAGACTCACCTAATTGGCAAGGCTGGGAAGGGAAGGCAGACAGGAATGGACTAGTTCTGATGGGTGCTCTGATCGGGGAGCAGTCATGGCTGCTGACTAGGATGTCAATGAGCAGGAGTAGATGGGACAAACATTGATGATTCACCAGACCACAGTGATAGCAAAAGAGAGGCAGATCTGAGTTTGGAAAACGGAAAAGACTGTGCATCCCTGACCTGGCCTGGCTTCCATCTTAATGACATCATCAGGTTGGATACCTCCCAAGACATCTGTAAAAGAGGAAGATTTCTGGCCCTTGCCATAGACATGGCCAGCCAAACAGTCTCAGAAATGACAAAGATGAAGATGAAAATAGGAGGTGCGAATCTAGCTGGATTTCAGCAGTGCGGAGGGAGGGAGTTTTTGAGTTCTGGGGACTATCAGCTCATCTCTGCCCTGTGTGAGGACAAAAAGGCAATCCCACTCACTTTGCTACAACATTGTCTAGGGAACTGGGAAGGTCACTTTTTTATTTCTTGACCTGGACCCAGGCAGGAGAAGCAGGTTCTGTTTTTTGTTTTTGGTTTTGTTCTTCCTTTTTTGGAAACAGGTACCCTTAACACAAGTAATCTTCAAGGCTTGCAAAAGTGCCTAGCGTGAGCCCAGGGCCAAGGGAGAAGGCCTTTGTCCCACAAATGTTCTTCCCACTCACTGTCTATGTCCTTAGTAACTGATGCTCTGAATTCCTTTAAGAAGAGAAACATTACTTTTAATGTAAATACAGAGCTTAAAGTAAAATGGACCCATGAGTAGTAAGCTACACACTCATTTGTTCATTTATCAGCATGTATTGGGTACCCACTATGGGCTTGGCCCTATGCTCTGTGCTGAAGAAACAGACATGATTCAAACAGAACCCCTGCACCCAGGAAGCACACGTTTCAGTGAGAAAATCATAATTAGTAGCAACTGGTGAACAAAGTGATCTAAAGCAAAAGCAAAGATGGGCAGACCTGACAGTGTATGGCAGGGACCAGCTCTGTAGAAGGGGCCTGCAAGAATACTGAGTTTGGCAGGAAGATGCAGCATGGACTGAGAATCTTCCAGAAGGTGCACGAGACTGGCACCAAGACCTTGCCTGCTGTGAAGGAGCTGGCCAGGTAATTCGTGATCTGACTGGGGCTGGAGCTGTTTACCCTCTGCTGTACCACAAAGTTTGGAAGTTGAGCCAAGCAGTTTTCTAAGTATATGTGGGTAATTAAGTCTTTTCTCCAGGCAAAATAATCTTAAAATATGGTTATCTACTGAGGCCCCCAAATGTGAAGTGAAACTTCCCCAGAGTGATGTATGTGTGCCTCACGGGTAAACATCTCCAGGCAAGTTGCTAAAAATTCATTAGGGAGAAATAAGCAGGACCTCGGTATCCCCCAGAATGAGGTCAAGAGAGAAAGCACTAGTTCTTTGCAACCCAATCGTGCAGACATCTAGCAGGCTGTCGCCATGCCCAGGTGCTGCCACTGAAACTTTATAAATTGACTTTGAACTAATCACCAACTTAATTTGATCCATGAAGATTGTGATTCAGTTTTAAAACCAAAACTCACTTAATGGGATTTTGGCTGGCCCCACTGAGATGGCGCCTTTTGATGACTTTTCATGAAAGGTGTGTGGATTTTTCCATGCGCCCAGAGGAGCTAGCAGTTATATTTCTGTTACCACCAAAGATAAAACAAAACAAAACAAAACAAAAACAAAGAAACTCAAAATCCATCTAAACAAAAAACTCCAAAACCTCTGTGGCTCAGGGTAAGTGCAAAAATGGACAGACATATGACATAGAAGAAGCAAGCCCACAGGACAGGGGACATAGAGATGACCAGGACCATCAGTGACTGATCTCCAGCCTTGGGTGGGGCCTGACCACCCAGCGTCCCCTCCTCTTGCTGATTATCCTGGTTGCTCCTACTGCTCTGCAGGCCTGTTCCCCCTCATGTGCCGTAAAGGTGGGCACCCCCGAGACAACCTTGTCTCCTGTCTGCTCTCCTCCCACACACCCTGCACACTCAGGGCTCCAGCTACCCATCCGACTGCCTCCTTCTGCCATGGTTTCCACTGCTCTTCCTGCCTCAGGAACCAAGGAACTCCATCAAGCCTAGGAGGAGGCTGCCTCATGATGCTGCTTGTGCTTTGGGCCATCACTGGTGTCACCGTGTCCCTTTCTTTGCCATTAGGTACCCTGGCATCGGGAGCCCCGGCCCACTTTGGAGCCCAGTCCCCATAATTCTGGATCCCAGATGGCCCGCCCCTTGGCCCCTAGACTTCCAGCAATGCCCCCATGTGCTTCTTGCTGTTTTCCTGGCTATTTCATCACTGGCCTTTGACAGGCACCTAACTCTACTGGTTCTAGCAACTCTATAGTTCACATTCTCTGAGGACAGGTCTCTGGACTACATGCCAGGGTCAGCAGAATCAGCAGTAGGGTATGTCCTCATGATTTCAAATTCTGCCCTCCCCCAACCCGCCACCCCTCGTCCACCACTTTCTCGGGTGAGAGGGATAAGACCAGGAAGCAGTCAGCCCTGCCTGGCCCACAGTGCCTCACTTACAAAGTGGCCCCGCAGCTGGGTCGCAGCCTTCTGGAAGTGCGGCATTATCCTCTTGCACATGCTGCACCCTAGTCACAGGCAAGAGAGAAACCAAACTCGGTTACAGTGCGTGCTGTGCCCCGTGCTCTGCCCTCCCTCCCCTGGGGCCAACGTCTACCAGAAAACATTTACCCAGCCTCCAAAAGCAGGATGGCCTCCAACACCAGGAACACATAAGGAACTGGAGGCAGAGTCCCTGGCCCCCAAAGAGCTTACAGTCTTGACAGCATGAAACAGGACACAGCCCAGGAGTCACTTAATAAACATGGGACCAAGTGAGCAAACGTGACAGCTGGAGAAGGGCGAAGCACTGAATAATTTAGAGCTGACAATGAGTTCAGCAGGAATGCAGGGAACCAGAACAGGAGAACACTCGCTTTGTGCACAGCTAAAAGCCTCCCCTCACAGCCCCGCCAGGGGCTGCAAATGAACCTGAATCAAATACCATTAGTAAGGAAAATGTGCGACCATAACTGCAATGCTGGGGACTTTCACGCCTCTTTTCCTTCATGAACAAGGATAATTTATGCAATGACAGGAGGCGGGCCTGACATGACAGGCGCTAGCTAGCTCTGGCCCCATGGGAAGCGCGCCGGTCAGGATCAGAACACTGGGGTTCTCATCTTCCTCCCTCTTGCTGGATGGCCCCGGACAGGTCATCTCCTCTCCCTGGACTGCTGCTCCTTTTGGCAAATGAAGCGGGTGAGACCAGACAATTCTGACATTGGAGGATTCAGTGATGACTTTAACTCCACCCTCTCTGGGGTGCTATGGTTCACCAGTCACCTTCCACCCCTGGGGTGGTGAAGTCTCCCCCTCCCCAAGCCTTGTGGGGCTCAGGGCCAAGACAGCCAGGACTCAAATACCCCTTACTACATTAGGGACCTTGATGTAAAGCCATCTCTTCCCTTCAACCAGAGCAGACCAGCTCTCAGGCACAAGGAATTGTGACATACCAGGCTGTTACTCTTTCTGACAGTTGTGCTGCTACAAAACAGGCTTCGAGACGCAGCTCAAGGCTGCAGACATGAATGCTGCCTGGAACTCCATGTCAGGCTGGATCTCATCTCAACATGGCATAGTGGGGACAGGGCCATGTGGTGGCAGGCTGATGTGCTCTAACACAGCTAATGCCTTGGTTGACTAAGGGCAGAGCAATACAGATTAATGAAGTGCTCACACCCATCAGGCCAGATTTAGACACTGGGGACCCGTGAGCAGGCTGGACACCCCTGGGACCACCTGAGTCTCCCAACACCAAGTCTCCTAGACAAGATGTGATGCAGGATATTCTGACATGAAACTCTCAAAATGCCGATGGCTCCCTCCTTGATATTCCTGCCTGGCAAACAGATACACACACACACACACACACACACACACACACACAGAATATTAAGCCTGGGCTTCAATTCAAACCAGTAGTTCAGGCTCAGACTCAGGGAGACAGGACAGCAGAAGTGGTGGTGAAGTCGGCCCGCAGCACGAGGCCCTGGTATCTGTCCTTGGATGACAAGAGGCGCCTCTCCCCAGTAGCTGCCACCACAGCAGAATCTCCACAGGTGTCATGAAGGAATAGGACACTTGTCCGGGGACTTTGTTCCCACTGTGAGGACTCAGAAGGGAATAATGCCAACCCCACTGGGCACCATTCTCCAGCAGGTGGACGCCACACAGTAGAGACAACGAGAGGCTGTGTAGCAGCTGAAGGAGCTTGCTCTGGGAAGACTGAGACCCAGGGAGCATCTCCCCTTTCCATCTGCTGCCTGTGTGACCCTGGGCTACTGACTGACGTAAGTGGTCAGGGCCTCAGCTTCCCTGGGACCTGTGAAGTGGAGACAGTACCTGCCCTCCAGGCTGAGGGACAAAGCCAACACCTGGGAGGGTGGAGTGAGTCAGGCATCCAGCAGGGAGGCTCAGTCAACACAGGCCCAAGTGCCTCCTAGCCCATGGGGAAAACACTTCCACAGGGAAAAGAGGCTGTCACTCCACTCCGCAGGAGGCAAAACGGGGGTACACTTGCAGCCCTTCGCCCACTCTTACTCAGTGACTCGATGAGATAGGGGGAGTCAGACACCCACTGGGCCCCATTCATCAGTCAGGAACCTAATTTATTACCTGTCCCTACAGGTGTGGCCTCTCTCTTCAGTCTGTAGCCTGCAGCAACATTATTCCCCACATCCCCCAAATAAGTGGTGAGTCGCCAGCTGTCCCCGTGGAAGGACGCCAGTGGGAAGGGGTGATAGAAAAGTAACAGGACGCCACAGACCAAACCAGTTTTCAATTGAACTTCACCAACAACAGAGATGGTGCTGAGATCCCTGTCTGAGTTTATCTTTCAACTGGTTCAACTGGGAGGCAGGGGAAGAAGTAAGATTAATTACCCGCTTCTAACCCCAAGGTTAGAGCAACCAGCCTATTATCTTCTCATTAATTCAGTCAACAAGCACTTACTGAATAAACAGTAGGTCCTGGGGACCCAGGTTCCTTGTCACAACTAAAGGCTCTCACAGCTTTTGGGTTCATTCACTGCAGACGTTATCAAAGGATCAGAGCCCTAGAAGACTTCCCAGTTAAGGGAATTGCAGGGTGCCCCAGGAATAAGCTAAATTATGAGGCTATGAAGGCTTGAGTGGATGAGTATAATGAAGGCACAACTTTGTTTCATTAAAAACAACAAAAGAATCCTGGGGTTACCTGGGACCCAGCAGGCCATCTAATCCAACCCCTCCATAAATCTGAATTCACAGCTGAGTTTTCTCCCCTACTGCTAACTGCCCTGTGACCCCTACAAGGAATCTAACTTCTCCTACCCAGCTTTCTATTAGGTAAAGACAGTCACCAGACCTGCATCTCTGCCCACACTGTGATAAGTAGGATGGGCACACTGCCAGACAGCCTGGCAGTGGGTGGGGGAGATGACACACATTCAGGTGGCAACTGTTAGAACCACTCTTTGTAAATGTAAGTGCAGGTACTGCACGTTTATGACAGGTACTGTATACTGACATACACTGTTCTAGTCTCAGTTAACCAATGTGTTAAGTCCTGAAGGGTTCTGGGATAAACCAAAGGAGGCCATCCTGAAGGCACTGTGGGGCAGGACAACTGTGGGAGCATTCATGGCCAGGCAGGTCATCAGATCCCTCCAGGGAGAAACAGATAGGGGTGAAACCACCCAGTGAACATTAATAAAGACAATGACCCAGGGTCAAAGTGCAGACCACTCTGGGAAGAGCCAGACCTCACAGGACATGGGACACCAGGGCCTCCTTCCATGGGCGGGCACACCCCTTGAGCCAGTGAGGTGTCTGGGGGGAGGTGGGGTGAGGGTCACACAGTGATCAACATGGGCTGGGAGAGGCTGTTGTCGTGGTGAATAAGCCATAGGCCCAAGTCAGACAGAACCACCAGAGCCCCGCAGATGGGCATCGGGCCGAGGAGGCATGGTCACCAGGGTGGAGATGGAAGGGGCCTTTGCTCAAAGAACTTCTCAGGAAGGGGGACCAGAAGCTGGCTTTCAAGAGTAAACAGAACCCCATTGCCACAGCCTATGACACCCATCTGAGCCACGGACACACCTGGGTACCTCCACCTCCCACGCACGCAGCCCGCTCTCTTTCCAGTCTTTCAGAGCACATGGAATTCACAGAATCACAGCTCTAAGGGCCTCCCAGAGGCTCCAACCCATTAGGGTTCTTCAATCTGTGGGTCAGCACCCATTAGGCAACCAGGGTGGTCCACACAGAATATTTGAGGCTTTGCAGGACATACTGTTAACGACTCAGCTCTGCGGCTGCAGCTTGAAAGCAGCCACACACAATGTATAAACAAATGATGTGGCTGTGTTCCAACAAAAATTAATCTGGAAGAAAAGGCAGCCAACCCATGGGCCATAGTTTGCTGACCCTTTATTAGAGGGTTATGAAGCAGCAGGAAACACCAATGACTTCTTTTAAATAAAACAGAACAGAAAATATCAGCGGGCACTACATCTGGTATAGTGGCTATTAAGTAGTAAATAAAGGTAAGTATGGTTTTGTGATACTTTTGTTTCAGCTTATTTATAGATCATTTATAGTACTGGGTTGCAATGTAAAATTTTAATACTGTAAAATGCAGTCAGAAAGTTTGAAAGCCACTGCCCTGATGTAACCCGTTTCCTTACACAAATGGAAACTGTGGTGCAGAGAGGTGAAGGACTTGACCAAAGCCACCCAGCTCACTGGTGGCATACCTGGAGTTAGAATGCAGGTCTTCTGGTTCTCATCTCAATGATCCATTGCTACTCCCACAGAGAGAATGGACCTAAGTGCCGAGGCCCTTCCTGCCCGGTCCTGATCCCACCACCTTGCTCGGGTGGCAGCAGCAGTGGCGTGCAGGAGCCAGAGCTAGAGGAGCAGCTGCCCCGGGGGCCAGCCAGGCTCTGGATGGTGAGCACACTGGAGAGCACACCCAGACCAAGGCGTGGCTCCGCCAGGTACACAGCTGGCAGGATAAGGGCTTCAGGCCCCCAGGGGGCAGAGGGGCAGAGGCAGGCAGAAGTACCTGAGAGGAGACACAGGTTGTTGGAGACATGGGTGGACCTCGGGGTGAAGAGGGCAGAAGAAGGATGCTAACTAACTCCAGTGAGAGAAGAACTGATGTGGAAGCAGGAGGGGAGGAAAGCCGGATGAAAGGCCAAGACGAAGGAAAAGAGGCACAGGTGGTGGAACGGAATGAGCAACAGGACCCAGAGTCTTAAGTGAGAGACCTGGGGCTCGTTCCCGGTCTCCTCACACTGTAAGCCCCAGCTGCCCCGCCAAGAGTCTGGATCATCTCTGGCCCAAAGGAGAAGAGTCACTCACAGGGGGCATAAAACATCATCAGGAGCGGCTTCTCTTCCTTTTTCAGGAGCCGTCTGAAGTCCTAAGACACAAACAGAGTATACCACAGGTCACATACAACACGGTCACAGAGGTGCCATCCCCCCAGGGACCCACAGTGGTGACAGGAGCGGAGGGAGCACTTTAGAAATCCCACTGTCCGACTTGGGGACTGGGAGACACAGTGCAGAGTGATGGCAGGTCAGGAGCTAAAAGCAGCCCAGAGATCTCTTCTAAGCCCCCCTTGCATATTACAGATGGGGACACTAAGGCCCCAAGGGTACTTTCCCAAGGCCACATGGTGGGATAAAAAAATCAGGACCAGGCTACCAGCTTTGCATTCAGCTCCACCTGAACAAGTAAAAGTCTGCAAGGAGTTTTTTTGTGCCCCATGAGGTTGTCAACCAGGCCACCCTTCTTCATGGGGCCCGTGGAGCGGTGGGTAGTAGTTTTCATGCAGGCGCAACGTGGCCAGATAAGGAACTGCTCATCACAGGAACACAGGGTTAACCCACTCTTGTTACTTTCTTCTTCTCAGGCCCAGCCCTCCCTGTCCCACCACCATTCACGTCCCAGGAGCCCACTGTGTGCACAGCAGCATGGAACACAAGGCATGCCCCCACCTGCTGGGAGGTTACAAGCTAAAGCCACTATTTGTATGTGTAAAATCCTGAGAAGGGTGCCTGGCACGTTATTAGGCAATATATAATTATTGGCTAAATAAATGCAATAAACGTGAAAAGACAAAGGTCACAACAGTGCTAACGCAGAGACTGCTGTGTAAAATAAAGCAGGAGAGGAGGCCTTTCTTCCAATGAGAGTCAAGGATGTTCTGGAAAAAGGAGATCTATCGCGGACTGCGGAGAAGCAGCATGACAGAGCATATTTTGATTAAAAGAAGCTCTTCTAACCAGTTTCCACAAAAGAAAATTAGATGATTTTCCCTTCAGAATAATAAGGAAAATAAGAGGAAATTTCGTAATGCAGCTCTCTGGCAGCAACAAGACATTAGGTAAATAGATGATGGTGCATCCCGCACAATGGAGCACTACTGCATCATTAAAAACGATGACGAGGAATATTTAATGTCACAATAAGATGTGCATGTTACATTAAGTGGGGGGAGGAAGCAAGTTACAAAACAGCATATAATGTGCAATGACAGTTTTGTTAATATTTATGTACTCATTATGTTGAAAGCCTGAAAGGCTACAGAAAATACCAACAGTGGGTATCTCTCGACGGAAAGGGGTGGGTTGATTTTTTTTTTCCTTTTATGTGTAAGCTATATTTTCTAAATTTTCAACAATGAATATGTATTAGCTGTAATTTTTTAGCTAGATAAGGAGGATTACAAGTATTTTGTGGGAATATAAAATATTTTATAATAAATTCAGGTAATGTTTGCTCTTGCTTTACATAACCAGAGGGATAAGGCACTCATTTTGAGACAGAATTGGAAACCACAGCCTTTGACCCTGACTAGAGTGGGAGATGCAAATACTTTGGAAATGATCTTCTGGAATCCCTGGAATTAAAACCTGGTAAAAGATCTGAAAAGAAAAAGCTTTTCTGAGCCTATCACAATTTGTGTTCATACCCTGAGTGGTAACAAATGTCACATTACATTCAAGGATAATTAGCCACCTTCAATAAGGGCAGAATTCTAGGCTTACAAACGTCAATCGGCAATTCAAACTTGCATTTAGAACTTTTAGTTTACGTGGGGATTCTATTAGTGAAAAAGCAGCTGTACCTATACTTCTACATGAGAGAAAACAGCAGAAAGAGTAACAAGAGGATTGCCTACAGGTGTGAAAAAGTATTTCTGCTTAACATTTCTAGTCGTAGAAGAGTAATCTTAGGAGTTTGAGGGCTCAGACTTCTTGGGGGCGGGGGGGGGGGGGGGGGGGGGGGGGGGGGGGGGGGGGGGTGGTGGTGGTGGTAGGCTATCGCTGTTCAGACAGGCTAAAAATATATATCACCACATAATCTACCCAGGAGCAATGATCCATTCAGGCTATTTGTTTTTGCATAGCTATAGGCACAGATACCACCACCTCCTGACACTTGCCCCTCTTTCCTTGCCTCTAACATGCTTTTTAAAAAGGCTTTATCTTCTAGCTGATGATACTGGCACTTTCTATCCAGAGAAACACTGATGCCCTTCATTTGCATCACCATGGACCCACTTGATCAGCCCATAATGGTCACAAATGACCCCTCCTCCAGAAAGTATAAATGGTAATAAGCATGAAGGGTCAATAATTTGCAATGAAAAGAGAGGGGAGGCAGAAGATAAAAGGTACACTTTATGTTCTCAAGAAAAGAACAAACATTCTCCCTCTACCTATAAAAAGGCAGTGCTTGCCTGACAGACCATTTGAAATGTCACAAAGATGTTCCTGCCCATCCCTATGTGACTGCACAGCCAAGCAGATAAAGCACACGTGTGCATGGTACCCACACAGGTACACATGGATGAAGATCCACGTTCAGATCAGGTGGGCAGCCTCCAAAGAGGTTCAGGGTTGTATAGAGATGAGCAATCAAACCCACCCTTCCACTATCACCCCTCCTCTGCTCCCCATTGTGGCCAAATCTAGAAATTGAAGCTTAAGAGGGTAAATAATTTATTCAAAGTTACACAATGACACAGAATTGTAGAGTCTTGACTCAAGTTTCTGGAAATCCAACCCAAACCTCTCAGATTATTCTAAAAAACAAAACAAAACAAAAACAAACCACAAAGCCAATCCTAGCAACAACCAGATTACATAGTAAGGAGAGGACATTTAAATTGATACTCTGTGAAGGAAACCCTGAGCACATTAAAATACATTAAATGAGGTGGAGAATGGCGGGAGCCCTCAGGCAGCGAGCCTGTGATCGCTGGCGGGTTCCCTGGTGGAGCTGGGTGGGGCATCAGAAGCGCAGGCCCGGGCCCAGCTCCCATGGACGTGGACGGAAGCACAGCTGGTCAGGAAACATGCCCGTTTTTCAGTTCCCTGGGCACCTCTCCTCAGGAGAGCCTAGCTCAGGGGACGCTGCCAGTGTCCATCAGAACTGATGAGGAATAAATTACCTTTTCACTGTCAATGTGGACAACATCTTTGGCTCCAGGATCTTCCTCCCACAGTGGGGGCCCTTTTGGATCCTTCAGAAAGGCCACTAAGGACTGAGGAGAAGAGAGAAGAGAAAGCTCATTTTAGCCAGGGTAAGAAGGTGAGGGAACTGGGGACCTGCCTGTTCTCCTGCCTGGAGACCCAAGAATCTGGAGAGGGACGGCATGTGGCACAGGGGCCAATGCTTGGGGGCGTGCTGAAGTCCTTGTCCACAAATGGAGCCCTCAAGTTGATGCAAGATTCTGTTACTTCTGTCCACTTCGATTAAGCTCCAATGAGCAGATGATGCACTGGTGTGTCCATATGTATGCTGAGAGAGTGAGGGTGGGGTCGGGGTGAGAAGGGGAAAGGTCCTCTTGGTGAGGCTACCCAGTCAACTCATCCACTGTCACACAGAGAGGACCCAGTGAGGCTTATGATTTCTGGAAAGAGCTATGATGGGAGAATGGGGGACAGCCAAGACTTTGTAGGATTTCATGCAGGTAATGATCCCTGTCCAAACAAATGGAGCTATGAAACACCTCCTGGCAAGAGAAGAGGGGCTTTTGCACCATGGCAAAGGCAGAGTCACCTCTTCTCAGTCCCTTGTCAAAGCTGCACTGTGACAGTACAAGCCAAAATGGAACTCGCAGGGCCTAACCTAGACCCACACTCACCCACAGCTACAGAGGCACCTACCCACCTGGGCCACGTGAGAAAGCTTATAGGTGCTCACCTGGCATACTATTCCAGAAATACCTGGTGCAGGGGTTCTCAGTCTAAGGTGCACAGTGGACTTCAGGAGCCCGTGAAACTCCAGACTGACACAAAAACATTTACTTTAATGTTCCTTGGTGACTGGCCTTCAGGTGGCTCTCAGTGGGATGAGGAACCCTAACTAGGTAGGAACTACTGCTCTTGGGAGCTCCTGTCCCACACCAGCACAAGCTGAGTTAAAGAGTTAGCACAGCCTCCCCATTCTCCCCACCCTCACCTCAGCACCAAGGAAAACAGGCAGATGTGGATGGAAAAAGGAAAGAAATCGCCTCTTTTAATGTAATAACTGAAACATTCATACTAGCAATCTTTTGCTTTTCGGATAGAGATTATTCTTTAATTGAAGTAGAATAATCCCACTCATAGGTTCTCTCCAAATTAGTCCGACAAGATCTTAGGTGGAAACGTCTGCAGGGAGTAGCACCTGGGACCCCACCCTCAGCTGCCCTATAACTCCAGTTCCTTGGTCTTCAGGATGACTTCATGCCTGGGAAACCACATGCACAGCTACAGGGCCTTTGGAGAAGGTCATGAGAGGGCCACCTGAATTTTGGCTTCCAGGCCTCTCTGGTCCTCACCACTTACACGTAACAAGGATTTTGTTGGACAGACTGCTGACAAGGAGAAGGCCGCTGAGACAGGAAATTCCCTGCTTGAGTTTCCTCCTTACCCTCACTTATCTGACCTCTGGCCCTTTCAGGGACCACGGCATAGCCCCCATGACCAGGACCCTGCTGAATGATATAGGATGACAGTGACAATAGCCAGAGCATGTGCTCATCCTCCCTCTCTCGGGAGATAAGATGCCCAGGAGAAACCCTGAAAGGAAAACCAATCCATGACTAAGAAGGGACCTAGTCTCAGCTGCTCCTGCCCAAATGCAGAAGCTATCAGGCAGTCACAGGAATGCTATGCCACTTCTCCCTATCCTGGACAACTCCAGGTACTCTACCCCAGGTCTTGATGGCCCTGTGGGCTTTGGAGACCCCAGGACCAAGGATGCCCTCTCTACACTAAAGAGACTCTGACCCTGCACAATGTTCAGCCCACTTCTCTGGCTTACTGATGCAAACATCACAGAAGGATGAGATCCCATACACCTAGTCTTTGTACGGAGGTGGCCAAAGGCCAGGACTCAGCCTCCCCCATACAGGCAAGCCCAACCACCAGGGCCCCTTGCTCCTTTCCTGCTACTACAGTCTGAGCAGGTGCTATCCCCTGCGCTACCATTCCAGGACAGACTCTGCAGAGGGCGGGCTAAATAGACACTGAACACAACCTCCAAAAGCACAACAGAAGGCCCGCTCCCTCTTTCCATCACCACACAGGCACCTCCCGCATCCCACCCAGCTAAATCTTGTTCCTGGGGAGCACCCGTTCTCTCCAAGGACTTCAGCTGACGTCTAAACACAGAAAAAGAGGGGTTAAGCAAGTCTAGTTGGTAGAAATTTCTCTAAGTGTCTAAGTGGGTGTTAAGATGATGAGTAATCAGGCCGAGTCTGGATCAGGTAAAAGCTGCAACAACTGATCAAAGAGCACTTGTGGGGGGCAGAAGGAGAGAAGCACTGACAGCTGCACAGACAGATGGACAGACAGAGGACACAAATGAAGAGAGAAAAAGAGGGGAGCACAGGGTCCAACCAAGCCTGAGAAGCAGGAAAGTCAGAAAGAGTGAGTTCAGCAGGTGCTGGAAACAAGAAATACGAGGGCTGCCCGGAAAGTACCCCGCCATGTAATATGGAAAATAGAGGCACTTGTGGCTGCATTTTTTTCCGGGGAGCCCTTGCATATGGCCCCAGGCAGGGCAGGGCAATGCTGCCTGGACCAGAGGCAAAAGCAGCCTAGTCTGAGGAAAGGGGTGCTTATGGTGGCAGAACAGAATCCAAAGGCAGAAGGGCTCATGTGCTTTGTGATTACAGGACAGCACTTGCAGGTCACAGGATGTCCATACTTATGTTCTCTGATGCTTTTCCATTGACTTCTAAATTGGATTTATAGCAGGGGATGTCCGGTGACATCAGCATCTCATTTGGAACAAGCTGCACCAGCTCACAGGTGCCAACCTGCCTGTGTCCCACATGCCGTACTAACCTGGGCACAGCTGCAAAGATGAGGGAGTGCTCGAAGCCACAGCAAAGGGAGAGCCAGGTCTTTGCAGGGGAGGGGCGTGACGTCCCACGCCTCACTGGACTAATGCCGATAGATTCACAAACCAACTGCACGGCTGGCCACGCCACTGTGTTAACACTTACAAACTTTTCCTGCTATTCTGCTGACATATGCTCTAGAGATAAGAATCCCTCAGGTCATTCGGAAGAGCTATTTGTGCACTCCACCCTTCCTTCTGAGAGAGGAGCTGCCAGACTCTTGGCATCCATTCAGATTCCAACTCTGCTGAGAATGAGGGAGGTAAATTTACCTTAAATGTCACAGCTCGGTTATATTCAGTATGAAATGCACCATCCCTGTCAAAAGAGGAGAAAAAGGTGTTAACTTTAGGGATGGCTGTGAAGATACATACCCTGGGTTTCCTGCAGCATCTTAATAAGATTCAGCTATTGAACACATTTCAAGATTCTTTGAAAAGAAATAATTGTAAACACGGAAAAAGAATCATTCTGAAATTGATCTAACTAAAAATCGCTGTTCACTGAGAATACCAATGAAAGCTTTCAGCACTTACTTGGAAATTGAAAACGACCACGTGTACTTACTGGTAATGGAATAATTCGACCTTTTTGTCCTTTGGGTTCAGGTCAACTTTCATCTTCTTGCACAATTTTCTACTCTCTGCGTCACTGAAAGACACAAAATGTCGGGAACCATTTGTTACCTGAGCTCCCCACAAAGAAGTTGACAGTAAAATCTGCTGGTGGCCTAAGAATAAGCCAGGTAGCTTGGAATCTCAATAGCAAGGGAGGACCTCACTACATTTGGGTTCTCAAAGGAATGGAAGAAGGAGAGTAACCAATGGGATACGGCCTAATTGAGAAAGACAGGGGCAAGCAGATGGGGAGGCTGTACGGTGACATATGTTAGGGGCAACACAGAGAGGTCTGGACAAAGGAAGTGCCTCGGAAGCTTAGTGGGTGGACAGCCCATTCCAAGAAGAAAAATAAACTTAGTATATAAACTGGTTCCCAATGCTGGCTGCTTATTAGAATCACCTGGGAAAGTTTAAAAAATACTGATTCCTGGAGTTCCCTGATGGTGTAGCGGCTTAAGGCTTCGGCGTTGGCGCTGTCAGCGCTGCGGCCTGGGTTCAATTCCCAGTCAGGGAGCTACCCACATACCAAAAAGAAAAAAAAAAAAAAAAAAAAACTGATTCCTTGGCCCTCCCCAGATCACTACTTCAGAATCTCTGCCTGAGGCCTAAGCAAGTTTTGGTTTTTCAAGCTCTAAGTGTGCCATATGCCACCTGCTACACACCATCTGACCAAGATAAGAGGAACATGCTCTACGATGTTGAAAGAGGTGAGGAAGGGATAAGCTTCAGTGAAGTGCATCGCCCTCTCACAAGTCTAATAAAAAACATCTGTCGGGTGCCAGTCACCATTTATAAAGCACTCATGTACAATCTCATCTAATCCTGGTTTCCTTCCTGTTAGACCGAAGGATCTCAAAATGCGGCCCCTGGACCAGCAGCATCGGCAGAGCCCAGGAACCTGTTAGAAATGCAGATCCGAAGCCCCAGCCTGGGCCAACTGTTTTCAGGAGCCTTCCAGGTGATTTTGATGCATGCACCATCCCATACTGGCTCTCTCTCCTCTCCCCAATCTCCAATGTTTCCTCTGTGCCCTACACCAGCCCCCTTAGAAACCTTACCTGATCTCACAGATTCCCCAAGACCTTGTGCACTCAGCCAAGTGTGCCCAACAGCCAGCCAAAGGCAGACAGCCACCCAACCCATGTAGGGCCCTGCCCCTTGCTTCAGGGCCCACTTCCCAGGTCTGAGTGGACTCAGGGTATATTAGCCCCCCAACTCCCATTTGTCTCTGTTGACTACACTGCATGAGAAACTGTTCTGCCAGGTAGGACAGCCACCTGAGGGAAGTCCTTTCATCTCCCACCTGTTTACATACCTCACCACCTTCTACAGCCATCAGCTTCACACAGCTGCGCACCAGCCTCGGGACAGATGGACTAATTAAACCATTCAGCTCAATTCTGAAAGCAACACTCATCAATGCACAAGCAAAATTGTGGGACCTCATTTTATGTGTAAATTCACAATGGGCACTTCAAAAAGCATGTCTTCCTGGAGAGGAGTGTGTGGGTCAGAAAAGGGGGAGTGTCAGGCACTCTCAGGGCCACCCCGGCCCCTACCCTACCCCAGGCCAGGGACTTTCTCTCCCTATTTAATCCTACCTGTTGTGGTCATCACTGGGTCACTGCAGCTTCTAGCCCCCGGGCCTGGCAAAGAGTGGGGACTCAAGAAATGCATGATGAATTCAAAAAGGGACGGCTGGTGACACTGCAGAGGTTGCTCCCCCAGGCGGTGAGGGCATTTTAAGACAGGGAGGAGGAGATCCAGAGGGCTGATAGTATATGTGCACACATTATGTCAGAGGGAGCTCACTCCATCATCACTGGAAATTCTTACCCTAAAGCCCTGTGGGGATGCCATGCACACCTTCACTGAAAGCAGCTGTTAGTTCAGGTCTGCCCCATCCCACAGGGCTGTGGTGAAGCCATGTGAACAGGCAGAGAGTTTGGGGAGCAACTGAGTTTGAGGTGCCCTTTCCCTGCCTGAGTTAATTCCCCAGAAGAGAAGGCTCGACTCACGATGTTTACAACAGTTCACTTGGTGCATTCCTTGTTCAGCATTGTTCTGCTGTGCTCAACTGTTTCTGTGACCACCTACCGTCCACCCGACTGCAACAGCCAATGGCACCTGGGGCAAGGAAGTCACCATGGTCCCCACTCAGCCCCACCCTGGCATCCAGCAGGGGTGCCCGAAGGGCCTGCTCACACTGCTGCATCTGTGGTGGCCACTCGGGCTCTGCAAGGCAGACACGAGAGGCAGAAGTGCCACCCTGTATGGCTCTCTCGGCCATCAAGCCTTGCTGGCAGCCTTTTCCTGTGACATTCACAAAGCAGAGAGGACAGGGCTCAGAGTCATTCCGACCCCAATCCCTGCCTGCTCTGCCAGAACCCACTCCCTGGAAAAGTCTCATTGCAGCCTTAGGTCCCACATGAGCTCAGACCAGGGTTAGGAGCAACGTTCCAGACAACCAACTTGGCCACAGAAGTTCTCCTGCCTACATCTATGAACCCTACTCCAAGTCTAGCCAATCACAGCTCTGTCTCTGCCCCTGGCAGACTCTGTTCAACCCTCTTCCCTCCTTACGTTGTATGACGTGCCCCAGGGATTCTCTCCTACACACACACACACACACACACACACACACACGAATATGAATGTACACATTCTCAGAGGGTTCAGTGGGGAGATGGCTTCCAGTCCTCTGAGTACCTCTGCCACCCACCTCCCACATTCCCTTCCCTACCGCCTCCCTCCACATCCGACCAACGTGTCCACTGACTGTCACCTCCATCAGAAATGTTTGCCAGGCAAGGGCTTTGTTTTGTTCATAGTGGTGTCCCCAGGGTTACAACAGCAGCTGGCACATAGCAGGCACTTTATAAATCACCTGATAAGGATGAATGACTGACACTGTCTTGTCGCTGCTAGGAGCAGGCTCTGCACTTCTGGCTTTCTGGGCTCTGTCTATTGAGTGCCAGAAAACCTGCCAGGTGACACTTCCTGACAGTGCTCTCTGAGATCAGCTCCCTTCCCTCCTATGATTCTATCTCAGGGTGTGTGCGCGCACATGTGCACTAACTGCAGTAGAGAGAATAAAAGTCATAAGAGCTCAAGAGAGAAATTACCCAAGCTTAGGGACTTAAAAGGATCTGAGTTGAAAAATTAAGCACAATTAATTGATCTACTGGCTACCTCCTTCTCTCCTTCTCTTCCTTAGATAGTGACTGAGACTATTGGGGGGAAGAGGGATGTATACAGCCGAGCAAGGAAATGAGATGCTTTGCTGGCATGGAGAGAGAGGGAGAAAACCACCCATGGATCGTGGAGAATGAACTGGCCTCACATGCCACTCTATCTGCTGGGGATGCTGGAGCCCTGCCTCCCTCCGTTTCCTCCCCCATGACCTGCCACCTCTGCTCCCATCCCACCTCTGTCCACAGAGAACATGGAGAAAAAGATCACAGGGGCTGAACACACTTCCCTCCCCACCCTGAGCCCAAACAGACACATGCACGTGGGCATTTTCATTTTAATTTGTTGTGGGGTGGCTGTTGCAGGTGCATGGTGCTGTGCTTACTAGATCTGCATGTGCAGTAACATCATTCAGGAGAGCAGCAACTCCCACTCTTGCAAGTCAGACCCAGGGATGAAAGGATGGAGGGGAGCAGGAAGAAAGAGAAGAAATAAAGTGCTCAGGAAGGGAGGTATGAGACTTTCACAAGTCGTAGCCAAGTCCCCTCCTGCCCCGGAGGAAGGTCCAACTGCCAGCTGGAGTGACTGACGCTTCTAGGTTTGGCTCTGCCACTAGCCAGCCCGTGACCTCTGGCAAGGCCCTTGGTTTTCTGAGCTGCAAATGCAGGCGATGTCCCCGTGAGCTGAATGGCGCTCTCAACTCCTCCACGGGGTCAGATATGGCAGGTTGCCTAGAACCTGACAGATTAACCAGGAGCCAGACCCAGGACTGAAGGTGGTAAGGGCATTTTCAGACAGGAAGTCCAGAGAAGGAATAAGCTGGAGGTAGGAAGGGGATGCTGAGGGCTGAGAGCATATATCAAAAGGCCCCAAGACTCAGAAAGACCTGACCCTGCATCACCTCCCTCCTAGCCCCTGGACTGGATCCTTACTCAGCCACTCGGCATCTACACATCACACAAGCCATGGGCAGCCTCCTGCAGCGGAGGGGAAAGCAGGCTGCACTAAGAACCAGAGGCAAGGCCCCCGCCTGGCCCGGCCACCGTGTGCCCCGGGCCAGCACAGCCTTCCTGGGTTCCGTTTCCCCATCAAAGAAGGGGTAGATCGCTTTCTCCCATCTGCCAGGTCTGATATGGCGGCATTCTGAGCAGATGGTCCTGTGACCTGAGGCTGGGTAGGAGAGGAAAGGTAGGAAGTGGCCTCACTTACTATGAAAATAGGAGACAAGCAGTGAGCAAGCAAGAAATACCGTCCGAGTGACTGCTGGGTGCCAAACACCCAGGATAATATGAACAAATGGAGCTGGAGGACACAGGCAGGAGACAGAACAGTCCTGGAAAAGCTGGGCCTTGAACCTGGATAGACCTTGGGGGTCATACAGCACTCTCTGATGGAGGGACTTGCTGTACACAGCAGGGATCCTCCCAGGTCTGGCTGTTCTCCTTGGTATGAATGACGCAGCACTGTCAATAAAAGTGATGGGAACAGAGGGAGAGGAGCGCGCCTTCCCCTCCTCCGCCTGCCTCCCTAACCCGGCAATGCTAAGGCTCCGCTCCTCAGCAGGGTCACGTCACTCCAACGCATGCACGGCAACGTGCCGCGAGGTATCTGAAGACACAACACACCCCAGAGCACATCTGGGGGTCTCCGTTGTCCCATGGTAAGTGATGCTAAACACGCTTACACAGAAAGGAGCAAATGCTGAATCCAAATATTCTTTAGAAGAAAACATATGACTTCAAAATATGTTATGCCTACCCTGGCAGGCCCCAAATCTTGGATCTGAGAAGGCAGCACTGCTCCAGGGGAAATAAAGCAGATGGGAGAAAGAGCGCAGGGAAGAAGGGAAACGTGGTTACGCACTGACCTTAAACTCTCAGAAGAAAGCGGTGAGCACGAATAGGGCAGTCACAGCCCACTGAGAAGCAGCCCCAGGAATTAGCACCGCAGGCACAGCTGGCGCCCGCTCAGCTGCCCAGACAGCAGCACTCCACGCCATGGCCGAGCCCCCATGCCCGGCTGCAGGGCACGAGGGGAATACCAACTCCCTCACACACAGCCCACTTAACAGCCAGACAACCACCAGCAGCCAAGCCAAGTGTGGCTGCTGAGGTCGGAGCCAGGAGGGGGAGCGAAGGGAAGGGAGAGCCGACACATCCCTGGACAGAAGCCAGACACCCTACACACGCCTCACAGCAACAAGTTACTGGGACCTGGGAGAAGACCAGCATGGAGGGGTATGTGTACCCACAGGCCCGCATGCAAAGGGTGGGAGCCAAGAGCCAGAAAAGTGAGGAAAAGAGGACAAGAAAGATCCACAGAGAGAAGAAAGGAGGACAACAACCGGAGAAGTGAGGAGGCAACAGAAACTAGTAAGAGAGAGGAAACAAAGGGGAAGAAAGGAGAGACGCTCAGAGGGAGGGATGGGAGATACAAGAAGCCAGACGCCCAGAACCCAGAACGGGAGACACACAAAGAAAGAAAGCCGCCCCCCTCCCCCGCAAGGCTGAAAGGCACACCCCTCCACATACTTTACACGCATGCATGCTGCGCAAGTCGCAAGTCCGGTAGCTGCTGGGATTCTCTGAATCGGGTTACTTAGGGATGAGAGTAACTTGGAAGATTCAACTCTGGGTGTCACACAAGATTAAACAGATGCCCAGATTGGGGCAGTGACTTGCCAAAGGTCCCACAGCTATTTCCTGTCAGAGCCCAGACTCAAAGCCAGGTCTCCTGTCCTGCCACCCTACAAATTCCACTGCACCTTGTACTTCTTCAGGGTCGGAGCAAAACACCCATGAGCTGGGGCTGACTCTCACCCCCAGAACTTTCTTAAGGGGCATCCTCACAACAACCCAGAGATCCTCACCCAAGAAGAAGCTGCTGAAGAACAAATGTACCATTTCTCCCCACCCCCAGCTTCCTGGAGTGCCCTGAACAATCTTGCTCAGATAAAAACTAACAATAGTGGCACGGGCTCTCCCATTTCAATTCTGTTCTAGAAAGAACTTTCGTTCACCTGATCCTCACCACGGAGCTGGGAAGAAGGCAGAGTATGTATTATTGTCCCATTTACAGATGAGGAAACAGACTCAGGGTAACCATCCTACCCAAGGTCATAGGGCTAGCGAGCAGCAAAGCTGACCCTTCGACCCAGGCCTCTGCCATGATGCCTGAAACAGCCAAAGATGCCTCAGAATGCCCCCTGTTTCCTTCACCTGCCCTTGAAGGGAGAAAAGCAGAGTGGGCTGTTTACCCCTGATCTTCCTGTCACCCCACCGTGAGCCCTGACACCCCCACTCCAGCCCACTCCTTCGCCGGCAGGACAGGAAGCAAAGCTGGAAAGGACAAGAGCTGCGGAAGCTCAGCAGGGCCCTGAGAGGGTGGCTGCCGACCTGCTATTTAACAGCAGCCGGGATAAAAAGTGAGCAGACGTTGGCTCCATTCCACCTGCTCACCCCGCTGCAGACAGCACGGAAAGCATTCGTGAGGCTGCTTTTGTGCATCCCCAGAGCATCTCATGCAGACTCATAAACACAGATTCAATGCAGTTAGGACAACGCAAGGGCTGTCATCACAGAGCCCCGGAGTTAAGACTGGGGGGGTGGGGGGTGGTCCCCTACTGATTCATGGGGCACATTCAGAAGTCTAGGAGCAGGAGTGGCCAAGCGGGAGGGCAGAGCCAGCTCACACCCCGTGGGTCCCTGAGAAAGGCCACCCAGGGCGGTCTGTGTGGACCAGAGCCCCAAGTCTGTCTGTCCCTTGGACTGTGCTGGGAGGATTTAGCCACACCCTTACTCTGATTTCAAACTTGGATGCAGATAGTCCTGCTTCCAACATAATTCACCACAGCTCCTCAATCCACCTACTTATCTAAACTATTTTAAAAGCTAATTAACATTTCAGTTTATACTTCTTCTTAGAGGGATAAATCGAGTGGCAACTACGGGGAACAATTTACCTTTTTGTCTTAAAGTTACCCCTTCTAAGCTCTAAGGCGCCCCCTCCATTTTCATTTTAGCACATCAATAGTCACTGGATTGTTTTTCCTATTGGCACTTTTACTGACTCCAGACATGTCTCCGTTTCCCACACTAACCCCAGCTCCATTTAGTCCCTCCCACCTGTCCAGGGCCCACACCATAGGGAGCTAGCTGCCTGCAGGGAAACCAGGGCACTGTAAAGACCTGGTACTCTGAGGTCTTTGCCCCAAACTTGAATTCTCCTCTGTAAAGTTTTCTCAACCTTCCCAGGCAGAATTAAGTGACACCGCCCCCACCTCCCCAGCTCCCCCATCCCCTCTATACCTGTAGCCTCCATTTACAGCACTTCTCACCTGGATTATAGTCACCTGGTTAGGTGTCTGCCTCCTCTGGGCACACTAAGGACACTATTACCCATCCGTATACCTCAGACCACACAGTAAGTGCTCAGGGATGTCTGCTGAGTGAACCCAGGTAGATGGAGCAACTACATCAAATCTCTTCTGCCTGTCTGTCACCAACACGCCTCACAAGAACTCCCTCAGATAGGTCCATCGGCTGGGCACAATGGTGTCATCTTTAGCTATGGAGAATCCCAAGCACCCTGTCCCCTCTAATAGGCTTTGCTGCTTTGCCAGTCACAAAGAGTACTCCTGACGAAATATGGGAGACAGAGACACACTGGGAAGGCGAGAACTTCCAGATCAGACACAAGCTACAATTAACCAACAGCTATGACCTCACCACCTGTCCAGAGAGCCATCCCTTCCACTACACTGGCGTTTAAATAAATCTGGAGGTGTGAAGCCAGACCTGTATGTGTGCACACATACATATATACACATGCCCTTACAATAAACATTGCTCAGCTAACAGTTCTCCTGGTCTCACTAAGTGCTTTGTCAAAATATGAATCTCCAATTCTCTCTCCAGTCCTGAGAGGCAGGACAGACTTGAGGCCAACAAGTTCATTTGCAAAACGGCCAGTTAGAATCCAGATTGTAGAGGAAGAAGATTGCCCTGGAGTGGAGCCCATTAAAGCTCACTTAATCCACAGGGTAGTAGCAGTTCTGTGACTCTCAAGGTCAGCTGCATTAAAGGTTAAAAAGACCTTGATAGGCCCTTAATGGGAAAAGAACTGCCTCTTTTCCCAGCAGAGCCCCACCCCTTCCCCATACTAACAAGAGTGCAATACTCTTGAGTGCAATTCTCCTTTCCCCTCCGCTTCCCAAACCCTCACTCCTGATCAACCCTAAGTCCAGGTAAGAAGTGGCCAGACACAGTGGCTCTGGAAACACTTCCTGTTCTCAGTCAAAAGGACATGCAAGTGTTGAGCTCTGCCAACTACAGCACAGTGCCTTACATGCAGCTGGTGTTCAATAAATATGCAAAGGACAAACCTGTTCTTAGCTACCTTTTTTCCTATGTTCATTCACTATCTGTGTGTCTTTTCTGTGTTTATGCCAATCTATGCCAAACTGGGAGCTAACAATATGACAAGAGGATGTGTGTGTGTGTGTGTGTGTGTGTGTGTGTGTGTGTGTGTGTGTGTATCCTAGCAGCAAAGCACTGACCACAGTGATAAGGAAATTATTCCTAGTGATTGAAAGGGAAGCTGAGTACACCCTGGACTCCAACTCCCAAACTCAAAAGAATCAGAGTAATTCCATCAAGAGGCCCCTTCCCTATACTAAGAAGTAATGCTCCTTCCTATGGGCTCCTTCCCGTGAGCCAGCACTTGATTCTGCCACCTTAACACGAACAGGAAGTCTCCTGGAGGAGGAAGGGCAGGGAGAAAGGGGGTCAGGAAGGAAGAGGAGCTTACAGCATTGGAATCAAGACAGGTGGGGGCGGAGGGAACACAGGGTGGAGGAGAGAGCTGGAAGGACAAGCCATATGCCCAAGACTGACACTTCTAACAGAGCCACTAGCAAGAGTTGGGTTGGCCAGCGATTCTACTACCTTTGGGCCTCAGGCAGTGGAGACCAGTTACGGGCCTGGGCTGAGGGGTAAAGCCTAGGTCTTGCTGCAGAGCCCCCCACAAGCATATCCACCAGGTGACCCTGAAAACTACCTTGCCTCTCTAGGCATCAAAGCCCCCCCCACTGAAGCCCCCTCTGTCACCAACTGGGAGGACAAAAATCAAGTGGCATACACAGTAAGAAGTAAAAGCACTATGGAAGAAGGGAAGAAGAGGGGTGGGGCTAGAAAGACCAGAAGGAAGAGCCAGAACCTGCCCCTTCTCAGCCCACAGGTGACCCTGCAGGACTGCTACAGAGGGCTTTCTGTGGGATCTCTCTATCGCATTCTGTCTCCGAGAGTATGAACCAGAGACAACTCCCTACCTCGCTCGCCAGAGCTCCCAAGTCCCCTGCCCTCCAGCCATCATGCCCCACGGCCCTAGGACATACCCACAGTCGACCCAGCAGATGGTGCCTTGTCCTTTCACTGCCTGGGCCACGGTGGACAATAACCTGAGATGACTTTCAGCTGCAGCCTCTGTAAAAAATAAATAAATAAATAAACATGTGTGCCCAAGTACACCAGGCCCACCCCTGCCATTTTCCCTCAGGGGCAAGGAAGGAAGGAGACCCGTCGGGGGGTGGGGGGGTGGGGGGGTGGAGGGTGAGGTCCTGTGCACCCATTAAAACATTGTCCCTGTGATCAACACCTCTGTGAGGACAGCCCAGCTCTTGTCAGAAATCTGGGCTGCAGCCACATCCCTGGGCCCTTCCTCACCGACACAGAACCCTCCGCTCGCCCCTCCTGTTAGCCACACCTCACGCTTCCCTCTTCCAAGAACCTCTGAACCACACAGCCAACTCCCAGTAGAATCGCTGAGTCATTAGCCTTCTGGGACAAACTCTGAACACTCTACAACCAGACACACAATCCCATAACTACAGTAGGGAATGAGTTCGCCGGTTCTGCACTTGTCTCTCCTGGTACCCACACTGTGAGCTAACGAGCACAGGGACCAGCGCCTTCCTTCACTTGTGCACCACACACTCATTTGGGGGCTCAGTACAACCTGGTGATTAAGTTTGGTTGACATGTGACACTAGTCTCCAATGGGCCAATGCCAAGTGAACCCAATACACGTTTCCCAGCCCACTTCCCCAGAAGAGACAAGCAAAGCCAGCCCTGGCTGACCCTCGGGGTCTGCTCAAGACTGTGCACTATGCCTTGAGGAAGAGCACAGTGAACATAAGAAAGGAAGAGTTTTTTAATTGGTCCAGGCGTCTGGGCAAAGCATCTCAAAACCACTGCAGGAAGACAGGTTCTTGGATATGGAGCTTCTGTGGCCAGGATTCCAACACCAGCCTGCAAGGGCCCACTGCAGAGTGGCTGTGGTCAGCGTGTCACCTCCCCTATCATACCTGTGAGCTCCTCTGAAAGGCCCACCAGTCTGCTGCCCACTGCCCTTCCTTGCCAAAGACCACATGATACGTTCCAACGCCAAGCAGAAATGATGTCTGAATTATGTGCCTCCACATATCTCCTTTTCTAGTGTGGATAATGGCAGCTGTGAGTGAACACAGAGCATGCTGAGCCTTTCAGAGACGTGAACAAAAAGCATCGTTTCAGACCCACGCCCGGAACCCCCACCAGGGCAACAGGAGGAAGACGCAGCAGAGGTGGGGAAGGCCATGGCTGCACCACGCAGATGGGCTCCGGGAGGCGGGGCAGTGAGACTGAAGGGGAGCCATGGGAAGCACCCTTCCCTAACCCTGCCTTTCAGCTTGGACGTCTGGGAGGGGAGGAAACCTCGTTGTTGCGTGGCTCCGGCAGCCTACTGAGGGTCACACGTGCTGAGGCAAGCCCCGGCAAGGCGGCAAGGCGCAGAAAGGTAAAGTTACCACCCGCTGCCACCGCGGAAGCAGAGAGGAGCAGGCGAGCCCAGGGCACAGGCAGCTCCAGGGCTGACCAATGAGGCCCTGAGTGAGGGCTTAAGAGAGAACATGATACTCCAGGCCCCGCCTCCTGCCCCACCAGCCTCTATCAAGAGACCTTCCCTTCCCATTCTCTAACTTACTATCGTCACTTGCTGGTCACAGAGGCCTCCCATCTCTAGGATTTGTACATTTCTTTCTGCTCTCCAGCAGCAGAAACGAGGCAGGGCTGGTATCGTGCACCAGATCTACCATCTACTAGCTGGTAGGCCCCAGACGTGCCAGCTATTCTCTCCGAGCTTCAATTTCCTCACTTGTAATGTGGACGTCACCTGACAACCTGCACTGCCTCCCTCGTGGCAAAGGAGCAAATGACAGTGTATTGCAGAGTCCTTGTAAGATGATGAGCTTCTGTGACGGGACCTGCCCAGAGGAAGAACCGGGTGTGTTCTCGCACGGACAGCCACCAACTCCATGAGCACCCAAGGGCGTAAGCCATATTTCCTCAGGGCCCTATGCCCCAAGCCTCAAAGGTAACCCTGATTCTCCTTTGCCTCGGGTTCCTCCTATTCCAGACAGTAAAGAAATGCTAGTCACATGCTGGGCTCTCAACAGCAACCTCAAGGAGCTGCTGCCAGGCCCTCAGAAGGGCAAGGAGCGGTATGTGCCAGGGTGCTTGGAGGATGCAGGCTTCAGGAGGGACACACGTCCAAAACATCCATCAGCCCTTAGTGCCAACGAGTGTCAAGGATGAGATGCAGGGAGAGCCGTGCCCGGAACTGGCACAGCCACCGGCTGGTGCTTCTCCAGGGCAGAGAAAACTTGGCATCTCTAGGAGCAGCGAAAACACTTAACTGCTGGAACAACATCAATAGTCAGATGTTCTAAGTCACAGCCAAGAGCCGAGCAAACCTCTCTCCATCCATGGTGCCCTCACCAGCCCCAAGGTCAGACGAGGCAAGCTGCTCATCCCACCCCACTGACGCTGCCCTGCCCTGAGCGTGGAGCCCACTGGAAACTCAGTCTCCTGTTACGAAAGTGTGATGGGTGGGGGCCAGGCAGGGTCAGAGCTGTCAGCCTGGGTGCGTGGCCCCAAGCCTGGGACCAATTCAGCTGGTAACAGTCTGACCCAGTCTGTTCATCAACAGCTCTGATGAAGAATGTCCTGGCAGGCCTGGCCTGTGCCTGCCCAGGAAGTCAGAACATCCATGCCTAGGGTCAACTGTCCTCTGTCCTCCTTCACATACACGCCCTCCCCCTCCAGAGGTAGTGAGGAACTCCAGAGGGCTTTTCCTAAAGAATTCTTGGAAAAGGAAACTGATGTGAATTCTCAGGGATCCAAAGGTGGCAGAACTAATACCCCTCCATGCTTCTGCCCCCATCTTCTGAGGAAAGTTGACAAATCCAGTGTCCCTCCATGAGTGGTCCTAAGGTCTCTGCCTCCCACCTCTGCTCCTCTCCTTCCCTTCCCATCCCATCCCATCTCTTCCCTTCCCATCCCATCCCATCCCATCCCATCCCATCCCATCCCATGCCTTCCCATCCTATGCCTTCTCATGCCTTCCTATCCCATCCCATCCCTTCCCATCCCATGCTTTCCTATCCCATCCCATCCCATCCCTTCCCAACCCATCCCATCCCTGACAGATGACCCCAAGGCCAGGCTGGGCACTCACCAGATTTGGAGTAAAGGACCAGTACATTATTCCGGGTCCTGAGAAGTTTTTTCAAGTCCTTGGGGTCGGAGATCCTTTCGATGAGTGAGGAAACTTTTGTGGAGCACAGCCACACCGGCAGGACCACCTGGGAGTCAAGGAGCCAAGGACAGTAAGCCTGCGCACCAGCTGCCGGCCAGGTCCACAAAGGAACGGAGGCCCACAGACACACTGCACAGAGCACATTCAACTTCAGACGGTTAAGGGCACACCAACCCTCCTCATGAAACTACAGCTGCCCTTTCACCTCATCCCCTCTCCAAGTCACCACACATACCCCAAGATACTTCCCCACCCACTCTCCCAGTCTCCAAGTCACCCTCTTCTTCATGCACTTTTATAAGGCTGTGTGGGCTGCATACTACACAAGCTTGCTGCATGAAGTACTTGCCACCCACTCAATCAACACATCTCTATACTGCACCCCAAATGCCATACACTAGAGCAATGTGAAAACTCCACACCACCTAGAAGCACCAGAGCACAAAATCCACAGAGAAGTAAGATCATCTCTGATGTTTAGGATGGGAATGGATGGGTGAGGGATTTTCCGTCTTCTGCAATCAGCCAATGATCTCAGGAGACCAGCCAATAAGAAATGAGCCAACTGTCTCCAAGAACCCTGAAAACCTTGCATGCTAGAGATATTATGGGCGGGGGTGCTGAAAGCAGGGTATGTGAGTGTATGGGGGGGGGGGGGGGGGTGTAAGAGAGAGAGATCTGAATAAGGGACAGTCACACAGCAGATCTCCCTACCCAGCCCACACATCTGGCCAACAGTCCCTTGCCTAGCTGGCAGAAAACACAGGGTTACTATGTGGAGAAACTGAGTAAGTAAAGCTCTGCTGGGAGACACAAGGCAGAGAGAGGGGAAGTAGAGCTCTAAGAAAAAAGAGGGCATTCAGGGAAAGTCTACCCTTTATCCCGCATTCCCCAGCATCCCTATCCCAGAATGCTGCTAGTCTTAGAGAATTTTTCTGTGGAGAAATTGAGAAGTACAAGAAAAACAACCTAAAGACTGTGACTTGGAGATCCTCCAATGAAACAGCTGAGTTCTCCCTCAAATACTCACTTTGAGGCCCTCTCAGTAAACAAGTGCCCTCTACCCTCTCTTTACACTTAGTCTCCACTCCACATTGCTGCTGCCTTGCTCTTCAATACAGACAGCCAGCCAAGGTTCATCAGTTATCTGAGGAAAGCCCTTAAACAAAAGACAGAGACAAAAATGAACCAATGGACAGATGAAACTTAGATTAAAAGGAAAAGAACAGAAGAAAACAGTAATAAAACAGTACATCTGTTTTATTAAAACAGAGAAATAAAACAGTACATCTACCAAATAAGAACAGAAGTTATGAGAAAGGAATAGTCCAAGAGAATCAGGAAAAACTCTTGGAAAGAAAAACTCACAGAACTAAAAAATTTCAATAGAGCTGAAAGTAGAATTGGAAAAAGAAAACAAAAAACAAAAAAACTAGGGGAGTTCCCCGGTGGTGCAGTGGCTAGGCTTCGGCCCTGTCAACGCTGAGGCCTGGGTTCGATTCCCAGCCAGGGAGCTACCCACATAAAAAAACGAACAAATAAACAAAAAACTCCTAGAAAATAAAACAAAAAGACCAAGAACTAAAAAAAATGGACTAAAGGGTAAAAAAATAAGAAGATGGATCCAGGCTGTCTGGTGCTCTCTCTGCGGAGGCAGAAGCAACGTGGAGGAGACAGGAGTGATCCGAGAGCTCAGTGACTAGACCAAGAGCCTCCTCCACAAGCCCAAGAGTGAGATGACCCCAGAGGAGCTGCAGAAGCAGGAGGAGGAGGGGTTTAACACAGGCCCACTCCCACGTTCACACAGTCCATCAATAACAACACCCAGGTGCGCATCAACTATCACAATAAACCCCTGGGCCACGTAAAGGCCTCTGACCAGCACTGCAACATGCTGCTGGAGAACGTCAAGGAGATGTGGACTGATGAGTTACAAGGGCAAGAAGTCCAAGCCAGTCGACAAGGGCCACCATATCTCTAAGACGCTCCTGCACGGGGACTCGGTCATGGTGGTCCTGTGGAACCCACTCACCACCTGCAAGTAGGGGCCTGCTCCTCGCTATCAGAATTCACTCCTCCGCCTTGCGAAGACCTGCCCTTTGAGAAGGGAATAAAAGTCCTGTGCTAAAAGAAGGAAGAGGAGAAGGAGAAGAATCCATTAAATGCAAGAGCCAAATTAAAGGAACACCAGGAAAAGAAAAAAGCAGAGGAAAAGAAATGATCAAAGAAATAATTCAAGAACATACCCCAGAACTGAAGAAGATGAGCTTCCAGTTGAGAGGGCCCAGCATCAAGAATAAAAGAAATACATCTCTGAAAACCTGCAGAACCCTGCTAACAAAGAGATTTGAGTTTCAAAGAAAGGAAAAAAAAACCACACATACGAAAAATCAGGAGTCAGAATTGGCATGAGCCTGCTCATCAGCACACCAGAAGAAAATGAAGCACTGCCTTCACAATTCTCAAGCAATGCGATTTCTAACTACAATTCTATAAGCAGCCAGACGGTCTGTTAATTGTGAGTACGGATCTACTCGAATTTAAGATCTCAGACGTGAAAAATTTACCACTAATGCACCCTTTCCCAGGAAGCTACTGGAATTCATGCTCCACTAAAACAAGAAGTAAAAAATAATAAAGACAGGGGACCTAGAAAACAAAGGATCCAACAGAGGAAAGAGGCAAGGAGAATTACCATGCTGAGGGTGACAAGAAGTCCAGGACAACTGTTTTACAGCCTACAGAGCAATCAGCCCAGATGGAGCAAAGACAGGGGGTTGTGGAAGAAGGTGGTCAATAAAAACAGACAACTGTGGATTATCTCATATGCCCGATCATAGTGGTCAGTTAAATGATCTGACCAAAGTTACGCAGAAAATAAGAAGGAGAGCCAGGACCTGACTGGACCCAGTCTTTCTACTTGACCCCATGCCCTCTCAGGCCACTGCCTCTTTGCAGCTCCAAGTCTCAGGAGCTGAGCCTGAGCTCTACCACTTGACAGCTAAGAAGCCTAAGCAACATCATTCAACCTTCCAGAGGCTTAATGCCTCACATCTGACATAGAGGTAATAATACCTCCCTCGTGGGACTACTGTGAGGGTGCAATGGGATAACTTATCGAAGATGCTTTATAAATCATAAAGCACTCCAATAGTATCATTACCATAATATATAATACAAATTTCCATCTTGGCAGAGTAGAAGACAGAATGTGGCCATATTCTAGTGTTTCTAAATATAACCTGCCATTAGATTTCCAGGTTCCTTCTCCCCAGAGTAAAACCATCCAGGAAGAGGAATTAAAAAATTATTTCTCCCTCATTTTGCCCTGTCAGAGCTGTGTATAATGCCTGAAGACCACTGCCCTTAAGCAGCCCACCTCAAGAGCTCACCAAAAAGTTAATTCCACATTATCATTACACGTTATTTACTCCACTGCTCCCAGAGCTAAAAAGTCTGTAGCTCAATGCACATGGTTAAAGGAAAAAAAGAAAAGAATCTGTTGGAAAAACACATTGACTGTGCTCTGTTTTTACTCCTCAGATAATCTGTAATCCAAAAAAACAACAAAAAAAAACCCCACAACTGCCTTTGCCCAGTGCCTGGGGACTCTGACCTGTAGAGCAGCCCTCCTGAGACTGGCAGGCACCTGCACTTCTGGAATTAGGGAGAAGGACGGGGCAAGGGAGGGAGGACGAGCCCAGTGCCCCCCTGCCCCAGCAGCACGGGGGCACAGAGCTGGGCCACAGCGACAGCACAGTGACTACAGCAGAAACCACAGGAGCCGAGTCTCATGGCATACCGGTAGCATCTTATAAAACCCAGTGAATCCCTCAGGTCATCTAACCAATGGTAACCCTCAGAGTAAACAAGCCATGTTCCAGCCAGCTGCCAAAGCCACTGACCCAGCGTTTACCCTCACACAGCAGAGAACTTAAGCTCGACCAGAGATACACTGAGCAAACTGACTCTGCTTGAAACCCATCACCCGGCATGACACTGGGGCTTAAAATGGGCAATGCCCGTGGCTGGGTCTTTGTGGAGGGTCTGTCTCCTCCCCACCTTCCCCGCCCCAGCCCACCCTCGAGACTAGGAGCTCTGGAGGACAGGTCCCAGGACAGTGCCTGGCCCCTTGAAAACCTTCAGGAAACGTTTGTCCAACATAAAAAAACATGACAAAGCACACTGGCTACCACACTACTGACCTTGGCAGAAATCACCCACTAGGAGCACGCTACACAGTGAGTCCAGGGCGGCTCTCGGGAGACCTGGAAGGGACTGCTGACACCACAGACACCACAGCGCAGTCAGTGAGGGTCTGGGAGCATAGTGGGAGAGGGCAAGTGGGGCCAGGCTGGGGGTCTTGAAAGCCTGGCTGGAGAGATTCATTAGGCCACGATTTCAGACTGGGAAGCCACCAGGAGGCTGGAGGTAGGGAGGCTGCCCAAGTGGAAAGAAATGTGTCAATCCAAGAGCCTCAGGGAAAAACAACAAAACTCAATGACAATTCATATATAAGCAAGGAAGGGGGAGTGAAAAGGCCAGAACGACACCAAGGATTCTGGGCTAGGAGTAGAACAACAGCCAAAAATGGAAGAACTGAGAAGCAGCATCAGCAGCCGCTGTGGCCTCACGTTCTGGCATCGACACGTGGACAGTAAGACACCCCAACGCAGGCATCCTTCAGGCTTGAGAATAAGCCTCAAAGCCAACAAGGTGTCCAGGGTGGAGGTTCAGAAGGAGAAGCAGAGGGAGGGAACACCGCAGAGAGGGGAGGAAGGAGGGCAGAATGAAAGTCTGGAAGGCGACAGTGGGAAGTGTTGCATCATCACAGACCAAGGAGGAGACACACAAAACGTGGGTGACTGATCCGCAGGCAAAGGCCATGGCCAAGTCCACTGGACATTCTGAGAGAATCTTAGTAGTGTGGGAGGGGCAGAAGCCAGTGAGAAGAGAAAGTACGCCCAGCACAGGAGCTGGGGTGGCAACAGAAGGAGCACCGGCAGCCAGCAGGGTCAGGAGGAAGATGGGCTGTCTCCACTGCAGACAACTGTGGGCACAGGAGAGACAGCATTTGGAGATTTGGGGCTGAGATGAGAAAGCAGCTAGGATAGCCAGATCTGGGAGGAACCAGGGGATCTGGTGCGCAAAGAGCTAAGATGCTAGCTTAGCATCTCTGAAAGTGAGAAGGACAAAAAGCACCCCCGTCTGGCCTCACACAGACCCTCGCCTTAGCAGGGACATCCAGGAGGGCAGCCCTCCCCTAATCCTCAGGGGATGCTCTTCCAGCCACTTAACATTCTCCTTTCTCCTCCACTCCGGTCTATTTTAACCTTTCCCGGGTGCATGCTTCTTCCTTTCCTTAAGATGCAGCTCCAGTGAGCCTTGGATCGCCTCCCCAAGCGCCTTCCAGCAGATTTCTGAAGTCAAGAACCATAAACCTTGATAACAACAATAACTACAGCAACAATAACGATGTTAATGATGCACAAACGCTCAGCTATGTCAAGCCCTCAGGGGGCAGAGGGCGGCGTGTGAGAAGGGCTTCAGAAGCCTTCCGAACCAGCCATGGAACTGAACTGTGCCTGGGCCTGCCAGGCTCTTCACGTTCTAAGTCACTCTCTTCAGAGGTAGAGGAGAGAAAAAAATCGCCTGTGTTCACCACACAAACTCCTTCGGTTGGTCCCCAATAACTGCTTTCTTTTTGCTCACCAACCCTCAGCTTTAACAATTTGCATCAAGGATGAGCTGCCGCTGCCCCCACCCCTTGGTCTGGGCTGAGACCCATATACCACCACCACCACCACCACCCCCATTGCAGGGCAGAACTCTGCTAGAAAGAAAGGCCTCCCTTTTTCTGCTGCTGTGGAATAAAGACCCCGAAAGTCAGGTCCCACATGCATCAGAGAGCCAGTCCCCCCCACCCCCACCATCAGAGCACTGGTCCCTTAGTCGCCAACCCCTGTCACAGGGCAGTACCCTCCTCAGAACACCAGGCCCCTGCACCAGAGTAGCAGCCTCTTCCCCCATCAGAGTTCAAGGCCCTCTTCAGAACCCGGCAGTCCCCACCTCTATCTACCTCTACCTCTACCTCTACCATGGCAGGAGGTACTGGGGTAGAGGAAACTGGGTTCTCCCTTCATCTCCCAGCCTCCTTGCAGTGTTCTCCTAAAGGGCATCTGTCCACATCGGGGCCTGACGGGCAAACCAGGCTGCAGCCTAGCAGCCCACTCTCACCCCTCAGACACCACGGAAAGAGCACTGCTTCTGGAGTCAGACACACCTGGGGTCAAACCCAGGTGCCACCATGAATAGCATGATGACCTCAGAGTGTCATTTTCCCACCTGTAAAGCGGAGGGGACAAAGCTGACACCTGCCTTGCAGGGTTGGCTAAGGATTAAATGATGGGGGGAAAGTACACACAGAAACTACCATAATGCTTGGCATACAGAAGTACATAATAATCGCAATTATCGTTAGTAGGTCCATTAGTGAGACAAATCACAGACAGAGCGAGGACAACAGTAAAATGGGCACCACCTCTTCCTCTCAGGGCCCAGCTGCAGTCAGGCAAAAGAGCACAGCCAGGCAGGAAGAAGGGTGCACGTACACACATTCAGAATCATAAAACCTGGAATAGTCACCCATCTGCACAGCCACCCAGACAAGAGGCCAAGCAGCACACATAGAACGCTCCTTCCAGGTTTTGTGCCCATTTGCCCCTCACAAAACCCGATGAGTGAGTATTGGCCTCATCCTACAGGGGAGGAAACTGGGGCTCAGAAAAGCTAAATTACTTATCACAGTCACACAGCAGGTAAGCAGCAGAGCTAGGACTAGAATGTGGGTTTCCCAGCGGCTGGCCAGAGGTGGGGGTCTGCTTCTCTCAATCCCACAAGCTCCCTGGACTTGGTGCAACCCAGGCACTTCCTACCCATGCAGGGCCCATCAAAGCAGCTAGGAAAACCTCTAATCTGCCAGAATCCCATGGCAGGGAGGGTCTCAGGAGTGACTTCTATTAACCCTCCACTTCCTGCAAACCCAGAGCACCATGGTCTGCCCTGGTCCTCAGGGTCCTGGGGCACTTGGCCCAGATCTGCTGTCAGACAAACTGTACAGTCTGTGCCCCTTTCCAGCTCCCTCTTGCTCTAACAGCGCACACAAGCTCCTCTCTCTTCACTTAAGCTCACAATACCATGACCACCAGACTAAAGCGATAAAGAGTCGTACAATTCTGGCAATGAACAGGGAGAACAGTCCTTGTCACATTACACCCTCGGCTTTAAAAAGCTCCGTATCTCTGGGGCACGTGCCAGCACCCTCACGTTCTCTAGAGCCAGTGAGGCTGTCTGTCCTTAGAGATCCACTATTCAATGCAGATGGTGAAGCCAGAGGTATTCAATTATGTAAAAGCAGCTTGCAAAAGGAGGAAGATTTGAGGACAGAAATTTAACATTTAGGAAAAAGGATGGAGGTGGGACTTGACCTTTTTTGCTCTGTCATCTGAAAAAAAGATACCCTTCTTATGTTGGGAACTGTGAAGAAACTAGTTTAATTTAGTGTAACCCACATTTTTCTCAAAATAGTTTTGAAATGTCAGTATATGAAAGTCTAGACTCTTAAGGAGCTGGTGGTAAAGGGATCCAGGAAAAAGGTTAAAAACAGATTATCTGAACCCAAGGTCAAAGAACTCAAGCTGGCTGAGAATTTGGAGCTGGAGGTTTGGTGGGAAGAGCCCAGAAACCCACGTTTTGGGCTGGCTTTGAGGTTAACTGGCTATGTGAGCTTGGACAAGTCCTCTTCCTTTTCTCTAAGTCTTAGTTTCTTCTTCTGTAAGTGCAGGTGCTCAGAGTGATTTCTGAAGTTCTTTACAATTGTGGCACTTGGCAAATCTATTCTCATGACCACTACTAAGACGTCCTGGGAGGTAATTACACCTTCTGAAAAAACCACTGAGTGTCTCTGGGCCCCGGGCCACCCACATCAAAAGCCACACCTCTCATTCTCCTTTGCAGCAAGTGTCGCTATGTGATGGAAGTCCAGCCCCTGGAATGTAAGCAGAAGTGTTACGTAACTACGAGTAGGAACCGTCTCTAATAGACGTCTGGTGTGAGTTTTGTCCCACTCCCTTCCTGCCAGCTGGAATTTGGATAAGAAGACTGGAACTGAAGCAGCCAACCTTGAGACAATGGGAGGAAGGACTTGCTAAAGATGTGGAGTAACAAGATACAAAGTACTTGGGTCTCTGACACCTCAGAGTGATATACTGGCCCTAGAATACCCCTTTTCCAGGCTTCTACACGAGTTAAATTAACAATCTTTTTAAGGTACTAGCTGGGTTTTCTGGCACACATACAAATAGATCTTGAGTACTGACTGGAACAAAAGCCTTAACTACAAAGAAATACTAACATCTGTTCCATTGGGATATTTCAAAGTATCTAAGGCATCAAACCATGCATCATACTTTAAATAAATTGTAATAAGAAGGGAGACAGAGAGACTATCAAGGGTTTGATTTACTATGTTCCTGCTAGTTACCAGTTTCACTGTGCCTGTTCTTTTCAGGTAGCTTGGTCACCTGGTGACAGGCAGTAACTCTCCAGTTTCCTTACAACCTCAGCCCTTACTAGGAAGGGGACCACCACAGGAGACTGAAAGGCCAGTACACCCCAGGCTTGAGGTGGGTTGGTTGGTTCCCTGAATATGACACCTCTCAACACTCCGCACATGCCATCTCCAGCCTCCAGGTAGCCCCCTAGAGCCAAGGACTCAATCTCCTGAGGCTGTTCAATTTAGCGGGGCCCAGAAGGCTGTGGGGAGTAAATAAATTAACACACAGAAGTCCCTGTCCTCCACCCTAGATAGCTCTAGACATTAGAAAGTTCAACGTCTTCCCGCTCCCCAGCCATTCTGTCAGCCACCCATACTCTGAAGATGGCAAACACATTCCCTCCTAGAAATCTGTAGGTGAAATACCCCAATACTCAGAAGTGGCCTGAAGCCCCTCGCCATTGTGAATGATCTGCCCTAGATGCAGCCATGCTCATGATTCTCAGAGCTAGGCCAATGCTGGGAGCAGTGTGTCAGAGTGTGAGAAGAGTAATGTTCTGCATTATACTAGAATTTATTTTGGGAAATAAATACCTATGCTTTCATAATTCAAAATACAGAACATTAATCTCAACACGAATCTTGACTAGTGGGTCACAGTTTATAAAAAGAAGTTGAGAAACACCATTTGTGAATCTCTTAAAATATGGTGCCCAACTGTCGGTCACAGAGAACTGGCAAAAGCCAAACTAGTACAATTCTTTTGGAAAGCTCTTTGGCACAATTTATCAAGTACCTTGAAAATATTTATGCCCCTTGATTTGGCAATTCCTCTTTTGGGAATCTGTCCTGAGGGGATTAGCAGAGGTTCTGACACAGATATGACTCACGTGGTCCTACTCACAAGAATTCAAAGTTGTGCACAACCTAAATAGTCAACAGTGGGGGAGGGGTTACTTAGAGGAGGCCCCTGGACCGTATAACACAGCCATTTAAACAGTGGTTTCAAAGACTGTGCAATGAAAAAAATGACTTGTTTTAACATTAAGTTTTAAAACATAGAATTCAAAATGTACACAGTATGATTACAACTACATGCAAAATTATGCTCAGAGAAACACTGGAAGAAAAAATGCAGCAAAATGCAGCTTTGTCTTAGATTTTATTCTTCTCCTTTGTCCATTTTTCTAACTCACTGTAATAGGCATGTCCAATTTTAATATTTAAAGAGAACAATTACCACCATTTGGCCACCATTGTGGAAATAATTAACAACCACAAAGTATCTCCCAAGAAAATATGACTGTGCAGCTGAAAAGCCTGGCAGAAACCCCCTGGACTAAGGGACCAACGTTAACATCAGTAGTCATGAGTCAGATCAAATTATGTGCCACCTGACAGGATGCACTGCAGAGAGACATCATCAAAAACCAAACTGAGGGACATTCTTCAAAAATGCCAGTCACAAACGACAAAGATGGAAAAGCTGCTCCAGATTAAAGGAGACTGAAGAGTGATGGCCATTAAATTCAACCTGTGGTTCTGGACCAGGTCCTGAGCCAAATGCTACATTCCAGATTTTGATCACTGCATGTACTAAGGTTATATGTACTAAGAGAATGTCCTTGTCTTTTAAGAAACAATGAAATATTTTAGGGAGCAAAGGAGCATCATGTCTGTAAACTCCTATATGCCGAGGGGGAGTATGATGAAAACAAATGTGACAAAGTGTTAGTATTTGTGGAATTTGGGGAAAGGGTGGATGGGAATCCTTTGTATTCTTCTGGCAATTCTCCAAAATTATTTCAAAATTAGAATTAGAAAAAAATTTACCTAAAAAACAGAAACCTCCTCCCCAAAAAAGGAGAATACAACCAAATACTGCCTGTCACAGGCCTTCTTACAAAGCTCCACCACCCAGCAAGTGTTCACTGGCACTGTCTCACTTAAGATTAGTGCTGATCTGCCCTTCTTCCCCTCCAGCTGACTGCCTGCCTCTCTGCTCACCCAACATTACATAGTTTTATTATAGGAACTATTAATATTATATGGAATCTGCAAAGTATTTTTCATGCAACACATACCTACAATGGCTTTGATGACAGAGAGATACACAAGAGAACATTAATTTTAAAATAGAGGTAATTTATGCCCCTTCAAAGGGCAAATTTTAAGTACTTGTCACCAACCACCATGACTAAACCCCACTCTTTACAAGGAGTGAAGGCTTAACCTCAAAACCAAGTTTGGAGATTTCACCATCAATACTCCCTAATGTTCAAAGGTCTGCCCAGCAGCCTTCCAAATAAAAACGAGCACCATGAGTCCCTGAAGGGCAAGTGTGTGTGTGTGTGTGTGTGTGTGAAAGAGAGAGACAGACACACACACATACACAGATGGGGCCTGGCATGGCCCTGGGATGTGGGGCACCTGACTAGCTAGCTGCAACTGAGGAAGCTAAATGAGCTTACTAAGAATTAGAGAGAAAGGGGAAAGTACTCAGCAAGGAATAGAACCCAAGAGCAGATTCTTTAGTTCCAAATCCCATGGCCTAGGGATTAGCCCTTGATAATCATAATAGCTGAAGGTACAGGGTGCTTATTGTGTGACCAGGAGCAAACTAAGCAGCTCACATGATTATCTAATTCAACTATCTTGGCAAGTGAGCCAAATACTTACTTTATTATACCCATTTTATAGATAAGGGAACTGAGACAAAGAGAACTTCAGAAACTTGCTCAACATCACACAGCCAGCAGGTAAGAGAGCTGTGATTCAGGCCCAAGTCTGACAGACGCCAGCAAAAACACAATAGATGGCTGCAGCCACGCACATCTCACTGCTTGCTCCTGTAAACACAAAGCCAGCTTCCTTTCTTATATTTTGCTTCTTTTAAAAAGCACACTTTATACGTGGCTTCTATACCGTACAGTTTGTGCCCCCTCTATTCTCCACAGCACGAATGTGGCTGTGAAAAGGGATAATCCTGGTTTTCTTATCCTGAAATTGCAAGTGCAGTGCATTTAACCAGGACTTAAGTCCCTAAAGCTTTTAACGTTTTGGAAAACCTCTTTGAGAGCCAAGAGGGCTTTGGGTCACTGCCAGTCTGTGTTCACACGACATGGGCTAACGAGAAAGAGCCGGTAGAGGGAACAATGATTAGGCAGCAGGGAGAGAGGAAGAGCAGGTGAATTCCCACTCCGAGCTCCGATAATTGATAAGAAAGTAACAATTCAGGTCCTCATGACCCATGTGCACATCTGTGCTTTTACACACATTATCCCAGTCAATCCTTCACAGTTGAAGAGTCTCAACCAGTGTTTTCCACCCTTCAGGCTTCATCCCAAGAGCTGAGTCATAACATCAATTCAGTAGGTCACCCCCAGCATTTTTTTTCAATGACATTACATAGAAGACACATCAGTGTGTGTGTACCACAGGTAGCAAGACTAAGTATTCTGTGAAACATACCTGTTATATTTATGTATTTATGTACTTGGTTATTGTGTTAAATGTATAATTGTTCTTGTAAGTGTTGCAGTAAAAATGCTTGAAAAACTACTAGACAATCAGTGTGGGAGGTGGCACTATCTCCACTTTAGAAACGTGAAAACTGAGGCTCAGAGGAGTTCAGGGACTCACCTTGAGTGAAACCTAAAAATGGCAGCACCAGGATTCAGACGAAACCGGGTGCTCTTCTCTTGGCCCATCAATGTGAACTCTCCCCACTGGTGTCCCTCGAGCTTCCTCCCACTCCCGACAGCTGCACCCAGAACAAGACTGAGAGGCCAGCAAGCCTGCTTTCCCTTCCAATTTAGCTACTGAACGTGATGAACTGAAAAGAGCTGCAATGACAACCCGATCTATCCTCTGCTGCCTGCATGCCCGCAGGTCCCCATGCGCCTTCAGAGAAAAGCAAAAACCGCACATGTTCAGCCAAGTGATGTCTCAGTGTCACTCATGTATGTGGCTCATGACATGGGCAGAACTTGTGCCACACCACTTAGATGAGAGCAGCAACTTTAGCTGCCAAAATGCTATCGACCTCATAAAATTAATGTGGTTAACTTGTAAATGTGTCTGGTCTGCAGCTTTGCAACTTAACAAGTACAGGCTTTTCAGAAACACAGATTCCTGGGCCTTATCCTTGAAGAAAATCCATTTTTATACACACCCCCTTACGGTGGTTTGGATCTACAGGCCAGACTGAAAAAGCTCTGCCACTAGCCCATCTTTTAAAAAAATTCTCTCTGCATCTGAAGTCACTGCCCTCTCTTTCAGAGCCAGAATTTTCCATTGCCCACCCCTCCTACCCACTCCTCATCCCTCTCAGATCTGCCCCACCACCACCAAAAAGGCTCTTGGGGGGTGTTCAACAATGACCTCCAGGTGGATAGCCCTATGGGCGCCTCCAGCTCTCAACCTCTTGAACCCAGGCAAACATTCCTGGTCTCCCTTCTACCTCTCCAGCCACCCTTCCTGTCTTCTTGGTAAACCTTCCTCTCCTCATCCTTTAAATGCTGAAGTGCCTTAGGGCTCCGTGGGTCCCCTTTCTCGTAACACTCTCCATTCGCCCTGGGGGGCATCACTCACCTCCTAGGCAGCACCCCTAAATTAACAGCTCCTGCCCAGACCTCCCTTCTGAGCGCCACAACCAACCTCACTCACATCCTGCTCACTCAGCGGTTCTTAAACCAGGGTCAAGTATAATTCTCAAATGCTAAAAACCTAACTCTCACACGAGTACGTACTGAGTGTATTTCAAAGGGACATTCAACTCATTAACAAGACATCCACAAAAATGACAAATTACGTCAAAAGAGAATATAAGAACAAAAGGTTAAAAAAAGATGGAAAAAAAAGAAGTTATAAAAAAGTAATAATCGTACAGTTGATGAAAAAAGAATCCTGATGTAAAATTGCTAAATTAGATACCAAAACGGTAAATGTTCTACAGCATAATACCTTTCAAGTCTCTCTTCTCTACCAAACAGAATTTGCATCTTATCTAACTTTACAGAGGCTGGGTTCTAAAGAATAATAAGCAAAGTAACATTCCCTGGAGGACCAGATGGTCCTTAGGTGGGCTTCTTAGAGAGTGCTCTAGTATAACATCAAAAAGTCCCTAAATCATCTTTTATTTCCAAGTTTTGTAATAATTTTTCTTTACCCTGGGGTCTATGAAGTTGGATGGAGACTCATCACATCTCTAGTTTCACTAACCTCTAACTGAAATTTAGCCTTTCCTTTATTATGAATTTAGTAACAAATTATAGTAACATTGACAGTGCCTGTGACTTTGCCACCAACAGAAACCACATTTTCTCATCACATTACAATTGGTGCAGAGATCTTAAAACAGTTTATGCTAATGACCACTTAAAATGACAGAAATGTGGAGTTCCCTGGTGGTGTAGTAGCTTAAGGCTTTGGCGCTAGTGCTGTCAGCGCTGTGGCCTGGGTTCGATTCCCAGTCAGGGAGCTACCCTCATACCAAAAAGCAAAAAAAAAAAAAAAAATAAAAAAAAAAGACAGAAATTAGCAAACCTGTCACTAGATCTTTTTATATGATACACTAATTAAAATGTAAATACTATCATATCATATTTGTTATATTTTGATAACTATATCTCAGTATTACTGGTTTCCTTTGTAATGCTATGCATTCTGTTTTATACATTTAGGAGCATTATTCTAAGAAAGTCTCCATAAGTCCCCAGGGAAACCTCTCCTGACTCCCTGGAGTCAGGGATCCCTGCTACACATTCTCTTACCAGCTTATACTTCCTCCTTCCAGCACTTTCTACCTGAATTACATAATAATTTAGTGGTTTTCCCATTAGGTAATGGGAGGAAGGGATGGTGTCCATCTTATTTATGGTTATGTCCCCCATGCCTTAGCATGGTGTGTGTGGCTTATAAAAGACTTTCAAGAAATAAAAGATTTTAAAGAAATAAAGAAGGAAGACCTGTGAAATGAATGAACATCTGTGACATGTGAAGCATGCAAATTGTGGCCCATGTTTCTCTGAAATAAGGGGCAGCAGGTACAACACCCTGCCCAGGACCCAGCAAGGTGAGACCCCTTCAGGAGAGCAAACCTGGGAGCCTGCCCTCCTTGGCCCGACAGCACAGCGTTGCAGCTAAGCCTACGTCTCGGTTCATACACTAAATCACCTTTACGTTTCAGCCCCAGCTTAGGGGCCCTCGACCTGGATCTCCATTAATACCTTCAAAGGCAAGGATTAAAGGATCTGCTCGTGAATTAAAGACATTTGCTGTACCAAGGGGCTGGAGGAATGGTAGGATCCCTCAGGGGGATGGATTCTCTACCCCGACCCCAGCTAGCTGTAAGGAGATGGAAACTCCAAAGCCAGGCACAGGGTCACCATCAGGCCATCTGGGAACAGGGTGCACATCAAACTGGGGGCTCAGTACGACCTTGGGGAATAAAAAGCAAAAAGGCTATTCTAACTCCACACTCCAACTGAGTGTTTAATCCCTCACCACATGACTGCAAAGCTAGTTATTAATATTTAGAAGTGGTCGTAAACTGGTGTGTGGGAAGAGGCCCTGTTGGACATAGGGTTGTCATAGGCAACAGCAAACTAGAGCTAGGCAGGCAGGGTGATGAGAAGGTGGGAAGGATGGACAATGAGAACCCAGCCAGTGGCGTCAGCTTCCCTACTCAGGCCATCAGGGAGCTAAAGGGCACGTTTCCCGGACACCCCAGGAAAACGGCTGGTGTTACTATTTCAGAAAACAGCACCTGGTGAGCCACTGAGAACTATTACTGTGTCCCAACCGGTCTGCCTTCCAGGCCACACCCCCACTTTTGTCTAATGGTCTATCTCCTCCCATCCCTCTGTCCACTCACCCAGCCTTCTCCAGGGACAACAGTATTAACCAGCTTATCTCACCCAGTTAACATGGGACTCTATACAGGTGTGAAATATGTGGAAATGCTTTGCAAACTCTAAAGCCCTCTACTGATGTACCAGCTGTGTCACAATTCCCATTAACAGACCAAATGGGCAGCCGGAGGCTCCCGGCAGTGCTGCAAGATGGGCCAGGCAGGAGCAGCAGAGCAGCACAGCAGTGGCTGAGCACTGTGCTCCTTCCCTTTTCCACTGGGACCTAGGACACTAGGTGGCCAGGGATGAAGAAAAGGAAGAAGGGGGAGGTGGGGTGTGGGGCAAATGAACCATCGAAGAAGTCTGTGTAGTGTAAGAGAACACAGGCTCTCCTTACACTTCATGCATCTCTCTCTGGCCCACTGTCACTCAGACAACCTCCAAATGCTACCACAATGACCAAGCAAGACACAGGAGCCCTATAGAACAAAACCACAATGCTGGGGCGAACCCTCCCGGGAGGCAGTGTGGTTGCTGTCTCCATTCTCAAGGGAGGATCCACTTTCAGAAGGAAGGGGAGAGAAACACAGAGCATGTAAATCCTTAGCCCCTCTGCAACCCCACTCTCCTATCCAGAGGCTCACAGGGGCCCAGTGGGGAAGGCCAAGGAGCCAGGCAAGAGCCCGGCTCCAAGGAACTACGATGGGGAGAATGTCAGCAGCACAGGCCCCCCCGCCATCCATCCATGTCTTAAGGCCTCTATTCATACCCACTCTGGTCATTCACCATCCAAGGTCTCCTTCTAACTGGCTTCCCTAGCACCTCTTCTTCAACTTGTGATGACTACTGTGGCTCCCACTTACTGGGCATGCTCATGTGCCAAGTACCATGTTGGGTACATCCTGTATTATTTCTGATCCTTTCAACCCTGCAGGATGGATATTATTATTACCATTTACAAACAAGTAAACTGAGGCAGGGCCCAAGGTCACACGACTCCTGAGTGCCCAGCTGGCTAAAAGCCCATGTTCTGCCCACTGTATCACACCTGACTTTATCTTGCAGGTAACAGAGAAGAAAGTAAAAGAAGGTGTTGTTCTGAGAAAGTCAATCCAGTTTCTCCCACTCCAACTCAAACCCTACACTGTGGTCTGACTGATCCTGATATTCGAACGGCAGCTTTCATCATGTCTTTCTATTACCTACAAAATCGAGTCCCATAAGCTTTGCTAAGCATTTAAGCTTCTTTATGATCCACTTTTGCAGTCTCATTCCCCCGCTTAGAGACTCAAGTCCTTCCTTCCAGATAGTCTGGGCCATCACTCCTCACTGCCCATATTTCTGTCTGGGACAGTTTCCTCTCTCTGCCTGCAACACTAATTCCTTCAACCAAACCCGGACTGGGGATAGGTCCTGGGCTAAGTGCTGGGGACACAAACATCCAGGACAGGCAGCATCCCCACTGTCACAGAACTCAGGGCCTGCCCTCCTTGTGAGTGGTGAACTGGGGCCTTTCTCTGGTCACCTGGTGTCCCACAGCCCGGCCCTTGCCCGAATCCACAGCAATCGGTTCTCACCATTCATTCGGCAGTCATTCCACCAACGTACATGCCAGTTCTGTTTAAAACTTCCTCTGTAATGTGTTTATTTCTGTGGGAAAAGAGCACTCCAGGTTCCAAACGGCATTATAAATGGCAATTAGGTCCCCAGGCCAGCCCACAGAAGCCTATTAAATATATAATGGTGTAAAACTAAATGCGTGCACATTAAAAGCCCTGCAGGGGAGAACACCGGCAAGCTTCTCTTGCTTCCTGCACTCCCGCCCACTGTCCCACCAGGTTCTGAGCTTCAAGCCACCACTGGGGCAGAGACCGTAGCAGTGGCTTGGGAGGAGAGAAGCAGGTGGGAGACAGGGGGCTAGAATGCAGAGATGGAGTGGGAAGAACCCTGATTTATATACAATTCAGGAACCTGGCTCTAATCCCAGCTCTGCCTTTACGCACTGGGTGAGTCCCTTCCCTCTTGAAGCCCCACTTTTGTATAAAAAGAGAGAGCTGAGTTAGATCAGTTCTCAGACTTCTGAATCTCACAGATTGGCAGGATTTTTTTAACATATTTTTTAAAATATAAGCTGTATAATATATGTCCCATATATTTAAAAATTAATTTCATCAAGAAAAGACTTTTAAAAAAAATCACAGTATTCTAACATGACTTTCACTTTTCAAAAAGGATACTATAAAACCACACCCTACCAATATGGACATCATGTCAGAAAAATGAAGTTTTTAAACTGGAACTATTTGGATTCATGAAAAAAATCATTCACCGTTTTATTTTTCCAATTTGTAGACCAGTGAACACTTCGTCACAGTCCAATTCCAGACCTTGGCCTGACACTGGACCCACTTGAGCGGGAGGGGGTGGGGGGCACAGAGTCCTCTCCAGGTCCGACATTTATTGATTCTGAGGACAGGATGTTGACTGTAGACAATCAGCATGGATGGCCCCGGGGGAATGTTAACTGAAGGGAGAGGCTGTGCTGGACAGCAGGAAGGGGCAGTCAGCCGCAGAGAGCGGGACAGGACAGTAGGGCACCCCCAGCAGCAGGTCCCGAGGGCAGAGATACTCAGCCAGGAAGGGCTGGAATCAACTTGTCCCAGGTGTTGACTTATGAGTCTTCCCACCCCAATATTCTTCTGGAAGGCTGAGACTCCCCAAAAGAACCTTTGAAAAAGGTTCCTTCATTAACTTGCCTGATCAAAAACTAATATATATTTAGGTAGAAAACTTGGAAAAAACAGAAAAGCATAAGCAAAGAAGAAAGCAAAAGTCATCCACAGCTCCAGCTTCCAGAACAATCACTGTTTACATTTTGATGTGCTGCTAATTCCTCACTTACCTAGCAATCTTCAGTCACCTGGAAATTCAGTTTTGTACCCTGCTTTTCCCCTAGCTACCACACTCGGGGACTTTTCCATACCCTTAGATATTCTTCATTAGATCACAAAATATTTTGATAATAAACATAGCACTCTAGTAAATAGAAATATTCTTTATAAACATCACTTTGCACGGTAGAAACAGGGACAGAGGTCATTTAACCATGTTGCTCTTGTTGAGCACTTAAGCCATTTCCATATTTATGTTATTAAAAAATGTGGTGGGTGTACATCCCTGTCCACAAATCTTGACAGACCCTTTATACTTCATTATGTCCCTCAGGTCACAGCCCAGTGCTGTGCACAATCAGCCCTCAGTAAATAGTGAGTGAACAAAGAAACTCAGGGAAATCACTCCCAGGGTCTGGGAGCCCTTATCAGACAGACAGAATTTAGATTTACAGGAGCCACCCTGGTGCCCACCAGCCACTCACCACTGACCCTGCACCTCTGCCTCATACCTGCTACCCCAAGGGCTTGGGGAAAGTAGAGAATGTCAGCCAGTTCCTTGCTAAGGACTCCCAGGTTCTAGTGTTCTCAGCAAACCTACCAGCTCTCCCGCACCTCCCAGTGGAGGGCACCAGCAAGTCTCAAGGGCTGATTCCCACACTCCTCCAGACTGCTCAGCCCACTAAGGAAAGCCATGCTGACCCTCCCTCCGAGTTAATGTATGGCTCCCCTTCTCTGGAGGTTCCCAGCACTCTGGGTATTAGCACTTGCTATGCTGTCTTTATTTGCTCACAGGACTTACTCCCCACCCCAGCCAGGACAACCCGGAGCGGAGCAGGGACGAAGTGTATTTTGCTCTCCACCCAAAACGCAACCCAACACCCAACAATGTGTTTGATAAGTGTTTGCTGAATGAAACTTTTTTCCTGTCAGACTCCCAAGCCATTTATTTTCATAGGAGGGAGGAGAAAGGGAAGAAGGGAGGAAAGCGCAGCCTCCTTAACCAGCCCAAGTGCAAAAACCTGACAGGAAATCAAGCTGGAGATGGTCCCCCCTGCACAGTCCTGCAGCCCTGCCTGGCCTGATCTGCTCCAGGGAACAGAATGCAAGCAGATCATCAAACACACCTAGAGGCCAGCCTGGCTCTCTCCCAGAGGGAGAATGGTCAGATATAGGGAGACAGGGGATTCCTTCCCCACCCAATTCCGGACAACCAGAAAATAGGGGCCACTCCTCACTAGTGGGACAGGGTATTGTAGTTTAAAGCAACTTGATCCACACTCGACTTCATCTCCTTCTGTTTGCCCAGCATCCTTGCCACACCCAAAAGAAAAATGAAAAATCTAGGTTGAAGAAGAGTGCCAGCAGCACAAAGTTTCCCTGCAACTTCAGGAATAAATAGGAGCCAAGATGGTCCTAAAATAAGGGAGACCAGAAGTTATACTAAAGATGTGGAAGGAGGCCACTTTATCCCATCACACACTCACAGCAACGCCAAGGCCACCCCCCAAACCCCCACCCACCCCTGGTGTTGTGGACACACCCATTCCCCAGGGATGCCCTGGAGCCACCCCACACACAGGTAGCAAACTCTCAGCACCCTGGCCCACCCCTCCTCCACTCTTGTATGATTTTGCAGTTTACGGAGCTTCCTCCTTCGATTTCTCATTCCAGCCTCCAGACAATCTCGGGGGGGGGGTGCTAGGGCGGTATCCTTACCCTCCCCTTTTCATTAATAAGGAGACTAAGTCAGCTAGCTACATTCAATGATACGCCACATCGCACAGCCGCACAGCCGCACAGCCAGAAAGTGGCCGAGGTTCGAGCCAGCGTCGGTTGGGTGTAGGAGCAGAACTCCTCCGCGACGACCCCACCCAGCCTGCCTTGCCGTTCCTGCGGGCGGGGACCCAAGTGGTGACCGGAGTTTCTTAGTAGCCTACGGTGGAAACCAAAAACACGGTGGCCCTAAAATAAGGTTTCCGGCAGTGCAGGTGGAAAGCACCTCCTTCTCATACTGCACTCACACAGGTGTAGGGCCCTCAGTCTGGGACGCAGCGCATCCCCGAAGCCGCAGGTGTCCCACCCTAAGCCGGTGCCAGCCCCCTGGCTTGCGCCCCCGCAAAGTTGTGCCCGCGTTGCAAACACCGTGCTGCCAGAAATCGCCCAGCGACCCCCGGGCTACCTCTGGCCTCTGCGCCCACTAGCGCTCCGCAGGGAGGGCACCGGGGCTGTCCCACTACCTCCCACGCAGCCACCCGGCCCCCGCCAGCCTAGCACGCACGCCCCCACCCCGGTAGCTGGGGCATCTCCCCGCACGTCCAAGAAGGGCTGGGAGCAGAGAGCGCAGACCGGCACGCAGGGAGCGCAGACCGGCACACCGGGAGCACGTGCCCCGGCCCGAACCCCAGCGCCACAGCCTCACCCAGATCGCCAGCAGCAGCAGCCATGCCGGCCCGGCCCGCGCCATCCCCGCCGCCGCTGCCCACAACCGGCTCTCGTCTCCACTCGGGCTCCCGCGCCCGCAGCTCCGCCGGGTCCAAATGCCACCGCCACTTCCAAACCGCTCCCCGCCTCTGAGTTCCCGGTGCCACGTCTGCCAAAGCATGCGCACCAAGCGGAGAGAGGCGGCCAGGAAGAAGTGCTTGCTGGGAATTGTAGTTTGTAGCAAGGCTGACCTGTGGTACTCGCAGGTGTGAACTTGTCTCCAAGGCCACGTAGGAGCACGAATGGAATACGGAATGGCAACCCAGAGAACTTGTCATTTGATCCAGATCACACAGTGGGCAAATGGCACAGTCCAGAGCTGCTTATGAAGGGTAGTAAAAGCCTTCATCCCTGCTTCCCAGGCTTCTACCCACCTTTCCTTCATCCAGAAAAACTTTATTGAGCTGTTGAAAAACAGTTTGGCAGTTCCTCAAAAGGTTAAACATGGATTACCATATGACCCAGCAATTCCACTTCTGGGCATATACACAAAAGAATTGAAAACAGGTGTTCATACAAATACTTGTACACCAATGTTCATGCAACATTATTCACAATAACCAAGAGGAGAAAGCAATTCGTGTCCACTGAGTGATGGGTGAATAAACAAAATGTGGTATGTCTATGTAACAGAATATTATTTAGCAGTAAAAGGGATGAACTACTAATACATGCTACAATGAGGGTGAACCTCAAAAATAGTATGTTATTAAACTATTATGCTAAGAAACAAGCTAGACACAACACATCGTATGATTACATTTATGTGAAATATCCAGAAATAGGTAAATCCATAGGGACAAAAAGCAAATTAGTGGTTGCCTGGGGTTAGGGGGAAGAGGGAATAGGAAGTGACTACTCAGTGGGTACAAGATCTCCTTTGCTGGTGCTGAAAATATTTTGGAACTAGTCATAGGTCATAATTGCACAATGTTGTGAATGTACTAAATGCCACTGAATTGTAAATTTTAAAATGATTAATTTTATGTTGTGTGAATTTTACTTCAATAAAAATTTCAAAAAAAAATACTTTATTGAACCCACTCCATGTAATAAAACATCTGTATGCAATCAATTAGTCGTTCAATAATGTTTATTGAACACCTACTACATCCTGAGGCTCAGAATATATGAGATGGACAAGGAAGTGCACAGTCTGGGATTTGTAGGTTATAACTGAAACATCCCTGCTCACCTTCCAGAAGTTCAAAGCTCAAAACCTAGAAGTCATGTTTGACTCACCCTCACTTCTCAACAGGCCCATCCAACCTACTACCAGGTCCTGTCAGTTCTACCTCCAAAATATATCTCTTCTGCCACCTCCTAAATCTAAGTCTCCCTGAGGCAAGGGTAAAAGTATTTGCCTGCTTCTTCCTCCTCATACCCGCTACCATCCATTTGTTAATGTCAGTTGGATCTTGGTTGTCACTCCCTGAAACCCTCCAATGGCTTCCCATTGCTTTCCTCATACTCCTCCCCATGACCTATGAGTCCTGCATGGTGTGGGCCTGGCCCTATGGATCTCATCTCCTGCCTCTCCTTTGTGTTTGCTCACTCAGATCCAGTCACATAGACCATCATTTCCTGTCCCCCCCACCCTGTTCCCTGCAGCTGCTCCTACTTTAGTACTAGCACTCTTCCTAATTTTAATGCCTCAACACTTTCCCTGTCCCTTGGTCTGACTGGCACCTCCTAATCCTTCAGGGCTCTCCTATGTGTTGCCCCTCACTAAGGCCCTTCAGAGCAACTTCAGAGCAACTCATCAAAAGATTTTTACCCTCCCCGCCCTAAATGCCTTATTCTTTAGCTTGAATTCTGCTCATTCCTTGCCCAGCACTTATCACAATCCGCAGTCAGTTACTTAGTTTTGTGTGTTCATTGTCTTTTGCTACAACTGGAATTTAATTCTATGTCTTTCTTGTTTGCCACCTAACTTTGGAGCCTAGCACAGGACCTGAGCCTTAACTCATTCTTAGTGTTCTTTTTGATGAATGACTGAAAGATTGAATGAAGTGATGGGTTGTGGGAGTTTCAGAAATTCCTGAAGCAGGTTGGGAGCTGGGCTTCCTCTGTTTGTTCTGCTCTGCAACCTCAAGCTCATAATCTGCATATGAGAAAGGGGGCCTTTCGTCCCTTCTCTGTTTCTATTCTGGGTCTCTGTTTCTCATCTGTAAAATGAAGTGGCCAGCGAGGATGTAGAGCAATTGTACTTTCCTACATTGCTGATGGGAGTGTATATTGGTTCAACCACTTTGGATAATGGTTCGTCTACAAAATATGTACAAAAATGTTCATAGCAGCTTTATTCTAGTAGCTGTTATAGTTTGAATTGTGTCTGTGCCCCAAAGTTTATGTGTTAAAGTCCTAAACCCCAGTGTCTTAGAATGTGACTGTATTTAAAGATAAGGCCTTGAAAGAAGTAATTAATGTTAAATGAAGTCAGCCCTAATCCAATGTCTGCTGTCCTTATAAAAAGAGAACATTAGCACACACAGCGATGGAAAGGCCATGTGAGGATACAGAGAGAAGTCAGCCATCCATAAGCAAAGAAGAAGTGTCCTCAGAATCGTAAGGAACTAAATTTCTGTTGTTTAAGCCACCCCATCTGTGGTACATTGTTGTGGCAGCCCTAACAAACTAAATCAGTAGTCAAAACAGAAAATAATCCACGTGTCCTTGAAACAAAAAGTAGGTAAATAAATAACATATTCTGCAATTTACAAAAAGCTACAAATATATGCAACAACATGGATGAATCTCAAAACCATGCTATTGAGCCAAGGTAGCCAATACAAAAAAAGTACATGTGTATTATTTCATTTATCTCACATTCAAAAACAAGTAAGCAAGATCTATGGTGATAGAAGGAAAATAAAGGTTACTATGATGGAGGGGGCTGGAGGCATGGAGAGATCAATGGAGTAGGGGGACAACTACAAAACCTTCTGATGCTCAATACAGAAATATTCTATATTGATTAAATGATGGTTACATGAAAATCTACATATTTAAAAATTAACTTAATTTAGCAGAATACTTAAGCTGTATGCTAAGATTTGTACTTTATGTAAATCATATCTCAAGGTTTTAAAAGTCTAAAAATTGAAGGGTAGGGTGAATCAGCTAATCTTCAAGATCCTTTGCAATTCTCGCATCACCACAGTCCAAGACTGGCTAAAAGCTCCTGGGTCTGGAGAATGCCTGAACTCTGCAGAAATACAACAGCCAAAAGGAGAAAGAGTCCAGGACAGGAAGGAAGGAAGGAAGGAAGGAAGCCGTGTGCCTGTGAGCCGGAGAACCAGAGGGCACAGGACTGAGAGAGGAAAATAAAAATTGCCAAGAAAACAGGCCATTTCATTCTGCAATCTAAAGTAGCTAAAATGAGATTTATGGCCCTCCTGGGAATGTTTAACAATTCTAAGTGTCACTCTCCTTGAAATATTAGAGGAAAAGCACAGGGCAAGTGCTGTCCCTCCACCATTACAGCCCTCAATGGGAACCATCCATTTTCCGGCAGCAGCCCCCTGGGGCCAAGCTAGAGAAACTTCTTGTCCTGCGGTTTATTGTGAATTGTGACGCCACCTTGTATTTGTGTAGCCAGTTCCTCTCGATCATCTAGGCTAGGACGAGGACTAGCACAATGACAATTTTCTGACATTCAAATGTGGATGAGAATTGGCCAGAATAAAACAGGAAGAATGTTGAGCCAAAGAAGCAAGACACAAAGGAGTATATTCTGTGTGACTCCAAGGTACAAAAAGGGCAAATGTTTTCTACGTATTTTGTTGGAAGTCAGGGTAGTGGTTACCTTGAGGGAAGGGTATGGGTGTTCATAGGAAGGAGTCTCTAGGGGTGTTGGGGTTCTGTTACTCCATTTGAGTACAGGGTTCCTGGTTATGTCCACTTTGTGAAAATTCATCACACACATTCATGGATTATGTTGTACATGAATGGAAAGAAAGAAAAGTCAGCTCTGAACAAGGTAGGTGAAAGGAGGGGTGAATGCCAAAGAAGAGACACAGCTGGGAAATCATTCAGTGATCCCTACCCCTGGGTGAGTAGCTAGTCCCACCAAAGAGGGACGGGAGCATGAAGACTCCTAGCGCCCAGAACACCGTGTGCTGCTCACAAGCCTTCGCCTCTGCTCATCAAGTCGGCGGGCCTACAGCTCCGCCCACACCCTCCTGCGTGGCTGATACCTACCCAGCTGGGGCACCCCTCCAAAAGCCTCTTTGACACGCATCACTCTCCCACCAACGCCCCCACCAGTCTGGGCCTACGTGACTCTTCTCTGTGCACCCACAATTTCCTATGTGCAACATGGTTCTTAAGAGCATGGAATGTGACAAATTCATAGACAACAGAAAATAGAACAGTGGTTTCCAGGGACTAGGGAAGAAGAATGAGAAGTTATTGTTTAATGAGTGCAGAATTTCAGTAGAATGATGAAAAAGTTCTGGAACATGACAGTGGTGATGGTTGCCCTGCAGTGTGAATGTACTTAATACCCCTGAACTGTATACTGAAAAATGGTTGAAAATGGAGGGTAGTCTTTTCAACAAATGGTGTTGGGAAAACTGGATATCCACGTGCAAAAGTATGAGGTTGGACCCTTACCTTATACCATATACAAAAATTAACTCAAAATAGATCAAAGACCAAAATGTGAAATCTAAAACGATCAAGCTCTTAGAATAAAACATGGGAGAAAGCTTTATGACATTGGATTTGGGGATAATTTATTGGCTATGAAAGCAAAAGCACAAGCAACAAAAGCAAAAATAGATAAATTGGACTACTTCAAAATTAAAAACTTCTATGCATCAAAGAACACAATGAACAGAACAAAAAACCCCCACAGAATGGGATGAAATATTTGCAAATTGTATATCTGATAAAAGGCGTAAAAGAAAAAACAAAACAGAGGCCACAGTTTTGAATATACCCGTAGACCCAACACTTACAGTCACATAAGCAAAATTTGAAATTGAGTTGTAACTGCTGAAGAGAAGCTTTTAATCACCTTCAGTTTGAAAGTCTCCCTTTCTTAAACAGTTTGTTTCTCACTCAGTAAAATATTCATACAAGTAAAGCTTTTGAAATTTCCCTTTGGCAGGGGTAAATATCCAGAATATATAAAGAACTTCTACAACTCAATAACAACAATAACAAATCCCAATTAAAAATGGGCAAAGAACTTAAGTAGACATTTCTCCAAAGAAGATATACGAATGGTCAGTGAGCACATGAAAAGATAGTACACCTTACCAATCCTTAGGGAAATGCAAATCAAAATCACAATGAGATACTACTTCATACCCATTAGGATGACTTTTATTAAACATGCACACAGCAAGTAATAGGTGTTGGTGAGGATGTGGAGAAATTATGCATTTTTAGTGGGAATGTAAAATGGTGCAGCAGCTATGGAAAACAGTCTGGTGATTTCTCCAAAATTAAACATAGAACTACTAAATGATCCAGCAATTTCACCTCTCAGTATTTACACAAAAGAATTGAAAATAGGGTCTCAAACAGATATTTGTACACTCACATTCATAGTAGCACAAAAACCAAAAGGTGGAATGGGTAAGTAAGATGTGGTACATGCATACAATGAAGTATTATTATTCACCCTTAAAGAAGAAGGAAATTCTATCACACGCTACACCATGGATGAATCTTGAAAACATTATGCTAAGTGAAATGAGCCAGTCACAGAAAAGACAAATACTTATATGAGTATGAGTCCACTTATATGAAGTACCTAGAATAGTCAAATTCATAAGAGACAAAAAGTAGAATGGTATTTGCAGGAGTTAGGGGGATGGGAGAATGGGAAAGAGTACAGCGTTTCAGTTTTGAAAGATGAAAGAGTTCTGGAGGCTGGTTGTATAATAATGTAAATGCACTTAACACTACAGAATGTACACTTGAAATGGTAAAGATGACAAATTTTATGTGATGTTATCACAATTTTCAAAAAATAGTTTAACTATAAAAAAACGAAATCTCAAAATTGTAAAATAAATAAATAAAGAACAAACCCCCTCTGTTTAAAAAAGAAGGTTAAAATGGTAAATTTTATGTTATATAATTTTACCACACACAAGAAAAGAACGTGAGCTGTGTGACCTCAGACTAGCACGAGTTTGAGTCTTGTCTCTGCCACTTACTGGGTGTAACTTTGGAGAAGTCACATGACTTCAGATCCCCATTCTGTAAAAGGGGGATAATAATTATATTTTCCTCACAAGGTTACATTGAGGATTAAATGAGATTGTATATGCAAAATATCTAACTAGCATTATACTGGCTGACTATCTTTTTCTTCTTTGATAGCTCTGTTCATAATATAATTTTCTACAGCATCCAGTTTCTCAACCACCCTAACCCCCCATACCCAACACCACACACACACACACACACACAGAGTAGATGTGAACTCTTGAGGACAAAGACTACATCTGTTTTACCATGTTTATCTTTGTATCCCCAGTAGTCAGACCGGTGCCTGGCACATAGTAGGAGCTCATTAAATGTTAGAAATGAACTCTAGCAAGAGAGTTGACAACACAGAAAAGGAAACTTTCTCAACATTAATATGGACAAACAGCAGAACAGGTTAATGAGTAATTTTAAGACCAAACAAGAATCCTCACAGACCCAGGTTGGAGTACATCCTTCCAAAAACAGGTGTATAGAAAAGACAGCTTCAGGGTGTCCGTCAGCCCCGCTTTCTCTGGCAGGCCTGGGAAGAGCGCAGTTGGTTATTGAACAATAATTAGTAACTCATTATTGAACATTGGTTGAATTTCACCATAGACATATTTGCAGGGCCTCCCTCTGACATTTCATTAAGAAAACATCACTTTAAAAAGCCCAGTTGTTAAGTTAGTATAGCTCTTTCTGCTTGCATTCTCTGGCATCCATCCTTATGGCTTGTCTCACCCTCCTCTCCACCTGCCTTTCCTGGCTCCAGTAGCAGTCTGCCTAAACCTGTGACCCTATAAGCTGACCCCTTAGCCTTCAGTTAGAACAAATAGTCCTCCCCACGTGACTCCCCACCCAACACCCACACACTCTCTCTCTTTTTACCCAGCCATCCTAGCCACGACCCCCACCCCCCTCCCCGCTCCCAGGCCTGTATTTTTTCACCTCTTCAGAAGCCTGGGCCCTGGGTAAGACCATCGCACCCTGAAGCAATGCATTCTGACTTTTTTGTCCTGGTCGGAGGATCTCCTAGAAAATTACATCCTGAACCTCTCTGTGTTTTTCACTTTCTCTTTTTATCTCAGAGCTTATTTCTCTAACTGGTTTCACCTACAGGGCCCCAGGCTCTAGCTTATTAAAAAAAAAAAAAGTCTTTGGCTTGGATAAAACTAAATCCAGAGTTAACCTTAAATGATACCATTTTCTTCCTTAACAATAACATCCACATTACTAAAGACTTAAAGTTTATATTTAAATCCAAGTGTCAAAATCCAGGATATCTTCTTATCTTCTACCTTCTGTTAATAGCTACATTTAAATGACTCAAAACCTCATCCCACATATGATGCAAAGTCCAACCTCTATCCCCACCAAACACCTCTGGAGAGTCTTGGGGACAGTCAGGGTTGGAATTCCAGGAAGTCTCAGGGATGAGAGCTCCAATATCTGGTTTCCACTGCAGCGTTTGAATCTCATTTGCACTTAGTTTCCCTGTACTACAAACATGATGCAGCCCCCTTTTCCTTTGATTTTCCAAGGCACAAATGCAAAAATACAGCAGGATTTTATTGAAGGATTTACTGATTACATAGGAGAGTTACATTATCATGCCACTACCAGGCAACAGCACAAATGGCAAATGACCTAAATGGAATAAATAATGAAAAACATGGCATCCCATCCCCACCATCACCATGCTGCTGCATGGCTTCTCTCTGGAGCTGTGGTTTAATAAAGATCTATTTGGTCTCTGTCCCTGGTTCTAGGCCCAGAGCTCCAGAAACCCTTAGAATTTCCTGAGTGGTGACAGAAGTGTCCTTTGTTGTTTGTAAAGAGCCTCTTTCGACTACATCAGAGTTTATACTAATGAGTGACTCAGGGTGGGGCCCCTCAATAGCTTCAGGATGAGATCTCTCACCAGAATGACCAAATGCCTACCTGATTAGAGGGTGGAATTTACAGCCCCCTCTACCTCTGGGGAGGCATAGGGAGCTAGAGATTGAGATACAACAATCTTGAACAATAAGGATATGGACAGCTTCTAGGATGGGGAACACACTGATGTCCTGGGAAGGTGGTGCACTTGGAGAGGGCGTGCAAGCTGTGTGTGTCTTTGCTGCAGATACCTAGCCCATTTAGTTGTTTCTGAGTGGTACCCTTTATGATAAGCCAGTAAGCATAAGTAAAGTGTTTTCCCATGTTCTGTCTCTAGGGAATTATAAAATCTTCAGAGGATGGTGGGAACCCAAACTTATAGTTGGCTGGGCAGACATGTGGGTATCCTGGGGACTTCATTTGTGGTTGGCATTTGAAGTGAGGGAAGTCTTATGGGACAGGGCTCTTAATCTGTGGGGTCTACTCTAACTCTTAGAGTTAGTATCAGAATTGAATTACCTGACATCCATTGGAGAATCAGACAGGAGCCCTTCTGTGATGGGCATTGCTCTTGTGGGGTATGTGGGGGATCTGTAATTATGTAGGTCTTGGTGGGAGTCAAGATTCGGCTTCATGTTACAGAAGTCCTCAAAACCATATTTCAGGCAATGTTGGGCACCATGATTGAATTCAACCAATCAGCTACTTAGGCCAGTGATTTCTGTCTTTGAAACAAGTGCTACAAAGAAAGCAGTGAGTGTTTACAAGAGAAGCACCCATGTCTGGGCCTGCAGCGTCCACCCCCAACAAATTTCCTTGGTGTGACCTTGGCTGGGGTTCCAGATATCCAGCTTCCAGCCTGGTTTTCAAGTCTAATTCTCCAACTTTCTTGTGATTTATTTAAATATATGTCCACAAGTTCTTACACCTTCCTTTTTTTCAAGAGCTGGAACTTAACTCCCCTTCCCCTGAGATGGGCTAGAATTAGTGACTCAATTCTTATAAATAGAATGTAGAGGAAGCGACTTGCAAGACTAGGTCATAAGAAGCATTGCAGGGAGTTCCCTGATGGTGTAGTGGCTTAAGGCTTCGGCGCTGGCGCTGTCAGAGCTGTGGCCTGGGTTCAATTCCCAGTCAGGGAGCTACCCACATAGCAAAAAGCAAAAAAAAAAAAAAAAGAAGAAGAAGAAGAAGAAGAAGAAGAAGCATTGCATCCTCTTCCTTACTCTCTTTCTTGGGTTACTCACTCTCGGGGAGGCCAGCTGCCATGTCATACGGACACTCACACAGCCTTATGGAGACACCCATATGTGAGGGAATGAAGCCCCCGGTCAGTAACCAATGACATACTGGGGTATCCTACCAACATCCAGCAGCTCCTCCAGCCCCAGTCAAGCACCACTTGTCATCTGGACGACAACCTAATGGCCACACCCAAATCAGAACCACCCAGCTAAATTGCTCCCAAATGCCTGACCCACAGAGACTCTGATATTAATAATATTGATATTAATAATATTGATAATAATAATGATATATGGATAATAAATAGGTATTGTTTGTAGCCTCTAACTTTTGGAATAATTTGTTATGTAGCATAAACAGCTACTACACTTCCGGATTCTGTGAGCCACCACAAAGCCTTCCAGTGAATACTGGTTCTGCTACGTGACTCAGTTCAGGTTGTTTGCAACCAGCTAGTACTTCACAGCTTCCCCTCTACCACAGTTCACAGCCTCGACCTCACCCACCCGCCCCTGTATCAGGCACAGGTGGGCAGGACCTCACTGGCACATCCCAGTTCTGCCTTGAGGGCCTCACCTTTCTCACTCAATAGGCTGTCCAAAGGTTTTCCCATCCTCACCACTCCTTGAGAAGGCAAGAAGCAGCTGGCGAAGGCCGTGGTAGCACTAAATGACTTACAGCTCACCTGTCCCCAGAGCCTTGCCGTCTGTCTCCCACCCTCAGCATGGACTCGCTGCTCCCTGCTCCCTCGGGGGCTCCCCGTGAGCTCTTCCTGGGTGAGTGAAAGGGCCTGTCTCACGCCACGAGCACCGCCGGCGTGTGGCCTGTCTGCCCTTTTGAACACCATTCACCTCGATCCCCTTTGGGAAAACTGTCTCCTTCCTGAGCTTCTTCAACATGGCACCTGTGGCTTCTGCCCTGCTTCTCCACTGCTCTTTCTGTTCTTCATCCCTGCTCTGTCTGAGTCAGGTGTCCCCTGCCTTTTCCTCCTGCATGCTGTCTTTAAGCTGCTGTGGCTTCATCAGGGCTGCAGCTCTCGGCTGAGGGTGACCCGCCCCCCCATCTCTGCTTCTACTGCTGCCTCCTCTCCTGAATGCCCGGACACACTTCCTTCTGTTCAGTCACTCTAATTAGTTCTGTCACAGACACCTCACTTAATATCGGTGTGTGAGAGCGCATTCATCTTCTCTCCCGCTTTCCCTCCTTCCATTAATCCTTCCTTCTGGAAGCTAGGGTTAAATTCCCAGTCCTCCACCATCTCCTCTTCTCCTTCACTCTCACATCTCCGTCACCAAGTCCCACCACATCCTTCCCTGGTCTCCCTCCGGTCACGCAGGCCCTACGAACTCTCATACTGGCCTCGGCGGGTACCCCCTTACTATTACCCCTGCTTTCCATCCATGCTCACACCCAACTAGTCGCACTGACATGCAGGCTCCAGAGTGACAGCCCTAAAGAATAGTCCCCGTCCTGTTTACCGCTTCACTTAAAAACCTTCAAACCTTCAATTATAGTCAACAGTATTGAGCTCCTACTGCGTGTGTATTATTTGTGATTCTTTGCACACAACTTACTGAGACCAGCATGTGCCACTTTAAACTGAAAACAGGAGTTGATTACATGGATTCAGGGGGATCTCACAGAACCCAAGGGCGGGAATGCAGCCACGGCTGGGACCTGGAGAACCCCCAGGACTCCCTGCTGTTCTCTCTCCATCCCTCTCTGCCCTTCTCAGCATCTGATTCTCCATCTTCCCCACAGATGCCCACTCTCTTTGGACTCATCGCCTTGCAGAAGATTGCTTCCTCACAGGAGCCAAGGTCCATTTTTATCCTCACCACTCAAGAGACCACTCCTCAACAGGAACAGTATTTTACTCCCAGTTTCCAATTTGCTGGTGTGCCAGAGAGGCATCTCCTCCACTAGCTTGGACAAAAGCGTACTTTTTGGGCTCTGATACACAAGCATTGGGAAGAGCAGGGCTGGGTCTAGGCCTCCTGGACTGAGGGTAATAGAGACTGGATGTCATTCATCTCTCCATTTCTCATCTCTGCCTGTGAGTGTTCTTTCCTTAATGAAGACCTGATCCTTCCACATATTAAAGGACACTGATGGCACCCGATAAATCTTGCCCCCTGAGAAGGTTGGCTCTGCTCCATTAATTTCAATTTAAGAAAAATCCTTAGAGTGAACTCTAATTGACTCCATCCCTAGGTTAGGTGGGAGGGGAAGTAGACAAGGGTAAAGGATAGAACACGGACTGTGGAGTCACACTGCCTGGGTTTAAATGCTGGCTCTGTTACTTATCAGCTGTGTGACCACTGGCACTTAACCATTCTGTGTCTCAGTTTCCTTGTTTGTAAAATAGAAATGACAAGAGGACCCACCTCATAGATTGTTATTAAGATTAAGTTTAGAGTGCTTAGAATACTGTCTACCACAAAGGAAGGCTCTGTAAGTGTTAGTGATGACGATGACGGCTATGACAAAGAAGGAGAGGAAAAGAGTATACTCTTCTTGAACCATATGCTTCAGAGGGGAGGAAAAAAGTTCACCAAAATGAGTGTGTATTAGTTTCTTAGGGCTGCTATAACAAAGCACCAGCAGAGCAGCTTAGAACAGAAATCCATTGTCTGGAGTGTAGAAGTCTAAAGTCAAGATGTAGGCAGGGCGGTTCATTGCAAGGGTTACAAGGGTTACTAGGTCTCCCTCCTAGCTTTTGGTAGTCTTATATACTCGTATTCCTTGGCTTGTAGATGTAGATGTAAATTCTTCCTGTGTCTCTACATCATCTTTCCTTTGTACATGTCTGATCCTGTGTCTTGATTTCCTTTTTCTATAAAGACACCAGTTGTATTGGATTAGGGTCCACCCTAATGATTGCACCATAACTTGATTATCTGCATAGATTGTATTTCCAAACAAGATCACATTATTTTTAAGGATGGGGGTACAATTCAACCCAAAACAAAGTAAATGGGGCAGCACTGGCCAGACCAACAGCAAGCGACCCCTCCCTTTCTAATTCCTAGGACTGAATATTCTAATCGGCCCAGCTTGGGTTCATTGCTCATCTCTAATCCTATCAACAGTGGCTGGAGGCAGCAGTGGGGGTAAGGAGTCACACAGCATAAAATAATTGCTGGGGACAGTGGGCATGTCTCAGAGAAAAGGCTGGGATGTATGGCTAACCTGCTGGACAAATATCTCAGATGTTATCCACTCCAATGTGCAGAATGCCTCTCACTCACTGGGATGTTCCTGGAGAGAAGCAAGCAGGTGTTTATACTACAGCAAAGGAAGTTCCCCATAGAGGCACTAACAGCAGAGCAGGTGTCACAGAATCAGCGCTCCAGGGAAGTGCTGACAAAGCGGCATGAGAGTGCGAGACAGGGCCGAGAGGGTCACACTGGGAGAAAGGGGTAGAAGGACCAGAAAGAGCCTCTTTGGAGGAGTGAAAGTTGAGTTACTTTTAGAAGAAAAGGATAAAAGGGTTTGGGTGATTAAAAAGCGATGTAAGGGGAGAGGGGCAGAAGGGGCCAGAGCATGATGAGGAATCAAGCTATTGTGTCCGAGCAGTCAAGTGAAAAATGAGAGGTAATATAGCAAACACTCCCTGAGTGCTAGCTGGGTGCCCAACACTCGATTATGCCTTCCGCGTGCATAATCTCTGCTGTCCCGACCGCAGCCCCAGAACATCACCATCACTCCTGTGATGCAGGTGAGGTTCCCTGACTTGCCCAAGGTCACATAGCCAGCAGAGGGTAGAACCCGGGGTCTTCTGCCACCTCTTCTATGAAAGATTAGATTGGAAAGTTGGTTAGGTAGGGAAGGCGGCCGGCTTTGTCAAGGAGTCTGGATTGATTCTGGAGATAACAAGAAGCCGGTGAGGAAGTACGGGCAAAGGAGGGCCTGGTTGGGTCTTTATTTCAGGTCAGCACCTTGGCGGCCGTGTGGAGGAGGCTGCGGAGCAGAAAGAGATGCCAGGGGAGCCAACACCTGTCATCTCTCACTCCACAGGGAGAGAAAAGTATTAACCAGTCATGCTTCCACATGAGACAGCACCAGGCGCCCTGGGGACAGTTTGCTAGCTCATTCGTTTTAATTTAATTTTTATTGAAGCGTAACTTACAAGAAAGTGCACAAATCATAAGTGTGGCTTGATAGACTTTCCATCAGACAAACACACCTCACAGATTCATTCTTCACATAACAACTCCAAATCCTTCCCTATCAAACCCACCTCTGAAATCATGACTCTCCCTACCCTCTTCTGTGGAAAATCTCCTTCTACTGAACTATAGTTCAGCACTTTCTCTCGGGCAAACAAACTATCTTTGTAGAATGATATGGGCAGTGGCAGAGCCAGCAGACTCCGAGTCACCCTGCTAGTGGGTCTGGCTTCCCCTTACACTTATTGTGGCCTCAGGCAAGGTCCCTTGCCTCTGTGGGACTCCAGATCTTCATCTGTAAAATGCAGACGAGAAAAGTTAGCTTCTTTTTCACAAGTTTGATAATAAATTAATTATTAATTAATTAATTAATTAAAGACCATTATAAACTTGATAGAACATAATAGTATATTATTATATATTTATATCATATAATATATAATTTGTGAAGTGTATACAATTATAAGTAAATTAGGGAAATGGAATAGATATTGGCCGTCACTGTCTTTTATGGTGTCTGCTTCACTTACTTTGGTATACATTTATGGAGGAGTATTATGCCACCAGCAGGCAAGATGCTGCAGAGGATGCAAAGGCAGGGAAGACGCATCTCTCCACAGCCCCCAAGGACTCCAGATTTAGTGAGGAGTGATGAAGAGGGTGCAGCGTGGAAGCTAGGCACAGAAATGACCTTCAGCATGGAAGCTAGGTACAAAAACGACCTTTAAAAGATTCTCTCTTCAGGTGTGGTGTTTTATGGGGCTCTGATGAAGTTTGAGCTTCTCTCTCTCTCTCTCACCTCCTTCATGGTGATTGGTGGTTAACTCTTCATTGCCAGAATACCAGGGGGGAGACTGAGAATTTATTTATAAAATATTGTGTGTTTACTTTTACACATTTAAACAGTCACCTTCAAAGTACTCTTCGTTTGATGCAATACACCTATTGAAACGCTTTTTCCATTGCTCAAAACAGCTTTTGAACTCGTCAATTATGATGCCTTTTAGTGCTTTTGCCTGTTTTTATTTTACCTCTTCCACATCAGCAAAACATTTCCCTTGAGGACGTTTTTTAAATTTTTTTTTTTTTGCTTTTTGGTATGTGGGTAGCTCCCTGGCTGGGAATCGAACCCAGGCCACAGCACTGACAGCGCCAGAGCCAAAGCCTTAAGCCACTGCACCATCAGGGAACTCCCCTTGAGGACTTTTTTTCATCCAGGAAACAACAAACAAAAAATGTCACTTGGGGTGAGACCAGGTGAATAGGGAGGGTGGGGCATAAGACTCATGTAGTTTTTGGTCAAAAACTGCTGAACACTGAGTGCAGTATGGGCAGGTGCATGTCATGCCTCACATTGTTCACGTAAATCACCCATCACGAAACAGGCAAATGCATCGAACGAGTTTCCAAAAAACTTCACTGAAGCTGAGCGCAGCCTCTCACAACAAGGCCAGCTGGTACACTGAGGCAGATGGGTTCCTAGACCACTCACCTAGCGGGGGAAGCCTGTACTACAAGGGGCCTGCCTTCCAGAAGATAATTCCTTTTTGTGGGGTGGTCCCCCCTCAAAATATAATAGGATTAGGCTGCCTGAATTGCTACTGCTAGGCTTCATACTGCACGTTGCATTTTCGGTTATCAACGATTGTATTTCCTTCTCTCCCCACACACACTTGCAGCTCCCTTACCCTGGACTGCCTTTCTCCTCTGTTCAACCCACACTCTGGGAGGCAAAGAAGCCAACACAATAGAGCCTTCAGGGAAGGGCCTCATGTTCCTCTTAGGCCTCACTTTTACCATTGACCTGGAAGGTGAGCTATCCAGCTGTTTACCTGGGACCCAGGGACTCGAGCACCTTTCCATGCCTATCCAGGGCTCCTATGTGTATGGGTGGGGGCAGGAAAAGCCGAGGCAAATGGAAATCAGTGTTTTCTGGGACATCAGAAACCCGCTCCTCTGGAGTTTATTTCTAAGTATGGAATTGCAAAAAGGATGCTGGTTTCAGAGGCTGAAAGTCAGAGCCTGGGACTCCTGTCCACATCTCATTGGGGCCTGCTGCCCTTGCTATTTCTTTACTTCTTTTGAGCTTCAGTTTCTTTGTCTATAAAACAGGAAAAATACTGACTCAACTTTTCTCGAAAAAGATAGTGGTAGCACTTTTAGAAACTTTTTGTATGTGCTGTGAGGAATGTACAAGATGATTATTCTTACTATTTTCTTTCTACCCTGCCCCTCTGCTATTAGAAACCTTATAATATTCTTTTAAAGTAAAGTGAAAAGTAATACAGGATTGAAACACACAATATAAGCAGCAGAGAAGGGTCTGAGGTGAACAGCTCAACTTGCCTTCATTCTCTCCACTCCTATGCCTCCAATCCCATCCTCCTAAGATCACCACTCCTATTTATTTCTTTTCAGACACCTTTTGTGTCCATGCATGTTCATATGCGTGAAACAGGTTCTTCTACCTCTGAATCAGAACATTCTACACATTCCTTCTGCACCTGGCTTTCTTCATTGAGCATTTGAGGAACTTTTCATTTTAGCACAAACCCTTTAATGGCTGCATGACACTCCACATTATGCACATATTATGAACGTCCCTCAGAGTGGGATATTTGAGATTTCCATACTTTTAAGGTTCCTCAGGCTGGCAGTTTGGAGACCACAATTGTCCCTGGCATTGTGCTCCTCAGCATTTCCTCCTCTCAGGAAACCCTAGGCCTCCAGGGACAGGGCTTGTGGGAGCTGGATGCAGCCAAGCACATCCGGCCTCAGGATGGGAGGAGCAGCGGGAGACTTGTTGGCACCCATGGATTGAGGGCTCCCTGGGGCACAGGAAGCAGAGAAGGAAGTAAGTCTCTGGATGTTACTCAGGGTCTTTGCCTCTCTTGACCTCCTCAGCCTCCCTGCCTGCCTCTGGGTTCATGCAGGGGAGCTGGCTGGCCCATGTGAATCACCCAGGGAATTTCTGTAATCTCAGAGCTGGATCATACCCAAGGCCAATTAAACCAAAATCTCTGAGGACCAGCCCAGGACACCAGCAGTTTGCTAAGGATTTCAGGTGATTCTATTGTGCAGCCACAGAACTACAGCCCAGAAGCCTGGAGATAATAATGGCATGACAAGCCTAAGGGCCTTTACTTTCTTGCTCTCATTTTAACCCTATGAGAGGGAGAGGATTATCCCACAGCATACAACCCAGAGTGCATTTACCCAGCATGCATCCACAACGCATACATGAAGCATACATGATTAATGTTATTTAATCCCTTGCTAATTTTTCATTTGGTCACTGTTTGGACTCTTGTTCAAACCTCTTTATGTAAATTAGTAAGTAGCTTTTAGCAGGCAATGTGGCAATACATATTAAGAGCCATAAAACTGTTCAGAATCATTGGCCTAGTTAGTCCACTGTTGGAAGCTATCCTAGAGAAATAACATAAGTATGAGGGAAAGTTATATGCATAAGATGTTCACTGCAGCATTATTTATATTAATGGAAAATTGAGGAGACCTAAATGTCCAATGATACAGGAATGGGTAAGCAAACTGCGTACATCTATTTGGTAGAAAATTAGGTAGTCATTAAAGTTATGGTTATGGAGACCAAACAATAGCATGGAAAATGCTTGTGCCATAAGATTAAATGAAAACTCAGGCTACAAGATTGTGCAAATACACTATAATCACAACTGCATGCAGTGAAAATGAAATGAAAAAGAAAACATTAGAAAGGAAAAGAACAAAATGCTAACACAGATTTCATTAGGGTGATGGGGCTATTTTTTTTTTTTTCTTTTCTCTATACCATGAGTCCATTACTACTTAGAGGGAGCATTATTTTCACATGTGTGTCTCAGACGGGGGACACCCTCATGTTAAGGTGGCAACGTGCCACACTGAGGCCACTAGACGACACCCACTGCTTCAGACTTCACCCAGCACCAAAGGCCGGATAACAGGGAGTTCCCTGATGGTGTAGTGGCTTAAGACTTCGGCGTTGGCGCTGTCAGCGCTGCGGCCTGGGTTCGATTCCCAGTCAGGGAGCTACCCACATACCAAAAAGCAAAAATAAATAAATAAATAAATAAATAAATAATAGATTAAAAAAAAAAAAAAGAGGGGAAAAAAAAGGCCGGATAACAATGAACCCAGAGTCAGAAGATCTGGGTTTTAACCCCAGCTCCAATTCTGCACTATGACCGTAAGCAAATCATGCCTCCTTTCTGAACTTCAGTTTCCTCATCTGTGACATAGTGGGTTCAACCAGGAGGATGCTCAAGAAACTTCCAGTTCCGAAATGAGATGACCATGATATTGATGATGATGAAAATGAAGCTAGTGAACCCCAAGTGCACTCAGCTTTATTGAATGGGAAGCTAAGAGGCGGCAAATTATCTCCCCTAAAATGTCTGCAGGCAGGCTGCCTCTGCTCCTTATTTCTATATTCAGAATCACTCCCTGCTCCCTGGCCCACATTTAAACCCTGAAAAGCATAACTGAATAAATGTAAGGCAAATCACATGCCTCTGTTTAGTATTTGGTCATTTCTCTCCACATCGCTCACATGCAGTCCTGATGTTCACGTAAGTGCCTCTGGAATATGCAGCAGGGTGCGTGGAGCCAAACAGGAAACCCTCATCCACCCCCACCACTGCCTTTTCATCTAGATAAAGTGATTTTCCTCAACAGGCGGAGGACGGGGAGTCATAAATCTGTGACAACACAGCTCCCTGGGTTCTGGGTATCCCTCCCCTCAGAAGAGAAGGCTGTCTCACATGACGTGGATGCAACAGCCTAGGGCTACAGAATAACACAGGGAGCGAGGTCTGGGGTTCTTACGGGCAGAATCATTCTGATGGGAAGGGAAATTGAAACCCCTGGGTTTAAAAGAGCAATAAAGGTGATGATGGGAAACATAAGGCCCAGGGATGCAGCTATGCCTCACTCATCTGGCAGGAGGGAACCTACTGTAGGGATTAGTACATTTTCCACATGACTGAAGTTTAACTGTTCAAGTGCCAGGACTTGACCTTTAACTCCATTAATGCTTCTCTGTCTTTCCGAGTGTGTCTGTATAGGACATAATCTGACCTTTTTTCTAATACCACGAGGAAAGGAACCAAGACTTATATATTTATTTGGGTGATGATTTGTAAAATGCCTGTCTTCCATACTGGAAGGTAAGTTTTGTGAGGGTGGGGACTGTGAATCCCAGCTCCTAGGACGTGCCTGGCACAGAGTAGGCACTCAAGACATGTTTGATGAATGACTGAGTGACAACCCTCTGTTGTATAATATGCTGTATTATGAAGGACTCCATTGGTCATAAATATCAGAAAAGGATTCTTTCTAAGCTGGACAAAAATGGAGATGTATCACAGGGATTTATGGGGTTTCTAATGGAGTCCAAGCCCTGGGAATTGACTGGGACTGGGCTGGAGCCCTGGGGGTGGGGAGACGCAGAAAAACTTACTTCCTCTTCTCTTTGCTGCTTTTTGGGGTCCTCCTTCCCTATTCTCTCTGACTACTGACCATCTTTTTCTGCTCTGCAGACAGCGTACTCTTTGTATCTTCAGTCTATTGGTCCTCAGTTTCAGTATGAGATTAGTCCTTCTTGCTCAGTTGTTTCAGTTTCTAAACTTCCCTGGATAGGACTCCAGTTGGCCCAGTTTTGTCGGTGTGTGTCTCAGACAAATCAACTGTGGCCAATGGACAGGGGTCCTGGTACCAATAGGATTACAGTCCTGGAAACTTTGTAGGTGGAGTGAGGGCAATCCCCTGATACAGGGATGTGCATCCACAAAACAAGCATCCACTACATTCACATTAACTCTTTTAATCTTTACAATAACGTTCTAAGGCAGGTGGGCCTGTCATCTATGCTTTGCAAGTGGAAAAACTAAGGCTGAAAAAGGATAAGGAATCTGCCCAAGGCTCAGGTGGAGACAGGAGGCAGGAGTGGTAGGAGATAGGGGGCATCAAAACTGGGGGTGCCCCTCCATGCCATGCAGTCTCTGGTTAGCCACCCGAACACCAGCCATCACTTTGCACTGCAGTTCACTTGACAGACAGGGTAGCCCTTAGGGCTGAATGATCACTGATGCCAGGATATGCACTATGCAAATTGCTATCTTGGATAAGCCCCAAAGCCAGCTTGCCTTTTGGTTATTTGCTTCTCTTTCATAAACTGGGTGAAGGTTATATCCTATCTGCTCTTGGGGGCAACATACTGCAAGTTACCTTTGTGAAAAATTAATTAGCAATCAAAGGTCAGAGCTGCCTTCTCCCTGGTGATTGCTGGGTCTTCTAGAATAGCTATTTTTCTTCACTGTGGCCATTCGAGTCTTTTAACCCTTCAGCAGCCATGGAAACCAGGTCAATTATTTCTGAATCTCTACTGCAGTGAACTAGGCTGGGACCCCTGTGCCCCCAAATGTAGGAGGTTTGTGTTTGGATGTGAAGGAAGATTATCTTTTGCCATCGCCAAGAAGTTGTGAAGGAGGATTTTGACATTGATTTATTCAAAACATCATTGATATTATCCTCCTTCTCCTCATCAGGTGACACTTTTCTCCAAATATGCCACTGGTCATGGTTTCCTCAAGTTCTTTTTAATGTTTGACTTCTCATGGACTCGCAGGCCCAAGCAATTATGAAAGCCCTATCTTTAATATTGTCTTAAGGCTGAAGGAATCCTCTATAGTATCTACATCATAGAGCAGCTTGCTCATGACATTTGTTTTGTAATAATACTTCATATTCAGAATGTTCCCCTGGTGTATAGGTCAGATCAGAGAAGTAGCATGGAGTGGGGAGGGTGACAGAGAAGGGCAGAAAGCTGGTAAAAATATTATCAGACCATAACCTCAGGGAGCATTTTATAATTATCTAGTCATAGAATAGCTTTGCTTACCTAGAGAGTTCTGTGCTTCTCCAGTAATCTTTCATGTAAGGTTCAAAGGGATGTTAATACCAGTTAGGAAAAACATCCTTGTCTGAAAGCTGAGGATGCCATATATTTGAAAGATTCATTTCATATAATTATAAAAAAAGCGATTGCAAACTCCCCGAGGGAAAAGACTTTAAAATACTCAAAATCACTAAACTAATAAAGGGATTTACCATTAATTTACATAACAAGAAGGCTAGAGGTAAGACAGTATTAGGGTTAGTCAATTAATTGGCTTAACATTATTAAGGATCCAAGTTCTGTCTGTCTTTCCTTTTTTGCCATCCCCATTAGCTAGCTTTCCTCATTACCACAAGACAGCTGCACTCTCTCAAGGCATTACGTCCTCCCATACCACTCTCCAGAGACAGAAAAGGAGCCATCTCTTTCTTGTGTCTCTGATTAAGAGTAAGAAATCTCTCTTGGAATGTTCTTCCCAGTAAATGGATTCTTACATTCCACTGGACAGATTTCAGTCACAAGTCCTTTTCAAAGCCAATCAATGGTGAAACAAATAGAATTATTTTGAATAACTAAAGCTGTCCATTGGAATGGGTCTGGGATGACCTATCCCTGAAATATGACTGCCTGATATCTGATCAGTATACGTATATTTTTAGCAAAGAAGTAGTGGAGGAGATGGCTAATTGACAGGGCATCAACTATGTCTGTTACATGGCTCAACACACATTTCTTGATTTTAATCTACTTTATTCTGCGTAAACCCCAGGACATTTGATTCACCTACTGGGATAGAGATCATTAAGCCTCACATAATAAGAAATAGGTTACAGAAACATTAAAACTGCTCAAGAGAAACAGTATTCAGAAAAGAGTTCTTTAAAAAAGTCCCAAAATTGGCCTACAGCTTCATGACAAAGTGATTACTTTTCACTAACTTGGTATAACCTCATTCTGTGTCTCATTTTGAAATACCAAAGCCGTCCTTCAGAAAATATGTGACTCCATCAATCACACTTTCTCGTCCAAATCCATTTGCCATTCCAATTGCCATTGGGCCAGAGAAAGGATGACTATATGATATAAGAAATAGAAATTGTATCCACATTTACCTATATGCCCGGCTATTGATTACCTACCCACCTGGACACCTTTCATAACTGTCCACATTCCACAAAAGCTGAGTTGTGCTCTGTGATATTTTCATTAGGTGAACTTTGTCATTCCTCTGCATAGGATGGCACTTGTCACATCACCAACTCTGTCCTGGTACATATGGTTTCCCCCCAGTTTCACACTTAGGATCTTTTCATTGCAAAAAAACAGAAAGTAGCAATGGCTACTTTACGTAGCAAAGGAATTTATGTGAAGGACAATGGGGAAGTCCATTGAATCCTGGGACATTCCAGAGATCTGGTAAAAGAACTAATCACAGTTGCTGGGATGAATTAACTCTAGCCAGTCCCGCCATCAAGGTCCCAAAGTCTAGAGAGGAAGTCCAGTTGGCTTAACTTGGGTACACGTCCTTCTCTTAGCCAGAGGGAGCAGGCACCTGGATTCACATGCCTACCAAAACGGCAGCGTGAGAGGGGGCCATTCCCCACAAGCAAGTCGGGGTGCTGCTACCAGAGGGGGCTGAATGCTGGCCAGGCAAATGCAGCGGTCCACAGCAACAGCTGAGCACTGCCTGAAACAAAACCCATTCAGTAAACAGGACTCATAGTGTTACCGGAAAATGGGGTGTCCTCTTCGACACGACGTCCAGGTTCTTGGTATCTCGAGCAAGGAATTGAACGAGACACACACAAGTAAAGTGGTGCGACAAAGAGAGAGTTTATTGAGGGGAAAGTACACTCCAAAGAGGTAGGACTGGGGGCTCGAGCAGGAAAATGGCTCAAGAGCCCCGATGAACGAGGCTTTGGGGCTTTTATTCTGTCTTCAGGGGAGACACCTCTGGGCGTGGGGTCTCTTGATTGAGGCCTGTGACATCACCTTTCTTTTATTGTTCCTGTCTCCTTTCCAAATTCAATTACTTCCTGTGATTGTCTTATCCTGGGGCAGGGCTTACTGGTGAGTGGGTTGTATCAGGGCAGTGGCGACCATTCCAGCAGGGCGAGTCTCATGGGAGGGGTTCCGAGATCACCCCTATTCCATCTGCCTTCCTCACATTTCTTTGAGAGACGTGATCCCCACAAATCTCTATGGGAAGCTGAGGGGCTGAAGGTCTCCTCTTCTGTGTCTGCTTCCTGTTGAGGCTGGTCTTTGTCCCTACCTATTGGGGATCCACGGAGCTCTCACCCTATCTGACCTAAAGGGGGAAGGGGTCTCGGGATCCGCCAAGTTGACTCCTTTGGTCGAGATGGGCTGGAAGCCTTGTCAGGTGACTTCTGCATTGCAAAGGCCTCTAGATAAGGAGAACCAGACCCAGTTAGTGAGTTCAAAAGCTTTGGCCTGAGATGTAGACTTAAAATCTATCACTGTCGGGTGGCCACTTCACAGAAGATTTGTTTAGCCCTTTGGAGTCTGCATCTTGCTGACTTGGTCTCCATGGCCACCCAGGTGTGACTGTTTATCCAGGAATGGCCTGGGGATGGTACAATTCACAAACAGCTTCACAGTTGCAAGGATGATTACTAAAAATCTAGCATACCCAGCTAAGTCCAGTTTTATCATTACATATCACAAATTTTAGGATGGCTAACCAGGGCTGGAGACAGACATTTTGGAAATACACAGTTACAAGTTCTCTGAATGATTAGCTCAAACCCAGGCAAAGGACATCCGGGAGGCATGGGGTAAAAGCCTATTGTTTTAAGTTTTAGGGGGATTGTCTAAAGCAGAGAGCAAGGTAAAGACATTCTATGATTCAAGTTAGGAGCAATCGGCTGTTTAAACTAGAGTTACAGGAAGACTGATTGAGAGGGTATCTCTGTTTGGCCCATATCAGTAGGAGGAAATAATAAAACACCCATTTTTCTGCTTCTTATGTCTCTTTAAACCTGCTTAATAGAGGAAATCAATGCCCTGTCCCTGAATATATAAGCTGTACTCACTTTTAAATAAAAAAAAGAACTTCATGTTCTCTTTAGGGTTCAGACACAATCTTGAATTCAGTAACCAAATGTTAATCTTATGAGCACTTGCATCTTCATTCAAAGGTAAGACTTCTTCATTCAAAGGTAAGACTTTTCTCCTCTTCCTCCTAACCGAGGTCCGCTGCAGGCAAGCTGTCTGCCTCCGGCAGCGAGAGTGGTCAGCTGACTTTTTCTTTTCCTCTCCACCTGCGGCTTCTCATCCCCCCGCAGTCACAGCATGGGGGGTAGGAATGGGATGGAGGAAAAGAAAGTTTTTATTTAACGGGTACTGTCATAAAAAAAGGCCTTGTGCTCTCCATAGTACAGCAAGTATTTAAAGCTGACTCTTTCTCTTCTGGGCACTTTCATGTGGTTTTTTGAGACCTTCCTGCTGTGTCTCTTTCAGGGCAACTCTCCCGCTCTCAGCCTCCCACGCAACCCTGCGTGTTCCCTTGAACCCCCTTCCCTAGGCTTGAGGGATGGGCACTGACATCTTACCTATGACGTGTGTGTGTGTTGTGTGTGTGTGTGTGTGTGCATGTGGTGTGCGTGCACACACATACACAACTCTCAGCACACCCTGCTCCCAAGAAATCCTCTTTTATTTATTTACTTATTTTTAATTTGTATGTGGGTAGCTCCCTGACTGGGAATCGAACCCCAGTCATTAGGTGGTGACAGCGCCAGTGCCGAAGCCTTAAGCCCCTACACCACCAGGGAACTCCCAAGAAATCCTCTTAAAATTACTCTTTTCCTCCCCATCACCATCCCCTTAATTTCATTTCTATCGTCATAGAGCGCAAAGGGTTTAAATAATTTTTAAAAATAATCTTTGCCAAGCAGTGACAATGGTATTTTTTCATTTGCATTTCTATAATTGTTAATGAGAGTACCCATTTTTCATATGCCCTGTGGAAATGTCTAATAATGGAAATAAAGAAATAATTAACACAGAGCTCTTACTATGCACCAGCTACTTTGCTTCTGCTAACCCACTTACTCCTCACAGGAATCCTATGAAGGAGGTACTATTGTTACTCGGAGGAGGTACTCTTTGGAGGTGAGATCCAGGATGATGAGTTAACTTGCCCAAGGGCACACTGCTGTGGGGCTGGGAGTGCTCCTAGCTGCCTTGTCCACCGTTTCCTGTTCCTTTCTGCTCTTCTTTCTGCCCTGTTTCTTCTCCTTCCTGTCTGTACTCCTCTCCTTGTATTCTTCATTTTCCCAGGGAACGTTTTGACCTTATAAGCTATTGTCAATCTATTCAGTTCAGTTCAACACACATAAGGAATATTTAGCGCATGCCGAACACTGTACTAGGGGCTGACAGACAAACGTAACCCTGACCTGAAGTGACCATCTGATAGGGGATTTATGCATTGCACAGGCACAGCTCATCATGGTTTCCCAAGCATGTTCACAGTTCTCCCACCACGGGTCTTCGTCTCAGAGAGGTTAAATGACTTGAGATCATGCTAAGTGAAATAAGCCATACAGAAAAAAACCCCCAAGAACTACAAGATTCCACTCATATGTAGAACATAAAATTAAAAGCAACAAAGAAACAAAATCTCATGGTCACAGTCAATAATTTAGTACTTATCTGAGGGTAAGGGGGATGGGGTGGGGGTGAAGGGATAGGGACACAAACACATGGTGATAGAAAGAGAACTGACTCTAGGTGATGAACACATAACACAACACATAGACGAAGTATTGTAGAATTGTACACCTGGGACCTATGTAACTTTTACTAACCAATGTCACCCCTATAAATTTAACAAAAAAAATTTGTTAAAAGGGAAAGAAATAACTAGCCTAAGGTCACATAATTAAAAAGAGGAGAATCTAAAGGCTTCTGACATACAAATCAATCAGTCTCAGTGTGGGCTCTTCAGACCTTGTCTACCTTTACTGTTTTCGTTGTCACCCCGTGGCCAGGGACTACTTGCCATTGGAAATGGCTTTCATTTTCACTTTGGGGCTATTCCTGAAACTTAAAGCTCTGGTTAATTGAGGTGTTACTATGGCAACAGGGACAAAAAGAAAACAGAACAGCAGTACAAATTTCATATCCACGGACTATGGTGTGCAAACATGTAACTTCATTTCTTTATAACTCGAGTTAATTTCTAACCTTGAGTCCCTATTCTGCTTGATGCAAGAAATGTATTCTAATCACTTTCAAATAAGCTAAGTAAAATTTAGTATTTCTTTTTTTTTTAATTCATTTTTATTGTTAGACTTATTGGGGTGACATCTGTTAGCAAGGATTACATAGGTTTCAGGCATACAATTCTACAGTGCATTGTCACCTTGTTGTATAATAAGTTCACCACCTAATGTGACTTCTCTTTCCATCACCTTATATTCAGCTTCGCCCCCCACCCCCTCCCCTTTCTCCCTTCCCCCAAAATTTAGTATTTCTTAGCCGTCTTTTTATGTAAAACTTGGTCAACTCAAGATGATTTTCCCAGAAGTTCCCTGGTGGTGTAGTGGCTTAAGGCTTCGGCGCTGGTGCTGTCAGCGCTGTGGCCTGAGTTCAATTCCCAGCCAGGGAGCTACCCACATACCAAAAAAAAAAAAAAAAAAATGATAAAAAGATGATTTTCCCTTTCTCCTTGGAAGAGATATTGAGTTCCTGCAGAAAGTTGGGGTTCTACAAATGCTCCCCCAGCGGTGTTGCAGGCAGATGGTGGTGTCTCTCTGCAGTGTTTACGGGCCTCATAGTTGGCCTTGAATGGGGTAATGTTTGGTCCTCTTTTGAATGGAGACTTCACTGTCCTGGTGCTGGGGATCCCTGAGTTGTGGTCACATCCCCATCAGATTCACTTTGGAGACACATGGACCACATCCCTCTGCTGCGTGTCCCCTCATTCTAACTGAGACACCCCTCCCAGGGCTTGCTTTGGCAAGATCCCTCTCTCTCGCTCTCCCCACATAAAGGTACTAGATGTACCCTCTCATGCCACTCCCAAGGTCTAGAAAATCCAGGGGGCTTCCCTTGCCTTGAGGCCAGAATGAGCTGGAAAAATGGAAAAAGAGAAGAAAAAAACACAGTGGTTAACATCTCAACTACCATTCTGTCACATCAGTGCAAACTGCCTCCTTCAAAGCAGTACTATTTTTCATTTCCAAGTAAAAATCTACCAACATCTCTCTTTGGTTGCCTTTTCACCAGCTTTGTACTTGCTTCTTAGATTGATCAAAGAAACACCGAGCACTCCCCCACGCCCAGGAACTCCCACAGAGGGACCTCTTTGGTCTCCATCCCAGACACACAACCTGTGACATGGCATCCACTGACGACCGTCCTGCCCTCCCCAGCCACTGGGCCCCGCCCTCACGTTTTACTCTCTAAATTCTTGAATCACATGAACCCAACTTAACGGTGATACGTTTCTTTTTCTTCTTTTCTTAACGTAAGTGTTTGTTTTCTAACTTTTTTACTTGCCTTCACTCTTCTTTGAAAATGGATGAGGTCTAAAGAAAAATGGTAATAAATAAAACCCTTGTAGCTCTTTTAAGGTTCAAGGAGGAGACCGACCCACATTATGCTAGATGTGGATGCACCATAATTTTCCTGATGCCAAATTGCTTTCATTTTGAATCAATTTCTTTGTGTGAAGCCTTTGATGTTCCCCCTCTTCTAGAGTCAGTGATTCTAGCAGGTAAAAGAAAAGGAATTACAGTGTTGAGTTATCTATATCCCAGACTCTATGCTGTACACATATTTCTGCATGATCTCACTGCATACACCGTAGATTTATAGGGTCCTAGCTGGAGCCTAAGCCATATTTACCCCAGGTTCAGACAAGACCATCTGGCAGCTGCAGGGAGAATGAGGTGAATAAGTATGCTGGGGCGGATTTGAGCCCTCTGGGAAAAAAATTAAATGTCTAATCTTGAAGAGAGAACCCACTGAAAGAGAGAAATTTGCCTACTAATTAATTCGCCAAATATTTGTCGAACACCTACAATATACCCAACACTGTCCGAGACACTGGGGATACGATAGGGAGAAATTCAAGGGCAATGAAGCAGCTTTGGAGGAGAATGAATTCTGAGTGCAATGAGAAGTATACCACTCTGTCCTGGAACCCAGACCCTTGTCCTAAGGCACAACAGCTGCATGACAGAACAGACACTGAAAGTTCCATGTTCAAGAAACAGTAAAAAAAGATAGTGAGAGAAATCTGGCACCAGGGGTTTCTGAGCCCTGGGAGACAATACCTTCTACACAAACATCAAGACATGACTCAGAGACGTTGTTGGACACCAGGAGGGCACTCAAATGGGACATCAGTAGAGGCTGGGGACATTACCCCAAACAACGAAAGCAAAGAGGAGGGATAAAGCAAGGGAAGTAGATAGGACAGGGCCCAGGGCTTGGCTGAGATCTATGCTGGGACTTACAAGGACTAACTGGGAAGAATTAGGGAAAAGTTGCCATGCCCATAGAACTAATGGGGGTGGAGCCTGAGAAATACAGCTTTGTGACTCTTACTAAGTCTCTACTTTTACCTGCAGGCTAATGTGGCCTGAGAAGGGATATGTTATTTTCCCCCTAACAGAAATAACATAACCCTGGGGAAGACTTCTCCGAGCTTAATACAATTGCTCAAGGTTATTGATTTAGTAATGGTCTTTCTCCAAAGCCCTTCCCAGACCCAGTCCATCATGAGGTGCAGTGGAAAAGTCTCAGGATTGTCATCTCTGCCCTGCTGTTAACATGACACAAGACCTTGGGCAAGTGAATTTATCTTCTTGAGCTTAAGTTTTTCATCCTTTAAAGGAAGGCATTGGGCTAGAAGAGCTAAAACATGCTGTGATTTTTGTACTAATTTTTAGTCCCTCAGCACTGGTTCTGTGTACAATTGATAATTTAACCCAGTCTTTCATATCCAGACAAATCCCACCCCCCACCCCTTACTTCCTATCATGGCTAAACCAACTTTCTCCCTGTCCTCTAATATATCACATTTGTATTCATTCCTGACCCTTTGGGACACTAAGAAAATTGGGATGCACATCCCGATCAGACCACAGCCTCCCCAGCCCATGGGTGGAAAGGACATGGCCACTGCCTTTCCAGGTACCAACCTGCAAGGTGGGCATACACCAGCTTCCCTGGGGACCCGTTTACATCTCTGACATTTATTCGTTCAGACCCTTGTGAATTCATTTGTATTTTCCTCATGTACTGCACTGTAGAGTGATGTGTTTCACGAGTTTATTACCCATTTCTTTTATTTGTTCTAGCTGTTCCTCACTCATTTTCCCCTCCAGCAAGTGTCGGGGTTGAATAAGTCCTTATTCACCTTGTCCTGGGTATCAATGAGTTTACTGATTTCCATCATGTCCTTTTTCGGTCTGGAGACTTCTAACCTTCATGGCCTGTCTTCCTTCAGTAGCCTTCAATTGTTCTGTCTTTATGCCTTCTCCCACGTCCGAACCTTCCTCTAGAGGCTCACTGACTAGAAATGACCACAGATCAATGAGGGAGGCTGGATCATGTTTAGAGAAACGCAAGGACATGGGCTCAGCTATTCTCAGTGTCCCCAACCTCTTGCTGATGCCTGGTGTGTTTTCTTGGCCTTTGAAACAAAGCAGTACTTCAAATTCATGAACTGGAAAAGAAAGTGCTTCTAAAAACACAGGCCCTTTCATGGCTTTCGACAGAGATGTTAGTCACAAAGTTTGGATTTGTTTATTTTTAAACATATTTCCCCTTGCCATGTTAAATTCTTCTGCCCCCTTTCTGCCAATTGATACAAACTCGGTAGATAACGAAAATAATTAACATTTAACGAGCTTCTAAAATGCCCCAGGTACTATGCTAAATGTGCAGTATTTGCCTTAATCCTCTCTGCAACCCTCCGGGGTAGGGATTATTATTACTTAATTTTGAAGATGAGAATGTTAAGAAACAGAGATATCAGGTAATTTGATCATCACACAGCTGGCAAATGGCAGAGCCTGGACTCAAGCCCACAGAGGCTGAGATTTTCAGCCTTAAATGCTCCGTGCAGTTAACCCTGGCTGCACATTAGGATTATCTGGGAACTTCGAAAACACACCCATCCCTCAGGTCCCACCCCAGCTAAATAGGACTCTCTGGGGCTGGGGCTCAGATATTGATATCTTTGAGCAGCTCCCCCAGGCCATACTATTGTTCATCCCGGATTGAGGACCCCTGCTCTGGCGCCTCCTACTGTCAAAACCTGTCCATTATTTCTACTGTAACCAGAAGAATACGTTTAGTCATCTGCAACACGGGAGGTTTGTCGTGTGACTTTCCCCTTCAGAACATTTATATCGGTGTCAAATCTGATCCAGCTTGGCATGAATTATTTTGTTATTACGGTGATGGTGGTGTATGCACAATATAACCTTCAGCATATTAACTTTTTTCTTAATATTTACTTTCTTTTTAATGTTTAAACTGGATCATTCTACATATATTGTATTTTGCTTTTTTTTTTTTTTGGTATGTGGGTATCTCCCTGACTGGGAATCGAACCCAGGCCGCAGCACTGACAGCGCCACCGCCGAAGCCTTAAGCCACTACACCACCAGGGAACTCCCTGGATTTTGCTTTTTTAATTGTGGTGAAATACACACAACATAAAATTTACCATCTTCATGATTTTTTAAGGGCACAGTTCAGTGGCATTAAGTACATTCACATTGTTGTGCCACCATCACCACCATGCAACTCCGGAATTTCTCATCACTCCAAACTGAAACTCTGTACTCATTAAATACTAACTGCCCGTTTTCCCGTCACTCTAGTCCCTGGAAATCACCATTCTTCTCTCTTTCTTTGTAAATATGACTATGCTAGTTACTTCATACAAGTGGAATTGTGCAATACCTGCCCTTTCCTGCCTGGTTTATTTCACTCAGGACGGTGTCTTCAAGGTTCTTCTATATTATGGTATATGTCAGACTTCCCTTCCTTTCCAAAGCTGAATAATATTCCATTGTATGTCTATAGCACATTTTGGTTATCCATTCATTGCATAGATTTTTGAGGAGGGAGTTTTCACAGTTGACCATCTACAAAAGCCAAAATTTGCTCTCATTTGGTTCTCTATATCTCAGCCATTTGCTAATCTTGATAAATGAGACAATATTCCTCCTTTAGCTCAATGGTAACTTACATTTTTAAAAGAGCCTTTCTTGGAGAACTTTCAAAGAGTTTAAAAGTCTAAGTAGATTATTTGTTTCTCCCTCATATCTACTTTTATGTTTTCTAAAAGAACTCTGCCACGTGTGTCTCTTTCCTCCCCTGTGCCTGTCCACCCCCATGTTTTCTGTATGGTCCAGGGAAATTCCCACCTCCTTCAAGAAGCCTTCCTGTTCACAGCTCTGTGGGGTCCCTGTCTCTTGAACTTGTCTGGTGTTTATTGCCTGGAGGCCAATCTGGCATTTACCTGCTATTTACTTCTTGCATGCACCTCACATGCCCAATAAGATGATCGTCCCTTAGGCATTGCCCATCCTCTATCTGTGTCCTCTCTAGTCTCTGTGCAGAACTAAGCAAATACCAGAGGAGGAAATTTTCTTATTTACTTGAAATAAAGGAACCGGCTGCCTCTCCCTTCTCAGCTACCGTCTGAGATCTGAGCTGCCTGCAGCATCGCTCGGATGGGTTAAGGGCACGTCAACCGCCCCCCACCCCCACCCCGCATTTCCTAGACTAGGGGCAGAGCCAATGCTAAGCCCTATGGACAGGGGGCAAAGGTGTTTTCATCAAGCCTTTCCTTATTATTCCCTGGGCTCACACCCTTAATGTTTCTGGGCACCCATATTCCTGCTATTATTATTATTATTATTATTATTATTATTATTATTATTATTTTGCTCCTCTTCATCTCAGTTTCCTCTTCTGTATTCCAATCCCTTAGGTTCCTACCTCATGCAGCTAAGGTGGATAATGGGTTTTCATTACTATTGTCACCTTTGCCCAATCAAGGTCTCAGGGAGTTGCAGGGGCTGTTGTAACAGTCTCCTAACTAGCCTCCCTCACACAGGACAACCCACTGCTACCCATCTCACACGTTAGGCTCCTGCTCCAAACCTCAGATGGCTCTCCTTGCCTGCCCTGGAGGATTAAATCCAACTCCCTTCCATGGCATTCAAGGCTGCTCTAATCTGGCCTGCCCACAGGTCAGCATCTCCCCCTACCGTGTCTCTCCATGTGTTCAATCAGTTATCGTGTATCAGATGATTCCTCTCCACGGGCTAGGTTTCTGGGTGTGTAGTATGGTCCTAGAAAAGTGGTGCACTCCGAAGATAATTTGGAGGGAATTACTGCTTATCACCCACCCCGGCTGAGGCGCTGTTAATTTATGGATTGCCTCATCTAGATAAGGCCTCATGCCAACCTATTGTTCCCCACCTTGAGGATTTCAGGGGCCCTGAAGCATCTCTAGAGGAGAGACATTTTGGTCAGGACAAAGGAGTCTTTCTGGACCTTTCAACCACATTAGCAATTTTCTACCCCCTCTCAGGCAGCAGTTTCTCCTTCCGTCTTCTCCTCATCTGTCCTGAGGTCTGGTCCTACTGAGGCCCCTTAAATGTCAGGCCTGAGCCTCTTCTTGGTTACAACCTGGGATCCTCTTAACAGGATTAAGAAAGGGACACTGCCTTAGGCTTCCTTGGCCAACGCTCATCCTGTCTTGATCCATCCAGGATCTTGGTGGCTTTACCCTGGTCCTGGGAGAGAATCACAGACACAGAGCTCTTGTTTTCAGATGTCTTCAGGAAGGGTGACCAGACCTGTGTTCTTCCTTAGGTCCAAATATCCTGAGAGTAACCCCTCTCCTCTTGCCTAGAATTAAGCACCTGACTTGGCCCTTTATCTGGCTCATCCACCAGGAAGCCGGGTGTCGTCTGCTGGACCGGCTGTGCCTGTCTCTGTCCTTCCTTCTCATCTTCGAACCCCTCCCATGCCTCACTTCCTTCTGGCTCTTTCTCAGCCCAAAGCGGACAGCATTTGCCAGGACAATGGGACAAGGGAAGGTGGAGAGGCACTGAGTGCCTGGGGAAGGAGATGTGACGACTCCTGGGTGTCAGCCCAAGGGCACGCTATAAAGTCACCTTCCTTCCCTCTCATCACACCCCTGGTTTAGATGTGAAAATGGGGTGTGCGTGTGCCCACACATGCACGTGCACATTTATTTACACATATTGCCAGAGATGACATGTGAGGGTAAATATGTAAAAGTCTGGAAGGGGATTTATTTTTGTTCCAGGAATTGAGACGAAAACCAAGAACTGTAGCACGAGGAACGAACACGATGCCAGGATGACTTAAACCACGTTAGAGGTTTGGGTTTTCAGAACTAACGCTTCACTCTGTTGTGACTCGGAGAGCTGCTGTGTGGGTCAGTGCACCCATGTGTTTAACTGAGCGGAAATCAATTAGTATATGTTTTTATCTAGGATGCATTTTCTATTAAAAAGTTTTTAAAGTGAAAGCAGAGATGTGAACAAATTATCAATTGGAAGGAACAATTTGATATGAAAAAAAATCTGAGTTCAAATTTCAATTCTGAAAATGACTGTCATTGTGCCTCAGTTTCCCTACTTGTAAAATGGAGGTAGTAATAATTCACTCATGAAATCACTATTGTGCACTTCTTTTTACCAAGCACCATTCTGTGACCTGGGATTGCAACGATGAACACAGAAGCAGCATCTCCACTTCCATGGAATTTACATTCTGGTCAGGGGAAGCAGACAGCAAATAAGTACGTACAATGTCAGGTGATGATGGAGAGTGACAGGGGTTTGTCGTTTTGGGCAGGATTGTAAGTCCTCTCTAATGAACTGATATCAACATTTGAGCAGAAACTGGAGGAAATGAGAGAATGACCTGCATGGACCTCTGAAAGAAGAGCTTTTCAGAGAGAACATCCAGTGCAAAGGCCCTGAGGTGGCCTCAGGTTTGGGAAGCAGTGGAGAGTCTGGTGAGGCTGAAAAGAAGTGAAGGAGGGGAGAGTGGTTGAAGTGACATGGCAAAGGGGCAGGTGGACTTGATGGGGATGTGGCTTTTGCTATACCGAGCTGAAGAGCCATAGAAGGTCTTCGAGCAGAGGAGTGACAGGTTCTGACTTAGGATGGCTTCTGTGTGGACAACAGCCTGTGTGTATAAAGGTGGAAGCAGGCAGAGCAGACAGATGCCCAGGGGGAAGAAGAGGGTGGTCTGGACTGAAGCACTAGTGGAGGAGCTGGTGAGCAGCTGTCAGATTCTGAAAGCATTTCACAGGTGACAACGGGGTTTACTGGTGGCTTAGATGTGCAGTGTGGGATGACTTCAAGATTCTGGCCTTAAGGAATTTGAAGAATGGGGTTTTTATTTACTAGGATGGAGACATTGGAACAAAAACTGGTTTAGGGGAAGAAAATCAGGAGTTATGTGTTGGACATACGGAGTCTGAGACGCTTGTTAAATGTTCACGTGGAGGAGAGTAGCAGGCAGTTGGTTCTTACATCTGGGTATTTTTCTTTTGGTTGGTTCCCTGAGCAGGGATCAAGCCCAGGTCATGGCGGTGAAAGCAGCGAAGCCTAGCTGCTATACCACCAGGGAGCCCCCTGCATCTGCGTTTTAAGAGAGAGATCAGAGTAGCAGACACAAACTTGGACAGCATCAGCATACGATGGTGCTTACAGTCCTAGGGCTGGGCGGGACCATCGAGAGCTGCACTGTACTATCTCCATCACAGGGGTGTGAAGGTCAAAAGGTATTGTGAGGAAAATCCTTTTGCAAACTGTAAAGTGCTACACATATGGAAAAGACTAGGTGCGTAAACATGGTAAAGAACGTAATTTAAAGAAGTATTTGCAGTGTGTGCATGGAGGACCTCGGAAAGCAGTTGATCAAGCCCTCTCATTTTATCCATGAGGAACTGAGGTCAGAGAAGGTCCGAGGCTCGTGTGAGGACACCCTGCGGGCCAGGGGCCAAGCGGGTCCCAGGACTGAGAAGCCCTGACTGCTGCTGCAGTGCGCGCTCTTCCACACGACACACCTGCTCACACTTACTGCTTGAGCTCTCTCTGAATCTGTTAACCAGGGCCAAGGAATTCTTCCAAAACAGAAATCTAATTATATCGCTTTGTGCTTTCATACATGCTACTTCCTCTGCCTGGAATACTCTCCCTCCTCCCGCTGCTCTGTCTGGCAAATGCCTGCCCTGTTTCCATTTCCAGCTAGGAGGGCCCTTTGCTGTGAAGACTTCGTTGCCCTGCCTGGCCGAGCCGCTCCTCCGCTCGCCACCTTGCTGTGCTTCTATCTGCCTCCGGCCGGCCTGCGAGGCTCGGGCTTCCCCCTCTTCCTGTGACGTCTCCGCCTTATGCACTGATTGGCACTTAAATGTCTGGGGAGAAAGGAAGGAAGGAAGGTCTCTTCTCTCACATTAGCTCAGGACAATGGCAAAGCTGCCTTTTAGTGACACTTCAGTTCCTCTGACCTCAGTGTGCTTTTGGTTCACAGATTGACAATGACTCCTGGGGTGGGAATTTTCATTTTTCTTGTCCATCCCCAGGCACAATGAGCAGGTGGTTCTGGGACCAGGAAAGTCTTAGGACATTAGAAGGGATTGCTGCCTTCTTTTCAATTCTCTCTCTTTTCAATTCATACACAGGGAGTGGTATTGGTGTGCCTTGTGCCGCAAGGCCGGACGTGTGTTTGTGTGTGGGCTGTGCACAGGTGTGTGTACACACGTGCGCACACACGTGCACGTGCACACACACACGTGGGAGAGGCGGCACTCTTATAGTCAGAGGTAGCTACATTTCCCAGATAATGCCCTCAGTTGGGAGACAAGAGACCTCTAGCTTTGCCGCCTGGGAGTATGAGAATTTGGGCTTCCTTCTTAACATGTTGGCACCTTAGTTCAAGAAAAGTTTGGAAATTTCTAGGTCCATAGTGAATTCTAAAAACCCCTCCTCACCCACTGTGTTTACTGCTCTTTAGTATGTTTGTTTTGGATAATTCTGTATTAATTACTGTATATACTTTCTGCTTAATTAACACTGTTGCAGTAGGTGGGAAATTGCTCTTAATAGAAGTAATCATTGTACAGGTTATTGCAAAGGTTTAAGGAAGGTGACAGAGGTGGTGGAGATTCTATACCAATGGGGTCAACACTCCAGGTTTTGTTTCAAGTGAATGATTCAGAGATTCTAAGGAGCTGGGTTTGCCAAACTCTGGGGGTGCCCAAAGCAGGTGGTAAGCCAGGTTAGCAAAGCAACAGTTCCTTCCCAAGGTTTGGACTTCTGAAGCTCTCTTGCATTGAAAGCTCTTGAGTAATCACTGTTAATCAATACAATACTGTAGGATGCAATTAGGATTAATTAGCCCAGCATGCAAGCAGCTCTGCTCCTCTGTCTCTGTCTCCTTGGGTGTCTCCCCTTCTTGGCTCCTGTTTCCCTCGAAAAGGAAGCCTTGCCGGCCTGTGTCCCCAGATTGGGGTGTCCTCTCCTTTCTTCCTGCACAACCCCCCCCCCCCACTCCCATTCACAATGTAGAGAAGGAGAGCCAGGACGGGGGATGAAATAATGATGGGAAGGGAAGAAAGATAAAAGTCATAAAAGCATGGTGGAAAAAGAGAGGGAGGGTGAGCGAACATGGTGAAGATTTTTATCATCTTTCAAGAGAGTTGCTGCTGACAGAAGCACTCAGAGGGCATTTTGTCTACACTCCCAGTGAGACAAATGGGAAAAGTCTCCTTTCATGTTTTTGTATTAATTAAAAGGTGTCTGTATGTTGCACACATTTATATTTTTGCAAATGACAAAGCAGTCCCCACAGTTCCATAGGGAATAGGGGTGGAGCAGGCAGCACTCACAGCATGGGATGGGTCCCAGACTGGGTATCAAGGAACTTGTCCCCACAGCAGCCTGGGGCTCCAGGAGAGCTGCTTCTCCTCTCTAGATCTTATTGTCCTTGTCTGTAAAATGATGGATCTGGACTCGATATCCTGCATTACCTCTTCCCACTGATTTCCACCCTTCATTAAATGGATCAGCTACCAGACTGGTAAGCCCTGAAGTCCCTATTTCCTTCTTTTTTTTCTACTCTGTGTGTCTTTCCTCTGGTCCAGAGTGTGTCTTACCTTTGCAAGTACCTCTCCATTCTGCACATTATGAGTTTCAGCATTTCTGTTGCCCTAGAAACTCTATATTTCTGAAATTCTGTACTGTTTTCCTTTTTAGAGCATCTCATAAACTCCCTGCTTAGATTTCCTCTCTCTCTCTCTCTCTCTCTCTCTTTCATAATCTTGGCCAAACTGCTGCCCACCTTGGTTTAGAGGGTGTGTGTGTGTGTGTGTGTGTGTGTGTATTTGTTGGCGGGTGGGTTCTCTGTGGCTGTTACTGTCTCCATTCCTCTGTTTTATTTGGAATTTCCTTTACCCAGAATTTTGTTATGTAAAATGTTTCACTGTAATTCTTCAATTTCTGGTATAATGTAGAGAGTCTTTTCATGCTTTCCTTCTTCCAATTTATTTTTATTTCATAGATCTTTTTGGTTATCTCTTAAAAATCACACTTGTCGGGGCTTAATTTTTCAGGTCCTTTGTCTTTCTCCTTCTTTCTTTTATTTTCCTTAGGTCACCTTTTTTTTATTTTAAATACCTGTATTTGTTCAGCAGAGGGCTCCCTTTCTATCCCTTTCTCAGGCGGATAGGATTTGAAGCTTGCCCTCTGTCTTTCCCTCCGTTTTCCTGCCATCAGAAACACTAGATATTAAACTTGTCAACAATGCAGCCTTGCTCAGCGCGATCGCTCTAAGCTTGCCTCCTCAGCTCAGAACACGGCCCGCCTCCCGGGATCGCTCATCTCTTGGATGGCCTCCCAATGTTCCTGCTGTTATTTTACTCACTGTAGCCTACTTGGTTTTCAAATCGTTCTGGAGGGGACGTGTTACCCACCTAGTTGAAAGAGGAGGAAACTGAGGCTTGGAGAGGTTCAGCAAGGTAGTGCCGCTTGCAAAGTGAACCCTAATCCGGTCCGTTCTGGCTTTCCAGGGCAGCCCAGCAGCCTCGCCCCACTCCCTTCGACTGCAGTTCAAACCAGATTTCGCCTGTGCTGTACGCGGTCCTTCCCCCGCTGCAAATCCACAGGCAGGAAGATCGTCCCCAGCTAAGGGGGCTAGGGAGTTTGGGAGCCGGGCTGGGGCTGGGGGAGAGGCTTCCATCAGGCCCCAAGCGTTAGGTGGACGGGGTTCGGGTCGGCTGACTCCGGGAGGAGCTCAGATTCGAGATGGGGGTTACCAAGGACGGACCGGCAGGATGTGGCAAAAGGTAGCAAGTGCTGGGAGACCAGAGTCTCGCCGCTCGAATGCCCCCTGCACAGCGGGACTTGTGTCCCCCCTCCGGATGACGGACACTTGGCAGGCCAGGGGCTGGAGCCGGGGCCGGGCGGAGCGGGAGCCTCGGAGGTGCGGGGCGCCCCCTTGCGCTCCTGCGCGCGCCGGGGGCTGGCGGGTGAAGAGCCCGCCGCGGCAGGCCCCCTCCACCCGCTCCTCCTGGTCGCTCGCGTACCCCTCCTTCTTCCCCCTGGCTCCTAACTCCGCCCCCACCGCCTCTCCCTCCCTCCCTCCAGATGCCGAGGTCTCCTCCTCTCGGCTCTCACCCGCGCACCGGGTCGGGAGCTAGTTGGAGCGCGGGGACCGCTGCAAGTACCGAGCTCCGCGGAGCCGGGCAGGTCGGCCGCGCGTCCAGCGGCTGCTGGAGGAACCTGAGCGTAGCTGGCGCGGGCCTGGGTCAGGACTGCACCGGAGCGCCGAGCCGAGGGCCGGGGGTGCCATTCCTGCGCGGCAGCCCTATTCCCAGCCCGGCCTCCAGCCCTTCTGGTTCGCCTCCGCCGCTCCGAGAGCCGGGAGCCGCCGGGAGCCGGGCACCTGCGCCCGCAGCCCGGAGGTGAGTCCCGGGAGCCCCGGGCGCTCCCCTTGCACGGGCTGGGGCTGCAAGTTGCAAACTTCAGCAACTCAGTGGGGAGAGGCACGGGAGGGTGGGGAGGGGCCCAGGGGCGCTGGCAAGTTGGAACCAAGGGGCAGAGGCTGCGGGCGGGAGGAGAGGGTGGTCCCCGGGCTTCTGCGCTGCCCGCGGCCACCTCGGCCTGGGCACCCTCGGCACTGCCGCTTTCCCGCCGCCTGCTCGCTCTGGGTCCGGCTGCACCGAGCCTGCGCCTGGCCGTGGTCGGCACGTCTGGGCTACAGCCCAGATGGGGACCTGGGCCCCGGGCCTGGAGGCGGGCACGGTCGAATGAAAGGCTGGGAGGGAGCAGGGAGCAAGGGGGCGCTGATACTGGCGCCGAGATGCAGGCTAAGGAAGAGCCGGCGAGTAAACCCGATGGAGGCACCGTGCGGGCGGCGAGGCGCGTGGGAACTCCTGGCCTGCGCGAGTGCGAAATCTCGCGCCCGCCGCCTGCGGGGCCCCGGCCGGATTCCTCCCCGACCGCCTGCCCTGGCACAGCCCTGCGCAGCCCAAGCTGCCCTGTCAGGCCCCAGGCGCAGCGGCCCGGGAGCCCCGAGGTCCAGCCTCGGCCAGTGGACAGGGGCGCGGCGGCGGGAGCCGGGACGCGAACGGCGATTTCTTGATTTGTTTTTCCCGTGGCAATGTGTCTTTGTGGTTGGGGCTCTGCCCATTTACTTTCCGCTCACGTCGTGCTGGAGATCCAGCTCGGAGGGAGGGAGTGGGGGACGCTCGGGCCCAGGGCGGGATGCAGACCGGAGAGAGGACCTAAGACCCGAGCGGGGAGGGACCCGCAGGGAAGTGGACGCTGGACCCGCCGAGGAGGAGGGCGAGGCTGAGGCGACCAGGCTGAGAGGAGCTGCGGGCTGGCATCCGAGGGGGGACACAGTCGGCTCCTTCGCCTGCCGCAAACTTTAAACTACGAGAGGAGCCACCTGAAGCGCCGTTCCTCCTCCTGCCCAGCCCCTGGTGCCCAGTCCTCGTGTCGCTTCGCGCGCCCCGCCCGGCTGCCGTGAACCCCCAGTGTGAACGGGGTGAGGACTGCCCCACCCTGCGATCCTGTCCAGGCTTTCTGCGGTGGGAACGGGCGCGGCGGGAGCGGGAGGGGCGCCCCGCCTTCGGGGTGCGCTCTTTCCCTGCTCTCCGGCCGAGCCAGCGCAACTGGGATTGGGGCGCTGGACGCTGGCCTATGCCCAGACCCCAGCACGACCCTGCTTACTCTGGCCCCACCCGCCACATTTCCCCCTGAACCCTTCGAGAATCCAGTCTCCTTCCCCATTTCCCAGACACTCGGGCCCCATTCTGCTGCCGAGGCAGGGGCGCCCCTCTCCAGCGCCCTCCCTGCCCGCCTCCCGTCCGCCCCACCCCCACTTCCCTCATCTTTCAGGTTTTTCTTTTCCATTTCTTCTTCTCCCTCCCGCCTCTCATTGCTTCTTGACATGCAAAAGTAGCCTCTGACCTTATCTGAACCGGGATAGATGACCTTGAGGAAGGGGCAGAGGGGAACGTGAGCCTGAGAACTGCACCCCACTAGGAAAAGGGGGACAGATGAAGCAGCAGCTTGGAAGAAGCCGCTGTACCTTGCCCCGAATCCAGATTCCCGACGGAGGAGGAAGGGGGACAAAATATCAAAGAGACAGAGTTCGCCACGTGTCCCCCATAGGGCAGGAAGAACTGTTTTGGGAGACGCTCAGGAGGAAGGGCTGCCGCTGGTTGTGTCAGATTGGGAAAGGGATGTGTATGTGGGGGGCTCTGCAACTCCCTTCTGCAAACCCGCAGCTACCAGCACCAGTTCGGAAGGGGAGAGCAGAGCTCCATCTCTGCCCTCCTTCCAGGGAGCCATGCTAGAAGCTTCCTCCTCCAGAGCTGACAACAGGCAGCACTAGCATCACTGTGGGCCTCAAACACTTCTTAAGCCCCTAGTGTGTGCAGTGTACGGTGCTAGGTGCTGGTAGATACAGTACTGAGCCCAGGCCTAAAGGGCTGCAAAATTCACCAGCTTGTGTGTGTGTTTGGGGAGGAAGAGCGTGAACCAAAACATGCACAGGCAGTACGGGTCCCCAGGGCTGAGGCTAAACGGTGATCTAGGGCTTGGGAAGGGGCTGGGTGAAGAAAGCTTGATGTCTCAGGTGAGATTGAAAGCTGGGCTTGTTGACTCTGTCCCCTTCCCTACCAGCTGTCTGTATAGGGAGGGTGGGACAGGAGAAGGGAATGGCAGTGACGGGGCTTCCTTTCCACTTTTAGAGCCAGACCAGAAAGGCAGAGAAGCGGAGAGGTCTAGTCTGGCTCTGTGGATTGGCACCTCCTGGTTGGATTGGAGGAATCACAGAAGCTTTTCTATTTTGGGGCACCCTTTCTGGCTTGTTTGCAAGCCCCTCTTAGTTCTTATTGAGGTTCCAAGCTGGAATAGGGCTTAGGGGTTGTCATGTGAGGGCAATCATAAACGGAAATGCCTAGAGAGGGCAGGCAGGTAACCATGCCCTGATGGGGCAGTTAGAATGGCTGGCCTGGGGACCGTTGGATGTTCCAAATCAAACTGGTCAATTAAACCAATGTGCAGCCCTTGAGCAGCCGGACTCCCTCTACCTACCAATCAAGAAATTACAATTCTAAGAAGTGATCTCATCTCTTTGTGTGTACACATTATCATGTCTCCCTGTAATTTGGGGGTTGATTGGAACTCCCTACGGAGTGGTTCTACCTCTGATCTGGTGGACTCTTAGCTCACTCTCACTCTCAGCGCCCACTAGGATCCTTCTATGAGATGATGAGTTCCTTGAGATCGTGGAGCTATAGAAATCTAGCATCTCACGTTGGGTGATACAAGGTTCCAGATGCAGAGCAAGGACAGGCCCTCAGGTCTCCTGCCCCTCCTCCCACCATCTCCACCCCTGGAACCCAGTGGGTACAAGCCAATTTTATTCTTTCCAAAAAATTAAAAAATCCAACCAGACTTTTTGCTTCCCCTAATATAGTAAAACTTTATGCAGGGATTGGATGAGAAAAGACTAGAAACTCACACAGGATGTTCGAGGATCCCAAGGAATATATCAAAGTCCTGAGCCCCAAGTGTGGGTCTAAAAGGGAAGGGGGCCCCAGCAAGGGGGTGGAGGGGACAGGCTGGCAAGGCTGAAGACTGATGGATGGAGTGTGTGCTTGGGAGGAGGATGCAGTCAGGTCCGGTTATTTTCCACATTGGTCATGACACTCCTGTCCTTAAGACGCGTCTCTGACCTCCCAGGATGCAGGTGAACCAGCATGACTAGGAGTACAGGAGACTCTCAGTTAGCCTGCACCCATGGGGACGGTAGATGCCATACAAATGTAATGAGGCTCTCTGTTAACCTGAACTCAAGCAACTGGCACTCTCAAGCAACCAGCACAATCGGTGACTGTGTGTGTGTTTTGTGTGTACGTGAGTGTGTTGGAAATAGTTACCTCTTGTGAATGGGCTTTCTTCACATTCAGATCTTTGTATTTGAGTTTAGCCAGCACTAAGTTGGTCTTAAATTTATGACAAAGCTTAACTAACTTGGTCTTTGATATATGACAAAGAGACCAAAGTAAGTGTCTTGACTAATAGAGTTGCATTGACTTGACCGAAGGAGCCTTTCTTTTCCAATGTGTGGGGACAACCCCTGGACTTCACTAGCACAGTGCTATACTTTGTGAACCTCCCTCTCTCTGGCTTGGTTTGATGACAATCTGCTTCAGCTGAGGAGGTGACTCCGTGGTGGGTAAGCTGGAAGGGGATGTCTGTGTGTGCCATTCTCTGTCTCCGATGGAGGCATCTCCACGACTTTCTTTCTGAAGAACTCCCTCTTGTAACAGGCTTGAGTGCTAGAAGGTGACAGGAAGAAGTTCTGGCTGGGAACAGAGTTCTGAAATGGAAGGGGGATGCCGGTACCTGGCTCTGCCATGCCACTTCTCCCTTCCGCTTCAGTGTTTTGCTGTAGTGAGTACAAGAGGTGGAAACCACACCTTGTAGAAGGTGCTGTCTAATTCTGACATTAGTCAGGGCTTACCAGTGAGAAATTGCCACACTTGGTAGTTTTGGAGTGGAAAAGAAGAAAAAAAAGAGATGGTTTCCTATCCAATTTGCTGCTGGGCACAGTGGGGAAAGATAGAGGAGGGACCCCTGGGACAGAGCCTGGGCTTGGGAGAGTGTGACCTTGAGCACATGTCTCAACAGTTGGGTTGCTCATCCTCCTCCGCTCTCTGACTTGAAATAGGACAAAGCTTCCATTGGCCTTTTCCCTGAGCAAATGAAGCTTTAAAGGCAATGCTCTGTGTGCTGAGTCCTGCCATGACACTGCCCTCATTGATCTGTGTTTATTAAGGATGACTTAATCAGACTTGCACCTGGAACTCATTTGAATTTGAAGCCTTGTCAGTATTATCAGAATATCTTTGCATCTGAACCAAGAATATCTCTGACTGACCTCTTCTGTGATAGGAAGGGTTGGTACTGGAGGATGGCTGGTGACCATCTGTTCTGCCAGTCCTCTGAGGATCAAATTAGAGGAGATAGGTTTAAATTCCCCAAGGAGGAGGCTGGGTTAGCATTGAGGGAGCCTTCCCCCCTGGAGCACTCTGCCAAAGCCAGACTCCCCACCCATGAAAACAAGGTGTCAGATGAACCAGAAGGCCCTTTCTGGCCCTCAAAGTCAGTGGATTTGAGTGGAGATTATAGTCACTTCTTGATTTTTCCAGGAGTGGCTCATTCCCTCTAACTGTGGCTTATGTGTGGGGGATGTTGAGTCTCAGGCTAGTTTTGAATTACCATCTAGCCCCACCTGATTGTCCGTCACAGCATCTTCAGAGAGTACATTCTCTGTTTAGCCTCCACCTGAACCAAACATCATTTGGAAGGTAAATCTGCTGTATATTGCTCTGTGTGTGTGTGTGTGTGTGTACACATATATGAGGTCGTTGTACCCAAAATCTGACAGTTCAGTTCGCGAACTTGCCACTGTACGCTTACACTGGTAGCACTGAACAAACAACTTGGTAATGTGTCATAAACTTGGCAAGGTATGATGACAGCTCGATGGCCATTCCAGAAAAAGAGTTCCAAAATTGTTTCGAAGGGTGGACTAGGCACTGGCATTGGTGAACAGCTTCCCAAGGGGCATCACTTCGAAGGTGACCGTAGTGATATTCAGCAGTGAAGTATGTAGCACTTAGAATTCTAGGAACATGTTTGTGAAATTATATTTGTCAAACCTCGTACATATATCTCGTATACACACTCACATACATCCGTGTATAAACATAAATGCAGTGCATCACAAAGCTGTGTTACGGTTTGATCACCCAGCATTGTGGATTATCTGCAGCTCTGTTCTTCTGCCAGAGTTGATGTGAGGTTGCCCCTAGGAAGGAAACTTCAGGGAAATGGCTGGCGGGGTAGCAATGTAGAGCCATCCCTCTTTGCCAATCCCACTGGTCCACCTCAACCAACTACCCTGCTCATTGTCCTGAAGGCCACTCAGGAGCCCTACTTTAGGGAGTATAAAAGAGCTGCAGATGGCTCTTAATTATTCAGGGATGGATGGATCCAGTGTGTAAAGCACCCGACCCAGGCCTCTTCTTTCCCTTCTTTTGGTGCCTTGAGCAACTCGATACCTGTAGTGAGAGGCTGGGGGAGATCTTATCATTTAATACAAACGTTTGTTTCTTGCAGCCTGTTTCTTCTGCTCTTCTTCCCACATGGCGCCTGGGGGAAACTAGGAGAAAGTAGATTGCCTTTAAGGTTTATTATACATTGCTCTGTTGGCCAGAGTGTGTTTCCGCCCAAAATCAGGACAGAAGAGGAAAAAACCACTAGCTCGGGCTTCTGCAGAGTCAGGTCCTTGTGGATTTCTCAGGATCCTGGTTTCTTTCTCTTCTTTTTTGTAGAGCCACCTATCCTTGCAGTTTATGGAGTCAGCTGGTCCCATCAGGAGTCTTAAGTGGAGAGCGATGTCCTTATGACAAAAGCTCCCAAACAGGCCAGCTCTAAGGAGCATGTCTGTGAATATCCCCCAAGGCCAAGGGGCATTTTCCTGTGTAGACCAAGGGCCTTGGGGCTATTTTCTCCCTTTCAGCTTCTCTTTAGCTTCCAGACTGAGTCTCCCTCCGCATGCTGGGCTCAGTCTAGAAAGTACAGTCCTCTGGATACAGGTAACAGTAGGTTGGTCCAGCTCAGCAGTAATTCACTGGTTCCTATTAGAATCACATGAAGAGCTTTGAAAAAACATAGATGACCAGCCCCATCCTAGACCTTAATGAAGTCAGAATCTCTGAGGGTGGACCTGGGCATTGATATTGTTTCAATTTCTAATAGGCAGCCATGGTTAAGAGCCACTGACCTAAATCTTTCCTAGGCTCCGCTTGGCCTCACCCCAGTGGCCGTGCAGAATCTCTCCACTCACAGCCTGGTCCTTCCTGGTACGTACCTGCCCCCGACATTTAGATTACAGCTCCCGTTTGCGTTCCTGCCTTCTAAATTTAATCACTTTCTTTTATAAGTTGATTATAGGCATTTCTTTCTAGTATAACTTCTTCGGGGTCATGTTTTCTTAAAAAGCATTTATAAAACTAATATACATTCATTCAACATTTTTGCATATCTCCTTCTAGATATGTATGCAACAAAGATTGTGATTGTAGTGCTTGTGCTTCTTTGTAACCAGCCCTTGTCGTTTAATAACACACTGTGATAATTTCCCAAGTCTTAAATATGCTTCCAAAGTGGGCTTTCTAATGGCTGCCTGGTATTCCATCAGATGGATATGCCATCATTTATTTAATGAATCCCCCTGTGGGCTGGCTATCTAGTATGTAAATCATTTTTTACTGCTATAAATAATGCTATAGTGAACATCCTTGTACATAAACACTTGTGCCTGCTGATGACTATTTTCTCAGAACAGATTTCTGGAAGTGGAATATTTATGCTCCTTTTTAACATGGACTATTGAGACCATTTTTGACTGACTTCCTATATCAATAAAAAAATGTTTGTATTCAGAGATGAAATACAAACCAATTTCACTGGCCTCCTCTGTGGCTTCAAACTGGCTGCTTCGCCCTCCTGGCCTGAAGGCAGGAGCCCTTAACCGGGGCTTGGGCCTAGGCTCCACCTTGAGGTCAGTTCCACGCACTGCTGCCTTGCCCCTCGGGTGAGCCTCGCCCCTCGGGTGAGCGGCAGGACCACTGCCCCTGACCCCTAGCATCTTTAGTTTCTTCTTTCACCTTCTTAGCCTTTTCCTCTTCACACCCCCCGGCCGGTTGTTAAGCCATTGATCCATAATAACAGCTATTATTTATTGAGCTGTTACTATGTACCAGACAATCTGCCAAACTTTGTACATGTATTATCTCTTTTAATCCTCATGTGCCTTATGTGCACGGATTCGGGTTGTCTCTATTTTCCACATAAGGAAACTGGATCTTTGAGAGATGCAAACAATTTGCCCAAAGTCACACCGCTAATAAGTGGTAGAGCTGGAATGTAAAGCCAGACTACCTGGCTTCAGAGCCCACGCATTTAACTACGACACCTATCTTTCTCCATCCTTGGCTCATGGTGCTGACTAGTTGTTCACAAATGCTCCATCAGCATCCCATGGACATAGGCTGTGCTTTTCTCCAGCAGAAGCAGGGCACTTATCACACATGAATGGCACAAGAGTGGGGATGCTATTTCATCAAAGCCCCCTTCCCCTTTTCACTTCCTTGAATCTGTCCTCATCCCTTTCTCCAGGGACCTCATGCCGGAAAACGTTTCTTGCCTCCTCACTGACCAGCTGCCAGGATCCCAGCATGCCTTGCAACTGAGCAGGTCCAAGTTATGACATACCCCTATCACAGCTTCCCCACCCAGTCAGAAGAATTTGGATGCTACTTTCCCAGTCTGGATTATAAAGCTGTCAGGGAGGCCTGCTATGGTAATGATGTGGGGATAGGCAGCCTGACTTCTGCTAGATGTCAAATACTGTTTAAAGTGGAGAATTGGACACATTTTCGCATTCTTGCCTCTGTAATGTTGTCATTGCCCAGGAGGTAAAGAAATAGCAACCCTACTGTCCTTCTGATTTTATTCTGACCATGACCAAAAACTAGGTGGTGATGTGACAGTGCTCAGATGAAAGACACCATGTCAGCCTGAGGTTAATATAACAGCCAAGGAAAGAAATGACGTGCCCAGAGACCTTCCTAGACTGTAGGAAGTCTGATTTGGGGAATTATGATCATATCATTAGGGATTCCAAAGGGGAAGATGGTTTGTGGCAGGGGAGATTCTGAAAAAAATGAAGCTTCACATTTTTATCCATGACTTGGATGAAACTAGAGTAAGAGAGCTTATCAAATTTGTTGATGACAAGACTGTGATGGGCAGCTCCTATAAAAGACAGAATAAATATTCAAAATAATCTCAACAGACTGGAATGCTGAGTTTAAACCAACAAGATGAAATTTAACAGGGGCAGATGGAAAGTTGTATTTACATTGCACAAATTAATTACTCAAGTTCATAGGGGTGGGGGTGGGGCCTGCTTGCTTTGGCTACAGATTCTGAGAAAAAGATCTAAGGGGCTTAATTGTGCATAGGCTTCATAGGACCTGACAGGATGACGTGGGTTGCTCACCACAACTCCTTACACGGCACTGAGAGAACTGCAGACTCCAGATTGGGTCCTCCCTAGTCATTGTCCTCGTTTCTGGACAGGGATTTTGGAGGGACCCTGACCAACTCAAGTGTGTTCAGTGGAAGACATCCAGCATCAGGAGCGATTGGGGAACCCAGCTACTAAAGGTCTGGTGGAAGCAGCGTGCCTGTTCGGAGAGGGAGAAAACCCTGGGGGTCATGGTAACTGACTGCAGAAGCAGCAGAACTGCCTGCAGAAGAGAACACAGCTCATCAGCCTGGGCAAACCAGGAGACTCCGGAGTGGAAAATACAGGAAGCTGGATTTTTAGGAAGGAGCATCTGCCCATCCAGATGGGCTCCAGTGAAGCAGTCGTGCTGCCTGAGATGCTGTGGGGGCCCTCCTGCCTGGAGACAGGTGATCAACTCAACAGCACGCCTCTATCTCTGTGGCTTCTTCCTCTTCCTCACTTCCATTAGTCCTTCTCTGACTTTCCTCATCGTCTGTGGACACAGGAGTCTCAACATCCTCCCACTTGTCTTAAACTGAGGACACTAGGACAAAACTGGTCCCCCTGGTGATGCCCAGCTGGCACACCCTCATCAGTACATGTACCACAAATTTTATCAATACAGCTTTAGTTCTGCATTGACTATTTTTGGCAACTAGACGGCCCTGCTGACTTTTACTGAGCTTACAACCAACCAATACCCCCAGGTCTCTTTAACATAGTCTGTTACTCAGCCTCATCTTCCAGTTTTGTCCTTGTGCTTGTGTGGAGCTAGGGCTTCCATAACGAAGTAGCACAAGCTGTGTGGCTTAAACAACAGAAATGTATTGTCTCACTGTCCTGGCGGCTAGAAGCCTGAGGTCAAGGTGTTGGGAGGGTTGGTTCCTCGTGAAGACCAGGGAGAATCTGTTCTATGCCTCTCCCCTAGGTTTTGGTGGTTTATTGGCAGTCTTGGGCGTTGTTTGGTTTAAAGAAGCATCACCCTGATCTCTGCCTTCATCTGCAAATGGCATCTTCCCTGCGTACCTGTTTGTGTCCGAATTTCCCCTTTTCAAAGGAAACCAGTCATGTTGGATCAGGGGCCTACCCTCCTCCAGTAGGACCTCATCTTAACTAATTACATCTGCAACAACCTTATTTCTAAATTAGGTCACATACTGGGGGTTAACACTTGAATATATGAGTTTTGGGGAATACAGTTCCACCCATAATAGTGCTGTAGCTTTCCCCCCCTCATGTTTAGGACTCTACATTTTTCCCTAATTCATTTTATCTTGTCTAAGTTCAGTCCATCTCTCTAGCTGATTAAGATATTTTGGATCCTGTCTCTGGCATCCATTCTATCTGCTGATGCTCCCGGCTTCCAATGCTTCCCATATGTTGGTCTAAGGGTTTGATACGATGTTGTATGTGGTGGGCCCTTCCCACCAAGGGGCCTTGACCCTCTTGTAGCTTCCCTTGGGTATCATTGTGCGATCAGCTACGTATTCCACTAATTCTATGACCTTCTAGCTTCCTTTCTCTAGCTGGTACACAACAGCTTCAGGAAGAGCTTGTCAAATGATTCCAGATCAGTGACACGGGGGGACCTCATTTCCCTTGTCTGCCAGCCTGGTGACCCTGCCAACGGAGGAGAGGAGCTGTGCCTGACAGGACTTTATAACTGAACACACACTGTCTGCCCATGATCTCAGCTGCCTCTCAGAAGTGCCTGCCACCCTTCATCGTCCCCTCAAGGAGTTTTTCTCAGACAGCACACTGAGTTTTCCCCCTCTGTGGTTTGCAAAAGCCACCTCAGAGTGAGGGCTGTGTGGCCTGCCTGAGGCCTCCCAGCCAGGTTACTGCCTGCCAGGATCCTGTCAGGATTCCTGCGAGATCCCCACAGCTGTTCTCAGCCTCATTTGCATGTTCCCGGTCCCTGGGATGCGCAGCCGGCCAAGTGGCTTGAACTCACGCAGAGCAGCTGGAGCTTTCGCGGTCCTCTTACCCGCCTCTGGCCCGGGCCCCCTCCCACGCTTCCCTTTCCGTGGAATCCCACACCAAGCCGGAGATAGTGCCATAGGGCCCGCCAGGGGGGTTCCCCAAATCTGCGGACACCAGTGTTCCCTCCTTCTCAGCGTTCTTTCCCCTTCCTGCTCCTCTCTTTCCCCAATTCCTCTCATTCCTAAAGTCTGTCCTCTCCTCTCTGTGCTTGCTCTGACTCGATGGGGGTGAGCACATATATGAAGGTGAGGGGTGCACGTCAGGGGCTGGACTGACCGTGGGCAGGGGACATGAATCGAGTTCCATCGGGGGCAGGGGAGGTGCCAGGTGCTGAAGGCTTCAGGTGCTTTGCTGTGGAGTCGGGCTTGGGGGGCCGCCTGGAACCACACAGACCTGTGTTTGCGTTCGGCTCTACCATGTACTCGTCGGGTGCCTTCGGACAAATCATGCGTATTTCTCTTGTCTGAGGCTCGGTTTCCTCACCTGTAAAGTGGCCTCAGTACCTACTTCAGAGGGAATCGAATTAAATGAGTTTTTGTTTGTTTGTTTGTTTGTTTGTTTTGTAAGGCAGGTCACCTGGAAAAGTACCTGGGGCCTGAGGGTACCAAACAAACCGGTCCTTCTGCTGGGTGGACTGCTGAGCTGGAGCCCCATGTGCTGGGGGACAGGGAACCCCGTGGGGAGGGTGGGGAGGTGAGGTCACAAACTGGGCCCAGCCTGTGGGGCTGAGGGCCAGGACTGCAGTGAGGCCAGGGGAGTGGAGAAGGAGTGAATCTGAGGGAAACGGGGACGGAAGAAGCCCCAGGGCTCCGAGCAGTTTGCAGAAGAGGATGGAGTGTTAGGGGGATGTCCCTAGAGGCTACTGAGAACTGAGGTCGTGTCGGGCCATTTAAAAAGCCACATGTGTTTTAACTCTGAAAGCCCTAAGAATAGGCACGGCTTTTTACCCCCATTTTACAGACGGGCTGACTGAGACACAGAGATACTAGGGGACTAGCAGGCGAGTCCCAGGGTCCCAATCCAGCTCTCTTCCCCTCCCTCCTCCCCTTCATCCATCACACTGCCTCCACCCCTGGCTCCATCCTGCGGGATCCTCACACCATCTTCTCCTCACGGTTGGAGGAGGAGGGCTCAGGGCTCTGCCCTGCCTAGGGACACTTCTCAGGGCACCTTCCCTGAAGCCCAAACTCACACCCAGCCCGGGCTCCCTCTCCCTCCGTCCATCTGTAGAGGGAAGGACTTAAGTTAGACCATCGCATGAAGTTCCTGAGTACGAACTGCAAGGGAAATGCAGGCAGCCGGTGGAAGGCAAGTCTGGCGTGACTTAGCTAGAGATGGACTGGGGTGGCAGGGTGGGAGAGGGTGCGAGGGGGCTGGGTGGCTCCTGCCTGCGGGACCCCTAAGCCCCATGCTCTGGATGCAGGAGGAGCAGCGACGAGGTACCTCTCTCGGCAAGATGGCTGCCATTCCTAATTAACCTAGGGCTTTAATGACGCTTCCCAGCCTGGTCCTGCTGGGAGAGGGCATTGCTCTGGGATGGACACACTGTGCTAAATGTCGGAGGCAGCTTCCTCTTCAGACACTCCTCTCCTTGAGAGGGCAGGACTAGGGAGGGCTCCATGGAGGCTGGGGGCCTGGGTGGGATGGGGATGGGGAGGGGCCGAAAAAGCACAGAGGGAGAAGGCACAGGTGGCACTAGGGGCAGATGAATGCTACAGCCCCAGGGGTTCATTCTGGGGGGATCTGCTTTGTGGTCTCAGTAACAGTTACCATGTGTGAGGACCTACTATGTGCCAGCCTTTCATTTTAGTTCTCAGGGAGACCCATAGGGAAAGATTAGCCCCCAGTTTGCACATGAGGAAGACTTCAGAGAGGTTAAGATCTTCCCTAACACCACACAACCATGTAGACGTACGGGTAGAGGCAGGACTTGAACCCAGGGCGCAGTGAACCCAAAGCAAGTGCTCTTTCCACCTGACAATGGGCCTCTCCCAGTAGCGAGGTGCCTGCCTGCAGGCTCCTGCAGATCAGTAGTGCCAGACGGAGCCAGGGAAAGGCATCTGATGATGGAGAGGGAGTTGGAAACTAGGGGTTTCCAGTATTTGGGGTATATATGATAGTGTTTTTCTCATGGAATGTTGTTCAGAAGTGCTGTCACTGCCAGGAGGCCCACAGTTCTGGGTTCCTCTGGGTCCTTCTGTGTCCTGAGGAGGTGCTGGGGATGCTTTGATGGGAAGCCATCCTACCCTTCCATGGCACAACCCTGGTCGCCCCTGCCCTCTTCCGCCAGCCCTGTCCTGTGACCTCCCTGGGGCAACAGCCTCCATCCTGAGCCCTCCAGTGACCACTCCAAGGCCTGCACCTCTGTCAGGGGCCTGTGTCCCGGCCACTTTCTGCACCTCCAGGATGGAAGTGTGAACCTTGGGTCACAGGCTGTGTGTGCCTGTGTGTGTTGGTGTAGGGGTCTGTTTCACAGAGGCCCGAGGCAAGGTCTGTCGCCCTGTAGAGGTGTCCCCTCTCATCCCGGTCTGAATTCAGATCTCCCGTTCTTGGGCAAAATTCCAGACTTTACCTCCTGTCTCTTAGAGGCATAAGACATCTGGGTAAGTCAATGGCCAGGTTGAGCTGTAGATGTCCCGCAGTCCTCTATGTTAGACCCACACAATGCCAAGCTTGACTAGGAGGCTAGATTAAGGTGACCATGTCTTGGATGCTCAATATGCCTGACATTCTGCTCTTTAAACACATGCTCCCTCATCCTCAGGGGACCATCTTACGAATGGGAAAACTGGGGCTCTGGTCATTAAGTAGCTAGCCCCGGGTCATGCGCTCTATCTCACTGGCTCTCTGTGTTCCCTTGCAACCCAGACAGGTGAGGGCTTGCAGCAGGGAAAGGCTAAGCAGTTCCAGGAGACGGGCTAACTAACCACCCACCCAATTCTGTGCATTCATGGCTGTCGGGTCTGCCCATTTGAGGACAGGCTCCCAGGACAGGTTGTCCATCTTCGAGGGAATCCCCTGGCCTCAGTGACAGAGTTCCGTGTTGTATAGCCCAGACGTTCAGCCTGAATCACACCCTATATTTGTGTTAGAGGTTTGGGGTGATGAGGCCAGTGAAAGGATTTGGAGAGGCTCACGTCTCCAAAGCATTGATAGAAATCTAACCTTACTCGCCGTAGGTCTCAGGTTATTTTATCTGTGGTAAAGGGTCCCATTTCATGGGTCTGACACAACCTGGCGCGTGTTCTGAGGATGTGAAGGTCGGTGGGTGGGACGCTAGGCTTTGGGCTGCTGGGTGGCCTGTGTGCAAGGATGATCCATCCTTTGAGGCACCAAATGAACCAGTGTTTCTCCTGTTTGGGCTTGCTCTGATGGTACTATGCCAAAATCCTTCCTGACTGTAAGTTAAAACCTTGCAAAGTGTTTACATTGAGAGTGAAAATGTTTGCAAGGAAGTGGAGAATCATGGCAGCTTCTCTGTGACAGGGTTTCAGGAGCCACATGTGGGTCCATATTCAGCAGAAAAGAGCCAGGATGGGGAAAGGAAGGTGGGGGTTGGTGTTGGTGCCCAGGATCGGGCAGCCTGTGGTGTTGCCTGCTCAGTCCTCTGGCCTCTAACAGCTCTCTCCATATAACAGGTGGCCCTCCTTGGAGTTCACAGACTCAACCCCTTGACCTGCCCCATTAGCCTCTCCAATGCCACCTCAGACTTACTAAATGTCCAATAATGGCAAATATTGACTTGAGTCCTCGCCATGTGCCAGCATTGTGCTGGTTGCTTGAGTGATAGGGGTGAATAACACACAGCTCTTGCCTTCTAGGAGCTAGCAGTTCCTGGGAGAGGCAGGAAGCCAGTTAGCCCCACCGCGGTCTGCTGAGTGTTGCCCACACGCCTGCCCGCTGTCTCCACAGAGTCAGTCAATCCCTAGGGGACAGGCTGGGCGGCTTGCCCACTCCTTACATGGTCTCAGGTAATTCACCTTCACCTGCTCTGGGCTAAATGATGATGATGATGATGATGATGATATTAATACAACTGGTGTGTACTGGGGTGCCTTACTATTGTCTAAGAACATTCACATCTTTATTCTCTCAGTGGCTGCAATCTCCCTTTACTGAGCCCTACGCCACACTGTTCTAATTGCTTTTAGTGCATTATCTCACTTAATGCTTACACCAGTAACTAGTAACTCTGAGTTTGGCACTGTTATCCCCATTTTGGAGATGAAGAAATTCTCTAGAAAGAATGTGTCCAAGGCCACACATCTATCTACTAAGAGACAATTTCAAACCCTTGTTTCCAATTGCGGACTCCATGCTCTGTCCCACCACAGTACACAGCCTCTGCGGGCAGGGTGAGGATCCTGGGGACTCTCGGGTGCCATGCCCTGGCCCTGAGCTGGTGGTTCTGGACTTGCTGAGGACTCCCTGCCCCACACCCGGCAGAGCTGGCCACCTTGGGTTCTTCCCCATTCCTCCAGGGGAAGCCCTGTCTCTCCTCTCAGACCTGTTTGGGGTTGGCCTTGAAGACCCCCACCTAGCAGCAGCCTTTCCTTTCCCTGGGCACCTAGGGCACTCCATGGGGGTGCTGTCCCTTCTCATCGCTCTGGCTACAGACTTCTAATTCTGGGTTGTGTTGGCATTGGCTGGGGTGGCCCCCGGAGGGCTGTTACTGCCCCACATACCTGCTGTGCCATGCTTTGGTGGGGAGGCACAAATCAAGCTGTAGCAGTTCCCTCGGGCCCTCACCCCTATCTTCCTTTGTCGCCCCCACTGGGAAGAGGATATCTGATTGACCTGTTCTCCCTGGCAGCACATTAGAATCACCTGCGTTCGGGGTGGCTTTTAAAACTGTTGAAACGCAGGCCTTACCATTAAAGAGGGATTCCATCCGTCCAGGTGGGGCCTGGGCATTGGTATGTGTTTTAGGGCTTCCCAGGTGAACCTTACGGACAGACAGGGAGAGGACCCCTGGCACCTCTTTCTGCTTTTGCCCTCAATGCCTGGTGCCACCAGTACGGCTTCAGAGATGCCAGGCTCTCCCTTCTTGAGCTCCCAGAGCATGGAAAGAGCTGTGTTTATCTTTGTGTCCCTTTGCCCAGCCCAATGTCTGGCACCAAGACCTTAGCAAGTGTGTGTTGAGTTGTTAATGGGAGAGCTAACGTCAGAAGACATCCTGGTTTCCCTCTTCCTTCATCTCTCGGAGCATAGATGGGGCATGTTCTCACAAAAAGGGCCCTTGATTTTATTATCTCCAGTGTGGGGTGAGGAGTAGGGTCCTGAACCCCTGCAGGATTTCAGGGTCACTGATGGGTTTCAGTGGCTAAAAATGGAGTAGGAAATGTAGGCAGTAGGGGACAAAGGCAGGGTCTTTTGTGGGGCAGCCCGGGAGCTGCTTTCTCTCTCATTTGTCCCTCAGTCTCTATCTCTCTGTCACACACAGGGATATAAATATGGATGGAGGTGGGAAATCTAAATACGGTGATGGGGTTGGGCGGGGCATTTTGTGCTCTCCGTTTATTACACCGTGTACTCACAGGCCCCTGCCTCGTCCAGTCCCGAAGGGGAGGCTTGGATAATTGAAACCTGCAGGGATAACAGCCCCTCCCTGAGCCCACGGCCCTCTCCTTACAGACACCCCCGCTGTGTGTGCTTCCCCTGAGGAAGTGAGGAAATGCGGGGTGGGGGAGGGGGAACGGTAGGAACCTCCAAGCCCCGACTCCCCACACTGAGAGCAGCTCCCAGGGAGTGGAGATGGAGTGTGGGTGCATTGATAGGAGTCACGGTAACAACTCCCTTTCTTCTCTGGTTGAAATGCTGGGCCTTGATTTCCTGCCAGCCACTCTGTGTGAGGAGCAATTACCCCTTCACGGGCCTACAGGCCCACGTCTTCTCCGGCCTCACTGAAAACTGGGTGGCACTGACGGAGCGGGCAGCACCGGGAGGCTTGAGTTTCCGCTGCCCAGCGGCCCGAGCGCGCTGCCCCCCAGGCCCTCCAGCCACACCGGGCCCTGGGCCGCCGCAGGCCCCCTACACCAGCTGGAGGCTCAGCCCTGACTGCGGCTCCGAACCCAGGGCCCAGGGAGACCCCTGCCCTGCTGGACTGTATCCTGCCTGCCGCTTGGGTGGCCATGCTTCTCTCCTCCTGACTCCAAACAGGCCCCATGCGGCCCTTCTTCAAAAACCTGCACCCAGCTTGGCTGCTTCCGGGCCGTCTGCCTTTTCTCTCCACTGCCAGGTTTTCAGATGTGTGGTCTCCACCTGCAGCATCTAACTTCCTTCCCCAGCTCCCACCTCCGTGGAGTGCCTTCAAATGCTTCTGCAACAAGTCCCCACTGTGTGCCTGCGGGTGCGTGGGAGGGGAAGAACTGGCGGGAGCCCTGCCCCCTCGGGGTTTCTATTCTAAGCCCCGGAGACAGTGAAAAACCAGTAAACCATATAGTATGTGAGAAGACAATAAACAGGCCATAGGACATTGTCTCATTTAAACTATTAGCATGAAAACAATCTGCCTGTACCCCAAAGTGGAGAGAACCATACGTGAATTCCTATGTACCCCTCCCTGTGCTTCAGCAGTTACCAATATTTTGCCCATCTTGTTTTGTCTTTTCTTCCCCCACATCTGATTATCCTGAAATAGTTGTAAACTCATCCGGGACATCATCACGTTTTATCTGTGGAGACTTCTGTGTGCATCTCGACTAATCTGGATTCGTTTACGTTGCACACAAACACCGTGCCATTGTCACGACCAACAGAAGGAGCCATAATTCTGCGGGGACTGTTTAACCTTATGGTGTTAAGAAAAGGCACCCAAAGCTTGGAAGCCAGGCAAAAGCACGATTGCATGTCCTGGCACCCTCACACTGTCACCTACTAGGTACAACCAAAGGTTATTTCATTCTCTAGGGGGATGTACTTTTTCTTGACTTTCAGTTTGTTATTGATTAGGGGCCAGAGTTTATGACAGTAGATGGTAACATATAGATTGATAGATAATATAGCTCTGTACCCATTAGAGGTGCAAGTGATTTCTGCCCTGTAGGATATCAAACAGTTTTGTCTCTACTTAGCAAACTCATTTCTGCATGCCTTTCCTGATTTCATAAAACCCCTGTTTTTCAAATTCTCTTTTGAGCTAGCTTTACCATTGCTCGTTAATGAGTGAAATAATTATAGGAGAGCATTTTGAAAACTAAATTTTGACAGTGGCCTGTGCATTCCCTGTGTCTTTCCTTAGTCCAATCTGCTGCCTGGCACCGGCTAGATGTTTGTGGACTTGGATCCATACTTGCCTGGGTATCTGTGAGGAGAAGAATCAAGGTGTCAGGTTGAGAAGTGCTTAGCACTTCCAGAAGAGCTCTGGAGTGAGGGCGGAGGTGGCCAAAGCAGGTCCCCTGGTTCTGGCCTCCCTGTGCTCCAACCTGGAGCATGAGTGGAGGGGCAGGGTCTGTGGATTTGGGACTATTTAGAGAGCCTTGGCCATGCTCTGCTCCTGGGTCTTACTCAGTCCTAATATTGAGTGAGGAGGAAGGAAGTGGGGGGCAAGGACAAGGCTGTATGTGTATGTGTGCGTGTGCATCTGCATGTGTGCGTGTGTGTGTGTGTGTGTGTGTGAGTATGTGTGTGGTGGGGATGTGCCCAAGAGAGTATGCTGGCTTGCCAGTTTACTCCCATGCTCAGAGGGTAAGAGTAATGTTGTGGGAGAGATTTTTTTTTAATATCTAAAAAACACGACCCCCCGATTCTGCTTGCTTTTCTGGGTGGGGCACTCCCCTTTGTATTTTATCCCAATTATTCTATTATAGTTTAGGCCTGGGGATGCAAAGGGGTGGGGGCGGGCATATCTGAAAATGCAGCTGGGACTCATGTGTGGTGAAAAGCAGCTGCCCTTTTCATCTCTGAGAGGCTGTGTTTCTGTTCAGAGGATAGGGGTGGTGCTGGCAGTAATAGGGTATTTTGTGGTGCAGAACTGATGAGCGGGGTAAGCCATGCCAGGACTGGGGTAGCTCAGCATGTCCTCCCTTCAAATGCCCAATGGCCATCTTGGCCCTCTCAGCTTCCTGAGGGCCTCTTCCCCCAGGAAGTCAAACCAGGGATGCCTTAGGGGAAGGCTTTGCCCTCCAGCGCCCCGCCCCAAGCTGCCGACCTCTCAGTCCCCATCTCAGTATTCAGTGCATTAGCTGGGGCAGGCAAGCACCTCAGAGGGCTGTTAACAAAACGGAATTTTCCATTCAATTTAAAGGTTGAATGTGTTCAATATTTTATTTAAATTGGCATGGAAAGGCTTTAATAACACCTTTTTCTATTTGGAGTTACAATAACTTTTAAAAGTTACCTGTGTAATCGGGTGGGGAGCACTGTTAGTCCCTGGAGCCTGGAGGGTGGCATGGAAAGGGGGGCATTCCTCCAATCTCTGACTCTGCCCTTTCACTGTCCTGGCTTGTCAGCCACGCCTGTCCTCCTCCGATGGCCTCTCCTCATTCTGTTCATGTACCACCGCCCAGCCATTCCTCAGGAGACGTTTGCCAACGCCAGACACCGGAGACGCAAGATGAATGAGACACTTTCTCTGGCTGGAGATGCTGTGAGCCTGCTGGACAATGGTCCTTCATGAGTGAACTGTGCTGTCTGGTTGACAGAGCACGTTGACATTCGTGTGTTAAGCCTCATGAGAACGGGGAGAGCAGCCAAGACAATCCTTATCCATCCCAGAAGAGGAAGCTGAGGCTCCGAGAGGTTGCAGGGCATCTCAAGGTCACACTGTTGGTGCTCAGTGGAGCCGAGACTGGAGGAGCCTTTGGGTAATGGTCAAGCCATGATCCCTGGTCACACTGAGGCTGGTAACTAAAGGTCACAAGAGTTGGGGAGGTGGAGTGTCATAGAGGCTAAGGGCTGGCTTGTAGGATGTGGTGACCTCCGCAGTGCAGAATGGGATCCTGGGATGCAGATATCACTGGCTGGAGTGTTTCGGAGTTGGGACATTCCTCTCTCTGTTGCCTGGAAAAAGGTGAAGAGTATGTATCAACCTGTCAGGCCAACCAACTGTTGGTCCTGGTAGTCACATCCTAGAGACCAAGGAGTCCTGAGTTCCTATTCCACTTCCTTTGCCCCAGCTCTCAGCCAGTTGAGTGAGAGGGACTAGATGTAACACGAAGAAGGTCTTTGAAAAATGAGACAGGATGGGGTGGCGAATCAATTACACGAGGAACGTGAAGTCGAAACTGACAGTGGTGTCATTTAACAGGTGACCAAGTATGTCCTCCCTGGCCGGGGAGGAACCATGTGGTCAGGCTGATATTGCCCCCTCCAGGACCCTGCTGCTGTTGGGGTGCATCTGACGTGAGGGGAAGGCTAAGGCAGGAAGAAGTTGAGTAGGGGAGCAGCTGGATCTGAGAGGCGGATTGGCTAAGGTTCTTGAGTTGTTCGATGGGTGGTGTGAATCAGGAACTCCTGGGACCTGCTGCTGGGGAGGTGGAATTGTGCTTGTCTCCCCGTGGGTGAGTGCGCAGAGCTTCCTGTTTCTGATGATTCATGCTGGTCTTCCCAGAGGCAGGACAGAGTACAAAAGAGATGACCTTGTAAAGCTCCACGAGACCCTGCTCTCTAAGTCAGAGAGCTTTTCCTACAGAGCATTCTGGATTCTTAGCAAGGTCTTGTGAGGTCTGGCTGATCATCAGATGTCCTAGGGGAACTTTAAGGAAAGACAAAGTATTGTTCACATCTGTGAGATTCTGATTTGATAGGTCTAGGTAGGGCTGGGTATCACAATATTTGTTCTAGAAGAGCAGCATTGTAATGCAAATACCTACTATTTGTTTGGTGTTGGTAATCAGCCACCCAGTTGGGAAATGAGGAGCAATCAATTTTTATCAGCGAGGGAGCTTGGGGGGAAGGCCAGCCATGACATCTCACTGCACGTGGTGTGACATGGTGGCAGTCTGCACATGAAATTTCCTCTCTCCAGAGAAGCTGGGCTGGCTCATTCCAAATTTCAGAGTTTTTTAACTAGCGTAACGTTTGTCCCTTTGAGCAACAACACTTAAACACTGTGAGCTGCTGTGTTTGTGATTTTTCTATTAAATGTATTACATGTGTCCCTGCCTTTTTTCAGAGTCACACAAGCATAAATGTAACCTTTTTTTGATATCCCAAGGGTACGTTGGGAACTTTAATTAATGGACTGGGCTATAATTCAGTGGGGCTTATGGGACGATTTGCTTATACCAAATGGCCCCCTGAGGTTTTAAGTTGTTGTGCCTGCCTTTTAGTTTTTCCATCTGTGCTTCTTGCTGACTGATGATGTCCCTTCTTGCTAGACACAATGTACCTGCCTAAAGCAAATGTCGCTTCACTTTTTATTTGCATTTATTATATGGCCTTGGAAAAGGGATGACTTAAGTCCTTATAACTGAGTAGGGCATCTTGTGGTTAACTTTCCCTCATCCATTTCACACTCCCTCCCTGAATAGCAGCAATGAAATTTGGGATTGATCTCAGCCTAAGGAAGTAACTCCTGAGTGGTGTAAGGGATGCTGTTTTTCTTTGTCAGTGTTTGGGTCATAGATGGACGTGTGACACAATTTTGACTAATGAGACTTGAGAAGAGGTTCTCAGCTGATTTCTGGGAAAGTTCTTCCTCATTACCAATAGAGACCCACAGGAAATCATTTTCCAAGTAAATGTAAATGAGGAGACACACCGCCCTGATTGCTCTTGGCAGTCAAATGATAACTTCCAGAACTTTCTTTGGACAAAAGCCTACTAAGGATGGCAGAGTGAGATGTGGAATTACAGAGGCTGGCAGAGTGGAGAGATGGGAAGAACTGTGAACTGGATTTTTTTTTTCTTTTTTGAACCTTTAAACCTCCTCTCTCATGTGAATTATTAGATATTTTTCGGATTAAACCCCTTTCAATTGAGTTGGGTTTTGGTTACTTGTAACTAAAAGGATACCCGTGGACAAATATCAAATATGTGAAATAATAGTGCGTGGGTCCTGAGTGAAGCCTGAAGGTTTTAGTGCGTGCACTTTGTTACTCTGTTTTGTTTTCTCAGAGTTTGGTTTTAATTGTGATGTGGGGGCTTCTTTCTTCCTGAGATTTTCCAGGTGGGTAGTGACTGCTTCTCATTCACCTTTGTATCCCCTGCACTTTTCATTGTGCCTTGCACTTACTGGACATTCAAAAAATTCTTAAATTGACAAATTCAGCAGTCTGCAAGTGTCTGTAGGGTGCTTTCTTCTTCCTGTTGGAAATTACAGTAGACTCTCCATTAACCGGAACTCAAGTAACTGGAACTTTCAAGCAACCGGCAAAATGTTTTTTTGGTTTTTTTTTTTGCCGGTTACTTGAGATTTTGCGGGTTGCTCGAAAGTGCCGGTTGCTTGAGTTCTGGTTAACGGAGAGTCTACTATACAAGGGCTGTCCAGCAAGTAGCCAGCCATGTAATATGAAAAAATAGAGGCATTTATGGCTGGGGGTTTTTCCGGACAGCCCCCATAGATGTGCTTGTTGCTTGTTACCTGTCAGGTTTATTAGGATGTTAAAGACACATCACAAACTTTCGGAGCTTAGTCTATTCATTATTTATTTATTTGGGCCGTGCTTTCCAGCTTACAAAGTACTACTTCATTCTTATCTCAGCAATAGGTAGTGACAGCAACATCGTCATTTTACAGATAAGAAAACCAAAGGTCAGTGGATTTACATGAAGCTTAATTTTATAATTAGTTCTTACTAAATTTAATTTTGAAATAGCACTTTCTTTTGGAATAAATAACCCTGTGCTCAAAAAGGAGTCTCTCTTAGATGACGTCTAAACAGGTGCTCCAATGGTCACTAAGAGACATAAAAAACATAATGATCAGGGCCTGCAGGTCAGGTCTTCAGGTTGGGGTTGCCTCTGCTTCCCACTGCCTAAGAAGAATTGCAGTTTGTCATTAGGTTGAAGCTCTTCAGGATTCACAGCTTGAGCTTCCCACGTAGCTAATTGGTGCTTATTCTTCAAATTGGATTGCTCTCTCCAACGGAAGAGGAGCAGGAGTTTGCCTCTGCTTGTCTGCTCTTGCAAGTTTTGCAGCTAAAAATGAACTGTGAATCTTGAGTGTTTCTTGCTTCAGACATGTCTCACAATGGTTGTCCACACAAAGATGTTTGGGAGGTCTGAAGTAGGTCTGCTTCTGAGGGAATACCTTCCCCTGTGTACTCGTGTATCAAAAATGTGAAAGGCTCCTTCAGTATACCTCGCAGTGGGTTCACTGACTAGTTAAAACATTAGCTCTACTGCATCCCCCATCCATGATGCCTGTCTGCCTGGGCCTAGCACAGAACCCCAAGAATGATGCTCTCAAGTCTTCATCCTCCTCATGGACCTAACCCATTTTTGTTTTCCTGCACTTGGATTTCTCCCACCAGGAGGTCTCTAATGATGCTTGACACGCTGGGATGCACAGCCCTTTGAGCTGATCGCTCCACGTCCAAACACCAATAGAAATTATTGTGTAGAACATGTATTCTGACTCTGTTTTGAAAATGACATTGTGTGTATATCTTGTTTTCTGGACTGCAGAGATTATGTTTTATGTTGCTCTTGTATGATGTAAAACATCTAACATTTATTTTTTAGTGTAGAATTTCAGAGTTTTCAAAGGACTGTGTTATTCAATAAATACCCGAGGAATGTCATCGCTTCTTAGTGACCTGTTTTATGGATTATCTGTGCTCTCTCCTTCTGCTTCTAAGTACCTTATCTGGCTGCTCACTATGAAACTGAATGGGAAATCATCAGGCCTGGGCTTTTAAGGAGAGGAGTGGGTGGGACTTAGTTTGTAGTGTCTGAATGCATTCTTCAGTACTTTACACATACATTCTGACTTTTTGGTCCCTGGGAATTTTAAAAAGGAGAGAGATGGGAAAAGAAGAGTTGAATGCAGTTTGGTGTGTTGAATACCACCGAGGAAGGTTTAAAAGGTTCCTGCCCTGCCCTGATGCCACATCTGATGTGGAGATGCAGGGCATTCTCTACAAAAGGGCACAGAGGGCTCTCCCAGCCCATCGAGGGCTGCTGCAACTCTTTGCAAATTTTCTGCTGCCACCAGCCAAGGTTAAAAAATAAATGGTGGGGCAGGGGAGATAGTTTCCTTTCCAAAGTCTATGGCTTGGGTTTTCAGACTTGTTCTCTTTTTTTCTCCACAATACTTCTACTGCTACACTGGCCTCTGCAGAAAAAAATCTCAGCCTCTAAGATTCTGAGAGTTGTGGCCAGTCTCTGCCATCATGTGAGAGGATATGGAGATGCTGAGGTCAACTGAAGGCTGTGGAAGTGAATCCCACACTCAGACTCACAGTTTCCCATTCAACCCTCGGGTGTCTTGAATTGATGGGTTCTTTTCACTCCTTTCCTTTTTGCTCCAGCATTATCTATCCCCACTCCTCTTGCAGCAACCCTGAGCTTTGGGGGGTTCTTGGACACAAAATCTACCCTGCTCCTCCCAAGTACTCCTCCTGTGGTTGGCCCAGCTCCCTTTCCAGTGCGGTCCCTTGTAGAGTGAGGCCAAGCCTCTGGGATTCACTGCATCTTCCCACTCCATTCTTTTTCTTTTCTTTTCTTTTCTTTTTGGTGTTTCCCTGGCTAGGAGTCGAACCCAGGTCATGGCGTTGAGAGCGCTGAAGCCTAGCCACTGCACCACCAGGGAACTCCCTCCATATTTGATTTTTCACCCCCAGTGCTGCTCCTGGGTTGGACTGACCACCACACTCATGGGTGTCTGAAAGTGTGGGGCTGTTTTTGGCTGTCAGGGTGATTTGGGAACCCCACTATCATTCAGTGGCAGAGACTAGGGACACTAAATTCCTGCAGTTCACAAGGAAGGTACAACCCTCAATACATATCATAGGTTCCCACTTCAAGAAATACTGTGCATCCTGGGCCAAATGACCAGATTTGACCATCTCCGGAAGCAAGAGGCAGCGTGGAGGAGTCAGAGACAATCTAGGTCCCTGCCCTGTCACTCCTGGCTCCGTGGCTAGTTTCCTAACCTGTTTCTTCCGTGTAGCGTGGGGTAGTGATAACACTGCCCCCACTTCACAGAGTTTAAATGGGATTTGATTTATTAATATACATAGAGACTTGAAACAGTAGCCAGTGCATACTGAGTGCTGGAGAGACATTCACTTTTCCTGCCTGGGCCTTCAGAGCCACCCCCTTGGCCTCAGGTTGGAACTGTTGTCCTGGCAGACATTTGCATCATAAACAACTAGATGATTGAGAACATTGGCTCCAGGTTGGGGACTTACCCAGGGTCCTGGACCTGAGCCACCCCTCAGTACCTGTGCTTCCTTGATGCTGCCGAAGGTCCAGCTCCTCCCTCCCGCCCTCGTTCCATTCGACCCTTCTGCTCCTCTGCTCCTTTGGTTAGGCACCCACCCCTACTGCACACTCTCTTCCTCTCTGTCTCCATAGTTGTATATGTTTGCTGTTGTTTCTTTTTTAAGAAACTCTTAGCCTGGGCTACTCCAAAATGCTAATTCTTGGGTCCCACTGCAGAGATTCCAGGCCAAGAATCTGCATTTAACCTGCCAAGGGTGGTCCCCACAGACCCAGCGTCTGGCTTCACTGGTCCAGTCTGTATGTGTGCTCGTTCCCAGGAAGGGGAGGGTTGTGGCTGCCTTCATCTCCGAGAAGCAGGAGCCCATTTGCATGTTACAGCTGGTCATCATCGGATCACCAGCGGGCTCATGTCATCATCCTGTGTGTGTGTGTGTGTGTGTGTGTGTGTGTGTGTATGTGTGTGTGTGTGTGTGTGTGTGTATTTTAATCTACTTGAAACTCCACATTTCTATTTTCTTAGCTGGGGCTATACCTCAATCTAGAATGGCTCCTTTGGGAAAAGGATAGATGACAGAAAGTGAGGGGTGGCATTGCTTTTCTTTAGGAAGGAGGGTCTCTGGGCTGGAACTCAATGGCTTGGGTTTCTAGCCCTGATTTCATTACTAGTCTGCTGTGTGGCCTTGGTTGAGTCACTTAACCTCTCTGGCCTCACCTCATTTCGGTAATAATATGAGGGGTTTGAACAGGTTAGACTTGCTGAAGATCTGTACAAATCTCTAAGTCTATGAGCCTGTTTGAATGTGCTGACAACTTTAGAATGGCTAATGAATGAGTTTTTAGTGAGAACACAATTAGGTGATAATGAAGACCTCAGAAGTAGACCTCTCCACTTGTAATGACTTGAGCAGTTGAGAATATTGACAGCTCTGCAGACCTGGGAAATAGCACTCCTGCCTTACATCCGTTTCTAGAACATGGTCACCTGCATCATCCTTTTAATTCTCTTACACCTGTTGCAATAGATAAGTCTGGAAGTTCTATTCACTCACTTAATGGATGAGAAATGGAGGCATAGAGGAGAGTGACTCCGTCAAGGTCAAGGAGCTCATAAGTGCTAGGTCAGAACCCAGCCCAAGCTTTTTGATTCCACAGTGCATATCCTTTATGATCTACTCAGTCAGCCCTGCCCACTTGCAGGCCACATCTCTGGGTGGCTCTGAGCAGCTGACCCCAGCTAGGGGTGAAGCTGGCCTCCCTGCTCATGCAGAGCACTCCAAGAGGGTTTGCAAAGCCGCCATGGGCCATGGCTTTGAGGGACCTGCCCTGGGAATGGGAAAGATCAGGCTGGGGTAGGGGGTGGGATGTGGGGTCCAATCTGTGGTAAGAGGGCCCCTAGGGAGGCTTCTGTGAGGAGCCTTCTTGAAACGGCGGCCAGCATGGCATGCTCAGATGGTATCTGCTCCGCATCTAAGAGGGGAATGTCCTAATGCGAGGTATGAAGACAAGACAAGGGGAACCATAGAGGTGACAGGAATCTCTGCCTGAGGGAGAGCCAATGAGGATAGACATCAATTCAGCTTGGTGTGGGGGAGGGGCACAGTCTTCTGGCAGGGGAGTGGAGGCAGGGAACTGATATCCTCGAAGACTCCCCCTGCTGGTGACTTTGCCTGCAGAAACATAACCTTGACCTTTCCCTTCCAAGTGAAATAGGGCAGAGATGCAGCTGCATCCTTGCTGCAGAAGGAGGGAGGGAACATGCCAGTGAACATTTGCCTGGGTGCTGTCCTAGAAATGCTTCAAGTAATAAAATCAGAATGACTTAAGAAATCCATTACCTCTCCTGGCCTCCCACAGCGACCCACGTGCCCTGGTGGAGACAGGGGAGGGGCCCGGCGATCCAGCCAGCTAATGTGGCTTTAGTCTCCTCACCTGTAAACCAGAGAGATAGTCCTGATCTTTTAGGGGAGCAGAGGAAGGACTGAGAAGAGATACTCGAAAGAAAGGGGAGAAGAGAGGAGGACAGAGACAGAGTTGAGGGGCTAGCGCAGGTGGAACGCTACTCCTGCTTGCCTTCCAGGGGCCCAGGGCAGGGAGGCAGTCGTGGAACTTCCCAGTTTCTGTCAGACATGGTGAGGGCCCATGGACAGGAGGAGGAAAGGATTCAGAGGCAAAAAGGGAAAAACCTAGACGAAGAACATTCTGAAAAGCCCAACCAAGATGGGACCCCGAGTCCGTGGGCCCAGCTCCACTCATAGTCCCTCTGCCTGCTGCTCAGGCCTGACCCTGATCTTGGCATGAGGCGAGGCCAAGACACGGGTTGGGGAGCAGGGAAGCACAGGGCCGGGGTCAGGGCAGCCAGCTCCCCTGGCAGGCGAGATTTATCGTTTGGCTGAGCTGGAGAGAGAGGGAGCCCACGACGATTCAGGCTCTGAAAAGCAGCCCAGTGTTTCCTTGAGGAGCCTTGGTGCCAACGCCAGGGGCATCCATCTGGCCTCTCTGTGTAGTACATTTGTCACTCTGGAGCCTGGGACCAGGCTGGCCTCCCTTCTGCCATCTGTAGCCACAGCTCCCCGCTTCAGCAGCCTGTGCTGCAGGGCCTGCAGCCCCAACAGGTGCTGTGACTTGGGGACAGGGTTGGGGGGGGTGTCTGTTCCCTTCCTTGGGACTTTCATGCTGGGCCCTCCTGCTGGTGTCTACTTAACTTTCCCTGGGGATAAAAAGCTGTGGCATCAGAGCGGAGAAAAGCCCTCAGAGACAGCTAGTGTTGTCGTTTCATGGTGTGTTCTAGGTGTTCTGGGGTTCCTCCGAGCTGCCTTGAGGTTGCTAAGAGAGGCTGAGCATCCAGGGTTTGGCCCCCTGCCCACCAGTGTACCTCTCCTTCTGTCTGATCTAGACATAGATGTTCTAGGTAAGATTTCATTCGAAGAATGGGTTTTGCTGCTGAAATAAAAGTTTGAAGACTACAAACCTGGTCTCATTTCAAGGAGGAAAATACGGAGGGTCAGAGGTGGCCAGTAGCCCAGCCATTGTTGGCAGAATGGGGATTAGAACCCAAACCTCCTGGCTCCCCAGTCTCTATGATAGTGGGTTGCTTCTTTGGAAGTGTTGGCATATGCATTCATGGCCAACACCTCTTCCCTAGCCCAGCAGTGCTTCCCCTCCCGCTACTATGCAAAAGAACAAGGCCTACCTCACAGCTCAGGTGCTGTGCTTTATTAACTCTTCCTCTGCCAGAGGGAGCTTCAGAATGCACACTAGGTGTGAAGTTAGACCTCCATGTCAACTCGTGATTACAGCCCCTTCTGCCCAGGGGCTGCCTCCAGGTCCAGATCCTCAGATTGTGGTCCACCCATCATCCCAGTGGGCCCTGGCGGTTAGTGAGGGGTTTCTGGTCGACCTCGGGCCGTTTCCTTTACTTCTCTCTTGGTTTATGGAGAAACTTTGCTGTCTTCTATTTAGACCTCAGGTTGTCCATTTCGGCTTTTGATTGAATCTGTTAATCCAGCCACTCTCTGCCATCGTCCCTGGATTCTGTCCCAGAAGATGCCAGACTAACATTTCTCCTGGGTGAGGGGCTCTCTCCCCGCACAGCTCTCTGTCCTGTCTCTCCTATGATTCCTCCGGCCCTTGCAGGTACCCTGTTCTTCCTCATGGCTTGCCCCGTTTATGTTCTGCCTCTGCTAGACTCACTTTTCCAATGTGTCGCTGCTCAGCTCTCCTCTCTGGATTTCCACCCTGGCTCTTCTCCTTCTAAACGCGTCTCCTAGCTTCTCAGAGTTGGGCTGTTCTCCTTGAAGCAGCCCACCCTCAGGCTGCTTCCCGTTGCAGGAGCAACCATATCCATCTCCGGATACCGCAGAAGAAGGAAACCAGGACCCAGTATTCTCAGAGGGCCTGCTTGGGGCCAGGCCTGTGGGTAGCACCTGACATGTTTGATCTCATTTGATTCTCACAACACTCCTAGGAAGTAGATATTAACATTTCCAATTTTCATATGGGGACACTGAATCTCAGAGAGTTAGCCATTTGTTCAAGATCACACGGTTACTAAGATTTAAAGGCCTGGTTCTGCCTAACCCCTGAGCCCAGGCAGGTACCCACAGTACCGAGCCACTGAGGTGGTCACCTTGCAGGTCCAGCTAATGGGGTTCCTCAGCCCTATACCAAATCCTTCACCCTGGTTACCGTCTTTCCCGTTTCTCCCTAAGAATCTATCAGCACAAACCGAACATGGCAGGGAAGTAAAGGAAAGAGAGACCAAAGCCCCACTAGTTTCAAAGGGCAAGAAAGGCTAGAGTTGAAAGCAAGCCAGTCACCCCCAAAGAAGCAGGGTAATGTTACAGCCACAGATGGAGTCCTGGCCTGCTCTGCGGTAGCCAGGACACGGAACAGAGAGATGTTCAGACTATTGGTGATGGGTCTTACAGGAGGGGGAGACAAGCGGCTATGGAATAGCCCCAACCCCTCGCTGCCACTCTCCCCAGTCCTGTTCTCTGTCAGGATGAAATGTGCAGACAACCTGTAGTTACTGCCCACCCTTGTTACTGTGACCATCTTGCTGAGGGGCTGGGGTGCAAAAGGTGAAGGAAGTCTATGGCTTATTGGAGCCCTGCTGATGGGAAGCCCCGGGGTGTCCGGCTTCCCCACCCCTCAGCCTCGACCCCGGGAATGGAGTGAAGAGGGACATGGCTCTGAGATGGGAGCAGATGGGGTAGGCTTCTAGGGTCTCTGTCTTCTGGAGAATGGGCATTGGAACAGGGGGCAGTGAAGGGCTGTGACCAAAATGGGCACAGGAAAGGACCGGGGCTGGAAGCAAAAGAGGGACTGTGCCGCAGGCACTTTTATGAAACGCTGCTTCTTCCAAAGTTGTTACCCGAGAGTGTTCGGCAGAGGAAGCCGGCTGCTGACAGCAGCAGCTGTGGAGGCGGCAGGAGCTAGAGCGGGCTGGCATTATCGCCCTCCAGGCGGAAGGGATGGTGTCTCCTGCCTGTTCTAGAATGTATGTCTCTCACCACCCATCCCCCTGCCCACTTCGGCTCAAAACCCAGGATAAAGAGGGACTGGATGGAGATCAGAGAGGGACAGACACTCCAGGAAGATACATACAACCTGCCTCTTACACTCCCCTCATGCACGCGCGCACACACACATGTACATGCACACACACACGTACACACACACGCGCGTGCACACACGCACGTGCACACGTACACACGCACACACACACACACGGGCGCGCGCACACACGCATGCACACATGCACGCGCGCGCACACACACCTACACACACATGCACACATGCACGCGCGCGCACACACACCTACACACGCATGCACACATGCACGCGCGCACACACACACCTACACACACATGCACACATGCGCGCGCACGCACACACATGCGCACGCACACACATGCACACATGCGCGTATACATGCACACATGCGCACACACGTACACACACACGCACGCACACACATGCATGCACATGTGCGCACATGTACACACGTACACACACGTACACGTACACACATGTACACACACGTACACACACACACATGTACACACACGCACACGCACACTGCCAGGTCTCTCTTTCTCCATCTCCCTCAGCCAGGGCTTCATGCCACTGCTCTCTGGTCCAGCCAAAGTTGCAGTTATTTCTGGGATGAGCAATCCCTTCCGTGAGCATAAATCATCCTCAAACATCCTCAGGCGCCTTTGAGGAAACTCAGGAGAGGAAGCCAGGCTTGGTGGGGTGGCTGGGGCTGGGCCAGAGGACAGTCTGGGCAGTGGTGGGTGGTGGCTGTGTCATTGGGGCTGAGAGCTGTTTACAGCGCTTTTGTCTGGCACTGAGACCAGGCTCTGCAATGTGAGGAACAATCGGAGCCCGTTCCAGGCGGGCTGCTGCACGTGTCCTGAGCATTTCTCTCCAGCCAGACTCAGTCACCTGCAGCCGCCAGACAGGATGGAGATGTTTACTTGCTAACCTGAGTGCAGTAGTCTGGGTTGAACTTGCAGGGAAGTGTTTTCTCTCTGAAAGCAGTAGCAGCAGTCCTGATCCCCTGGACTGAAAAACACTGGTGAGGACTCAAGCCCTCATCAGCCCAAGGAAAGCCCCAGCCCCTTTGGGACACCTGAGGGCCTGTGGCCCTGGGTGCGCTCCCTGGCTGGGGTTGGGGTGCGGGGTGGGGTGTGGGGTGGGAGGGAGGTGAAGAGTGGGAGAGCCCTGCTGCTCGCCTGGCCCTGAGGGCTCTGAGGGCTCAGACGGACTGCTGGGCTGACAGTGCCTGCCGCTGTCCGATTTTCCCTCCCCGTGGCTCAGCTGCTAGTTGTGCGTACTGGACAGACATCCCTTCCCACCTTTGCTGGTCGGACCCACATGAGTCACAGCTCTGCAGCTTTGTTTGCAGAGACTAGGCATTGGCTTGCTTCACCTCCTGCCAGGTGGGTCAGGTGGAAGATCTAGGGAGCAGGGACAACCTGAGATAAGTAAGTGGGGCCTCAGGGAACTGGGGCTGCAGGAGCAAACAGGACCCTGGGAGGAGAAGCTTCTCTCACTGTTTCCCTCCCCTGCTTCAGTAAAGGTGTGCCTGAGAGTGTGTGGAGAGATGGCAGCCCTGAAATGCTCTATGCTCACAGATGTTTCAGGTTTGGGGGCCAACTTGCACTCTTGCTACCAAACCCTGCTTGTTTCTTTCCTTCCCACCCTGACATCATTGTCCTGGGGCCACTGAGAAGGACCCCTCAGTGCTTCTATTTGCTTCCACAGACCATGGACTGCCGTGCTCCTGAAGGCCAGGTTGCTGTCGGCTCTACCAGGAAAGGGCATTGGAATAGGGGCAGGTCCCCACCTGGAATGTGCAGAATGAGACACCATGAGGCCAGGGGAGATGCAGCCCCTGGGACTCAGGAGCCCTGTGTTAGAGCCCTGTTCCTGTTTACCCGTCTAACTGTCATCCTTGGTGGTTCTGGTTATGTTTTCAGCCTGGACTGCCTCTGGGAGTACGGAGGTTCTGGGAGGTGCACCTGCTGAATGAAGCCATGCTTCCTATATTTCTAGAGGTGCTTTCAACTCTCTCGTTTGACTCCACAGGAATGCCCATCTTTCTAGCATCCCAAATGTGTCCCTGATAGTATTTTTTGTAATTACTGTTCCCTCGTAATTGCAATCTTTGCTGTGTCTCTGTACGTTTCATACAATGAGTACGAGTGCATTTGGATGTGATGACTTCTGATGTCCCTTTGGGGAATATCTCCAACTTTCCAAGAGTTTGTGTGGGGGACAGTGCTGTGCCCCAATCCCCCAATATGTCCTGATTCTTTGGGACCTGTCTGAAATCCAAGGCAGATATGGACGACAGTGATTCTGACTCATTCTGAGCTATGATTGTGAAATCATGTTATGGTGGGGAACGGGGAGAAGCAGCGTTTAGGGCAGGGCTTTTTAATAGCAGCATCACTGACAGTTGGGGCTGCATAGTTCTAGGTGGTGGGGGACTGTCCTGTGCATTATAGGATGTTTAGCAGCATCCTTGGCCTTTACCCACCCTCATTTGTAACAATCAAAAAGGTCTCTAAATATTACCAAATGTCCCCCTGAGGACAAAATGACTCTGGTTGAGAACGCTGGTTCCCATTAACACTGCTACTGCTACACTTTTCTTCTGGCCCTTAGGTGGCCTTTGGCCTCATGGGACTGGGTCTCAGCATGGCCAAGTGAAGTGTAGGCATCTCTGGCCTGGGAGTGCAGACACCTGGGCTCTGGGATCCTGTGATGTTGTTCACAGTTTACCCCATTTAGGCAGAGAATCACTTGTGCTCCTCCCCAGCCTCCACCAGCCTCAGGACTTCCTAGAGGAAATGGGGTGGTGAGGCTCAGGTGGGGCTGGGCAGGGCTTCCATCTGTGGGGAATGAGTTCTGGAAAGGAAAAATCCCACTGTAGGGTACCGCCATTCTCTCCTGACATTTGCTCAAAAGCAAAAAGCGGCATGGAACCAGGGTGGGTTCAGGGCCCAGGGCGTATGTGAGCATTCACACGTGTGTGCATATACGTGCATGTGCACTTACTTGTAGCTTTCTGGATCCTGTACCGAACGAATGATATGGAGGCAAGTCCTGCCCTGGGGAGCTTGCAGAGTGAGACAGACATCCTATTATGCACCAATGAAAGAAGAAACCAATAGAGAGGATTCTGTGCCCTGCTTGGATTAAGTCTCACCCTTCTAGGTGAAATACTTCTGAGAAAGAGCAGACAGACAGAAGGATCCTCCTGAGTCTCTTGTTTATCAGAATCTCTGTGAGGTCATGGTGGTCTTATTCTTCATCAACCCAGGAGGGCTTCATGAAGGAAACGTTTTAGAACCTACAATGTGGATGGGAGGCAGCACTGTGCAAGCATGCGTGTACGTGCGTGAGTGCGTGCATGTGTGTGTGTGAAGTCCTCAGATCCCTTTTTCTGACAGTTTCAAGGGCAGGTAGAAAGGCTGGCTAAGGAGTGCCCTTCCTTCCTCCTTGACTAGGCAGGTGCCAGCCCTTTTTTCCCTGCTTCCCATCTATTCTACTGAAACTTGTCTTCAGAGCTAGAAGGCAGGCTTCCCCACCCCCCAGCATTTTGAAGAAGGGAACTCCTGCCCATACATTATGTGCTCAAAGAGGGGCTTACAGGGAGCCTTGTGTTGCAGAGAAATTATTGCCAAACACTGATTTGTGGAATAAGCAGAGCGGTGCCTCAGGTGGTACAAACCGGCAAATCATTGCCTAATCTGCCTGTTGGGCTTCGCAGCGCCTTGTGTGATCCATTTGCAGCAGATTTTCTCTTCTAATGATGCTTGATTCCTGTGACTAAGTTTACAGTCCCCAAACAAACAGCATCTAAAGAGCAGGGATAGGAGGAGTGGCCATGCAGTGCTGCCTGGGATCTAGAGGCACCCCAGAGGAGCCACAGCATAGTGTCCTTGGGCCCTGAGTCTCCGTGGTCTCTGCCTCACTACACAAAATCTGTTTTCCACAGCAGCTATTTGGGAGTCTTTGACCTTTCCTGCTTTTCCTAGGCCCATCTCCTTCAATGAGCCAGTTTTGTCTGAAAAGTTAGGTAAGCATTGGAAAAGGGGAGGGAATTTTATTAATGAGCAGCTTCGGGGCAATACACAACTCTGTGATTTGCAGCTTTTAAACCCATAGTGTGGCAATGCTCTGAGGTTTGCAGTTGCATGGTCCCAGGATGGAGCTGGGTGCCCACCTACCATATGTCTATTCTGCTCTGGGCTGGCTGGTCATATAGGAGCACAGGGCCTGGGGGTGGGGGCAGGGCCAAGCCTGGGTGTACAGAACTTCCAGGACTGACATGAGACTCACCCGATGTGGAACAGGGACACATGTCACTGAGAGGGCCAGAGGCCTCCATGTGCTCCCATAGCAGGCACAAGTATGTGTATGTAAGACCAGGCACAGACCAGGAAACCCATCGGGTCCTTGGTGAGCTGGTTCAAGGTCAGATTACAGGGAGAAGCCACCAAGCATCTTTGTAGGAGGGACCTGCCTCCCCACCACCTGAGCCTAAGCAACATCAGGCAGCAACCCAAACTCACAGCTCTCTCTGACCCACCAGTGGCCTCTGCGTAGCTGCTGAGAGACGGGGCTGTGAACCTGGACACTGGATGGGTGTGCCCGGAAAGCTTCTAATAGTTCAGGGGTTCCCAGCCCACTCCCCCACGTAGGGGTGTCGACTGTCAGAATATGTGCTGGTCAGAACAGATTTTTTTCCTCTAGTGGAGCAATGAGAGAGCTATGGAGAAGGCATTTTGGAGAAGGGGACTCCTGCTCATACCTTATACGCCAGTGAGTAACCGGAGCCCCGTGGCCACCCAGCCCAGGAGCTTAAACAGATGTGATTCCTCTTGAGGAATTATACTGAAGGCAGAACAGGAAGGCTGCATTCATCCCTCCAGTCATGTCTTTATCCAACTTTTCTTGATTGCGTACCTGCTCTGTGCTCGATGATGCTGTCTCTGTCACGGAGAAGCTCACGGTCTGGGCCAGGCCGAGGCTGATTGAGACGTGGTGGCCCTCGCACAGTGGTGGGAGCCCAGTCAAGGTCCAGACTAATTGGTTTTCTGGCTATTTTCCCAGCAGAGCTTTCCAGACCCCACCTTAAGGCTTCCTGGAGACAAGAGAGCCGCAGGGTCAAGTCCCAGCAGGAAGCAGCAGAGCTGCTCCCAAACTGCGAAGTCCTGGAGGAGCTTGTTAATCTCAGCCCCCCAGGGCTGGCAGGAGCTCCCCAGTGCCCCTCGATTCAACCCCAGCTGGGTTAATTGCTTTCCACAATCCCTCAGCTCCCTCCCTCTCTCTCCTCCTCCTACTGTCTGCCTTTCTGACTTTGGGACTGATGGCTTCCTCCCTAGTTGTCCATTTGGACCCTCCAGCAGGACCCGGGTGGCTGGTGTTCCTGTATACCCTCTCCAAACACAGGGGAGATTGAGAGGGGAGTGTTTGATTTTCACTGTCTGGTGTTTTTCCTCTCCCTTTGGGACTCACCTCCACATTCTCCTGTTGCAGGCGGGGACGGGCTCAGGGACAAGGGGCTATTAGTGCCCCACTCTACCATTAAAGCCCCAGTGCCTGTTCTTCTTATATAAAACAAAGGGGTGTTCTAGAACAGGTGTCCTCACAGTGGACCCTTGGACCAGCCGTGTCAGCCTCACCTGAGATGTTGTTAGGAATGCAGATTCTCGGGACTCCCTCCAGGCCCCAGAATCAATCACTCTGGGGTTGGGGCCCAGATGCCTGTGTTTAGCATGTCCTCTGGGTGAGGCTGAGGACCGTGGCCCTAGAACACTTCAGGGCCCCCTTCCCACCACGGCTCTATAGCTGGTCTCGTCATTTCCCACCTTGCAGTAACTAGTGACTTGCACAAACCCAGTAGCCCCATTCTGGATCATGGCCAGTTATCCCGAGGACGTCGTTGAATTCTCAAAATGACAACCAAAACCAGACAAGCCTCCCTACTGACACCCTGGCTTTTTCCAGAAAGGACTTAAGGTGGTTTCCATCCCAGTCCCGCTGCAGGGAGGAAGCTGCAGAGGCAGGCCGGCAGGCCAGTGGACAGCACAGATCACCTGCGATGCACACTGTGCACCTGAGAGCCCCCTCACCTCGCAGGATGCCCCGCTCGGATCCTCCCCCCTGCTCCCCGTCGACAGGCCTGCCCTTTGAGGGCCTCTGGGAGAGCCGAATGCCCTCACATCTCTCTCCTGCTGCTGGAATTCGCCCATCCCTGAGTTAATTCAAGCAATGCTAATCACCAGTTTGCTGGTGTGAAGACCTCTTGCAGACCCCTAAATCCTACTTGCTGGGGTGCTGATAGCAGGCTGACAATCCTGTCTGGCCACCTGCAGTCATTCACAAAACAGAATGTGAAAGGCTTGGCGCTGGACTGGATTCTGTGACGACACCAAAAGAAACAGAACCTTTGTCCCTGCCCTCCGATGTGAGCCGGGCCTCTAGGAGGGGCCAGTGTCAGGGTGCTTGGTGTTTAATATGGGCTTCCTCCTTCCGCCGTTTCTCCCCTCGCACAACCCCCCCACCCCACCCCGGCCCCTCTTCCTTGGTGCAGACCGCTGGCCTAGGTTTCCTGTAGGTCCTCAAACCCCTGTTGGGTCAGGCTCAGCATCCTGCTTTCCACTGGTTCAGTGAGTGGCTCGGCCCCAGCTGAGACCTTTCCCGGCCTTTCTCTGGTCTCCGGTCTCCAAGGAGCTTGCAAGAATTGCAGCCTGAGAAAACAGCCTGCCTTCCCTTCCCCCACCGCTCTGTTCTCCTTGTCCACTCCCCCAGCTCCCCAAGGCTCCCCCAAGCCTGCAGGCCCCCCACCCCTGTCCTGCTTGCTTGCTCCCTGCCCTCCCAAACTCATGTTTTATGCAGGAACATCCCCATTCTCATGGAAAGTGCAGCAAAGTTTGGGAAAGAATTTCACTACGCTTTTATAGAGGGATGGAGCGAATGCAGGGTTATGGGGTTAAGCTCAGCTGTTGCGGGGAGAGGGGAGGGCCATCACACACAGACACACAAAGGGACCCACACATGCACACGTGTGCCTGGAGCTTGCCCCGTCCTGCCTCTCCTTCCGCCTTCTGGGGAGCGCCAGGAGCGTCTCAGCTTGGATTTAAACATTCTCAGAAATTTGAATATATGTATAAAGTTTATTTTATTTTTTTGGTGATTTTATCTGAAAATGGGGTGAAAGGGATAAGATCTAGTGTCCCTTTGTTTTGGAACATCAACATGATTATATATAATTGATTTTTTAAAAAATGCAATTAGTTTGTTGGGTATATCAAATAGTGTATTGCAATTTATTCTGCTAATAATTCCAAGTTTCCCATTATAGAAATCTAGCAGCCCATCTATTCTGACAGTTTTTAAGAACTAGGCAAAACCTTGAATGGGAGAATCTATCTACAATATACTTAGAGTAAGACAAAGGACAGTGTTATGTTTCCTGGACTTGGTGTTGGTGAAAAACAGAAAAGCACTTATTTTCAGAAAAGGAATTGTAGAAAGAAAAGAAAAACCTTTAAATCTCATTGAATACAATTTGCTCCATAGAACTTTATCTAATCAGCCTTATTCTCTGAGCCGTCACCTCGAGTCATTTTTGATTCTTCTAACATTTCATTTTTATCATTTTCCTGGAGTCCGAAAAACTGAAGATTCATTTGGATTGGGAGGAGCTTCTCTCCTTTTTCACATGTTAATTTATCTCTTGATTTGCACCGCGTTTTTCTAAATATGGCTCCACGTCTTTCTGACGCAGGAGACTCAGGGGCAGATTGTGGCCATGATGTTGGAGGCAGATTTGCTGGGGAGACCCCCCCCCCCAGCTTTCTTTAGACCCAAATCTCTGAAGATGCCCACTGCCTGTAGCATTAAGCAGCTAGGACAGGTTCTGGGTTTGTTTTAGTGCATCTGTTCAATGCTGCGTGGCCATTCGCCTCTCCACCCTGCAGGTCTGCCCCTGAATCCTACATGCAGTACTTGCACAGCATCTTGAGTTGCTGAAGACAAAAATTTCCCATACTTGATAGGAAAGTAATTTATTTTACTTTCCTCTATACTTATAAGTGGAAATGTACTTGGAGTCCCAGGAACAATTGATTTTTCTGTAGGTCATTTAGAAAGGAATGTCAAACAAGGTGCATCATTACATGCAGACGAAAAGATTGATGCAGCTTGTTTAACATAAAATCCTATTGCATAATTTTTAGAAACGGTTTGGGAATGTAAAAACACCCCATTCTAAACACTTCATTCATTCTAAAATGTTTCAGAGTACAGAACTATATTTGAAATAATTTATTTCAAGGAAGTCCTTGGGACAAAGCAGAGGGGGAAATGATTTTTTTCCCTAACTGTTTTTTGGTTTTTTTTCTTCCTCCTGGGCCTTCACTTTTTCAGTCTTATCCTTGGGGACTCGCCTATGTTGAATAAATTTAGAATTAAAATCTTCTTCTGGAGCTTCTTTTGCCATTACTCTTAAAGAAAAACATTTGTGATGTGCCCAGAATGCTAACACGGCTTCTGATTGGAGCCCAAGAATGTCAGAAAGGGAAAGAGCAAAGCGACAAAGTCATGGGCCCAAACCCACCACCACAGATGGACATAAGAGACATGGAAGATTGGCAGCCCCCAACTGACAAGGGACAAAGAAAGAGGACTTCAGTCTCAAACCCAAACAGCTTCCTAACAATGAGTCCATCCCCTGGCCATAATAGGAGATGCTAGGGCATCTTTGTTAGCTGTGAGGGTGGGAGGTTGAGCAGGCAGATCTGGGGGGAGGGCCCACTCTGGGCCTTTAGACCCACATTTGCAGCTTCTGATACCTGGGGGATGGCCCTTTCTGAATGAGCCAATGGGGGTTAAAAGGGTCCCCAGATCCAATTCCAGCATGTGTGTAGATGCTCCCCAACACCCGCAGGCAATTCTTGGACGCCAGTAGGTTGTCCAAGAATTCAACTCAGTTTTGACACTATCTGCATGGAGATAGCACCCAATTCCACAGGTTAAGGGCTCAATTTTACAAGACTGTCCTTCCACCCTGCTCTTCAGATACCAGTCACAAGGCCAGGTTGTTACCTGTGCTTCTGACCAATTGGCTACAGGGTGCAGGTTCCAACGACCCCCTCCAACCTAGAATGGCAACTCAAGTCCAGGCTGTAACCTGTACTTCTGATCAATGGGCTATAAATCAGAAGTTCCCATGACCCCCTCCTTGGGTTAGATTAATTTGCTGGAGCAGCTCACAGAACTTGGAAAAACAGGTTACTTACTAGATCACCACTTTATTACAAAAGGATAGAATTCCAGAATAGCCAGACGGAAGAGATGTGTAGGGCAAGGGATGAGGAAAGGGTGCAGAGTTCCCATGGCCTCTCCAGGTGTGCCACTTCCCCCAAATCTCCATGGGTACCTCAACCCGGAAAGCTCTCTGAACCCCGTCCTCTTTCGTTGCTATGGAGCTACCTAGTCACGATTGATTAAATCATTGGCAGTTGGTGATTGATTCAACCCAGACGTGGTGGTGGGTGTTGAGCGGGGTGGGACTGAAAGGTACAACCCTCTAATCACAAGGTTGGCTCCCCTGGCAACCAGCTCCCATGTGTAGGTCTTTTCTAAAAGTCACCTCATTAAATAACCAAAGACACCTGTATGCTCTCATCCCTTAGGAAATTCCAAAGGGTTGGGGAGCTGTGAGCCCGAAACGGTAGGCGATGGCCAAATACATACATGAGAAATACATATTTTGGTCTTTCAGATGACCATATATATTTCTTATAAATTGAAATATCTAAGGAGGCCACACTGGGGAGGCAAGCAATGGGAAGAGCAGGGGGGAAGGCTAGCTGGAGAATTATGGGCAAACCCTCTGCAGCAAAACAGCGTGGGTTGGTGAGGGTGGCCCCAAGCACCCTTGCTAGCTGTTTGTTTATTTACCTTTCGTCACAGCAGGGCTAATCATGAGGGTGATGAATTAACATCTTACTAAAGGCCAAACCCTGAGGATGACCTTCCCTTGCTTCTCTCTCATCCTTTCTCTTGTCCCTTTGCAAACCTGTTTCCTTCCCCCACCCTTCGTAGCATTGGTAATGGAGGTAATCCCAAAGCTGGCATTGATTGAGCAGCTACTAGAGGCCGGGCTGCGATGAACTGACAGTGGCCAAGCGGGCCCTTCCTTGTTCTGAGGTTTTTTAGTAAACCTTGGTGCCCTCGGACCTCTAGGAGTAGGTAAGGGCTATGGGCCTCCCCCTGACCTCACTGCCAGGGTACCATGAAAGGCAGCCTCAGGCCAAATTCTCTCTGTATGCAGATACTCACTAGTAAGCCAGCACAAAACAGCTAGACAACCTGTTCTGGAAGTGCAAGACGGTTCTAGCTTTCTGTCCTTTTGAGAGGTCCAGCAGCACCTGGCTTGAAAGTTTTCCTTGAGACAGTTGTCACAGGATTTGATCTGGTGCAGGGGCCCTGAATGTTGGAGGAGATGCGAAAGGACTTGCGGTTGTTCATCCCAAAGGAAAACTCAGTGCAAGGGGGACTTGAATGATGACATAGCTGACTGGCACGGACGGAATTGCTGTTGATGTTTTTCTATGTGATGTTTTTCCTTTAAATATTAAACTGCCATATCATAAAACCAATATAGAAAACTACAAAATAGATGTTTTAGTAGCAGGTTTATATTAAGGTTAGCTCCTTACATCACCACCCGGGTGGAGAAACAGAACTGGGGCGAGTCACTCGCTCTAGAACCTTCTGTTCCTTCTAATCTCAATCCCCCCTCAAAGGTAGCTTGACTTCCTTGTGTATCGTTACAGTTTGTTTTTGTTTTTCTGGTGGTACATTATACACAGGAGATGGGGTTCAGCTTCCTGAACCTAGAGCAGCTCATAATTCATCAGACCTGCAGCAGGCAAGATTTCAGGTAGATTGCACAAAGAACCGTTTGGATTTTTAGAATACTAGACATCAGTGACACGGAGACAGAAAGGGAAAACAAAATCCTCGTGGTGACTTACATGGGGTTTGGTTGGGGGCAAGGAAATGAAGACAGTCCTGGGGCTGCCCTCAAAGATGTAGACTGTCTAGAAGCCCCTCCCTTTTTCCGGTCAGCAGGAGATTGAGGAGCCTCAGTGGCTGGGGGTGGAGGAATGAGGTCAGGGGACACCTCATCCCACCGGGCTCTGACTGGCAGCCTCGGAGGTCTGCCCAGTCGGCGACCCTTTTATGATCAGAGGCAAGCTCTTCCTCCTGCAGCCCCTAATTCTGCCTTAGCTGGTCAGAGAGAGCGACTCTCAAAAGAAGGAATGACCAGCTGGGGGACAGGCCTGGGATCGGAGCCCATCCCATTGCGGGGTGACCAGGGCAGCCGAACAAACACACGCTGGCCCTGGGCCTGAGGGACACCAGGCAAGATGCCTGGAGGAAGTGGGGCAGTGGAATAAGAGGAAAAGTGAATGGTCTTCTGCTTTTTCTCCATTCAGTGTGTGGTTTCCATGGGGCCCCAAGCGTGTTTACAGGCAGCAGGCCTGGATGGGGCGGGCCACGGGGGGACCTGGGCTGCAAGGCTGCAGGCACAAGAAAAGGAAGACTGGGGGGTGGGGATGGACAGGGAGGACTGGGCCACTTGAAAAGCCAAATGGAATGGCTGTATGCTTTTTGCCAACCATAGCCAATTCTTAATTATCCCTGTAATGGGAGGGAGCAGTGGCAGGAATAATTCAAAGCAGCAAATAATCCCAAACCATTTAAGCTACATGATTTTTAAAAGAGAGAAAAGGAGATTTCCCGTCCTAATGATGTCTGGCTCAAGCTGATGTTAAATGAGGGAAGTATTAACAGGGAGCTCCCCAGGGACCAAGGCTAGAACGAGTCTTATTTAACGTGTTTATAAATTATTTAGAGTTCACATTTCCTGGTTTTGTGAGTGGTGCCGGGAGGGGCCTTGTCCTCCCAGGAGCCAGAGGAAACCCTCCAAGAATTATGCATTCATGGGAGGGAATCCCCGAAGAGTTTGGAGGGGGTCAGGCTAACCCGTTGAACCTCACGGGAGGGAAACAGGTCCCCCCACCCCCAGCCCCACCCAAGCCTGCAGCTACCAGAAGAGAATGAGTCTCTGCTCTGAAACACTGAACGGTTCCCAGCTTCTCCCTGAAGTAAGTGCCTTCAAGGCCCTCCATAGCATGGTCCCAGCCTCCTCTCCCATCAGAGCAGCCCTGCTCCTGACACGAGGAACAACAGTCTGCAGGGCCTGGGGACTTGTCACAGTCGCATGGCTAAATGCAAAGCCTTCGAATTGTATCCAGAGTTCTGACTCGAGTCTCCATCTGTCCACATCACCGTGGATCCTGGTTGACTCCCAGCGCCTCTCTTGCCTGCCTCTTCTCCAGTATCTGCTGTCAGGATTCTGTCGATTTCAAGTGCCACCTCTGAGGGGCCATTCCTGCTCCAAAAGTCCTCTCTCTCTCTGCTCAGAAAATCAGGGACTGATGTGCCTCCCTCATGGCTCATGTCAAGTGTCACCTGTGTGACAGGCTCAATGTTCTTGTCTCATTCCACCCAGACACCCAGGAGCACCTTTCTTTGACCTTGACCTTGATCTCTGACACTGCCTTGACCTTGCTGTGCATAGTCCAAGTGTTAGTTGAGTAGAGAAAAATGGGAACCTCTGCTGGAAAGGGTGTAGGAAGTGGAGCTCACTCTTACAGGCCAGGCGTGCCCTCGGGGTCGTGATGACCCGATTTGCTGACAGATCCCCTACCTGTTAGTTTTCCCAGAGGAGCCATGTGACTGGCTGCACATGAGCCCAGGTTGGGGTCAAGTCCTGCTCCTTGTACATGGAGCAGCCCCCATGAGTGCATGTCTGCTGCAGTGTGGCTCCCAGTCCCCTGCCTTAGCATCACCCGCAGCACCCTGCCCAAAAGGAACCTCCTGGGACCTGAGACTTGTGTTGTGGCCAGCTCTTCAGGCATTTCCAATGCACGAGGAAGTCTAAGAATGCTCCTGAAGGGTGGGAGCCCTGCCCTCTGGGAGTGTGCAAGCACATGTGCATGTACACTCATGGACCAAGCGTGTGCGCATGCCCACGTTTATGTGTGCCACTCCGGTAACTGCATCTATTCCTTCTTCACCTCACCCCCAAAGTGCCACCTGATGACATGCCTTAAAGATAATTTGGTGACAGCATGGGTGAACCTTTAGGACATTATACGGATTGAAATAAGCCCGTCACAAAAGGACAAATACTGTACGATTTCACTTATATGAGGGACCTAAAAGAGTCACATTCATGGAGACAGAAAGTGGAATGGTGGTGACCTGGGGCTGGGGAGATGGGGGAAGGAGTAGTTAGTGTTTAATGGGGACAGAGTTTTATTTGGGGAAGATAAAATACGTTCTGGAGATGCATACTGGTGATGGTAGCTATGTGAATGTATTTAATGCTACTGTATATTTAAAAATAGTTAAAATGGTAAGTTTTAGGTTATGTGTATTTTACCACAATAAAAAATAATTACAGTAATTTAGGCCAAAGCTAACTAGAATGATTGATCTTGCCCCGAAACTTTTGTTCTTGAAGCTTCCCAGGGAAGGTGCGATTGCTTTCACCCCTGCTCTTCCCAGCATGTCACACCCCCGAGACAGGGAGACCTTGGGCCCCTTCGGTCCACACCACAATAAGCCATCCTGGGACATGAGGGGTTTTGTGTTATAAGTCAGAGACGGGCTCAGGAACAAAACAGAAGTGATACTTTTTTTTGCACAGGAGAAGCCAATAGCAGAGTCCAAAAGAAAATGTGATGACATCAAAAGCTCCCAAGTGATGGAATATCAGATCTGCTGGTGCATATGGCCCAGAAGCGTCAGCTTCCCTTTACCCCAAATACGTAAGGCCACACATTTAGGGAAAAATAACTAAAGCCATGTCCACAAGTTGGGAGTTGCTATCAAATCAAAGGAGCTGTTGAAATGTCCCTCGAAAGTTGTGGCCCAATATACCAGTTTGGCCAAAAAACCCCCCAGGCATTATAGTGCAGGAGTTGGAAACAATGTGGCATTGGTTCTAACCTCGGCAAAACCAGACACGTGGCGTCTTTTCATTCTCGAAAGGACCGTCTTTCTGAGGCGAGACTGAAAATCTATCAGGACTACAGGGCAGGAAGGAAAAAGCAAGGTGGGGCCATCCCAGTTGTGGATCCCCTCTCCCTATTAAGGCTGTGGCTAAGGTGGCATATGGACTTGATCTCCAAGTCCCTGAAATCAGAACATGGGCAGGGGCAGCCCTTGAAGATGGCAAAAGGCAATTTTAGCACAAATGAAAATAAGTGCTCTTTACACAGCAGGTAGTAAACTTACATGGAACATATAACCCCCAGAGGTGGCTTAAGCTAAATATAGGAATAAACTCAGGGAGAGTGTGGAAATGTTCATGATGACAGCCATAATGGGTGGTCGGGTGATGCCAGGCTGCCGGCCGGTCCCAGTGGTCCGTGTCATCAGGAGGAGCTGCATTTCCTCCTGGGACGCCAGAGGGGCCGGGTCTGCCCCGTGGCTTCCGTTCTGATTTCCTTATGCTCTCTCTGCCTTGCTTTGTCCTTAGAGCGATGGGCATCTCTGGTCATCCTCTCTAGGTAGTAGCCATTCAAGGACTGCAGGATTTTGATCCCCCACCACCTTCACCCGTTGATATTTGTGTTCTTTTCTCAGGCTGTAGCATTATCCTTTCAAGATGTTCTTTGCATCCCACATATCCCTCTCTGAACCCCCTTCTAAGCCATGTAATCACAGGGCTGGCTAAAGAAGGTCACCAGGGCCTGGGCAGGATGACTGTGGGTGAAGTAAGCGTACTGGCTTTGGGATCACACAAAAGAGGTGGGAACAGAGCAGCCCAGAGCCGCTGGACCCATCACAGGTATCCAAAGGGCCCACAAGAAGGAACGGCCACTGGCATCCTCTCTTGCCCTGGGCGTTGTCTCACCCTTTGCTCAGTTGAGCTAAACATGCATTTTTGGAGCACCCATGTCCTCATCAGGCAGGGGAGGGTGCCGAGGAGGAGTGAGCCTTCCAGCACAAAGCCCCTGTCCTTCCCGTCTACCCCGCAGAGCTTCCCTCTCGGCCCCTGGCCAAGGCCTCCATCTGCCTAACGCTATGTTATGCTGAGATGCCAGTGCTGGGCATTTAGCTGCTAGGTTTTCAGGGACATAACTTTGACCCATGGTCTATGGGAGTCCATTAAAAAACAAGCCGTGTTACAATGGGCTTCTACTGTCCTCGATCGATTTTCCTACTTTCTGCAGGGAAGGAAGAATACTGGCTGACTGGTGATTGGGATGCTCTAGGTCCCCACAGCCCCCACCCCGCTGCCGCTGCATGTGAACATTCAGCTGCTCCGCTCGCTTCCCCAGCTGAGTGAGTGGTTCTTTTCAGGGGCAACCGACTGCACACAGATTCCTGAGCCATGATCTCATCGGCCTCTCCTGAGCTCAAGCACGTCCACCAGCTCACACGGAAAGATTGAGGGGCACCCTAGGGTCTGAGTGGGGTCAGGGGTTTGTCCTTTGGGTTACTGCCAGGTTGGTGTAGGCACATGTCTTGCCCTCTGCCTCTTGTGTCTGTCTGCAAACACTGTTGTGGATCCCACCTGGGGTGGGACTAGCTGGCCGGGCCCCCATCTGCCATCTCTGCACCCACACCAGAGCCCCCAGGACAGGGTCTTTGCAGGAGCGGCCTGGCCCTGGCTCTGGCACCTTCTTGCCCACACTGTTGCCGTCAGCGTTCCTTTAGTTGGCAAATATTTACTGAGCTCCAACTGCAGTGCTTCCCAAAGTGGGCCCATGGAGCTTTTGGATTGGAGCCATCTGGAATGATGGTTAAAATGCTGTTCCAGGGCATTATGCCAGACTTAACGCATCGGAATCTCTGGGTGGAGCCTGGAGATCTGCATTTTAATCAGTTACCCCAAGTGATACTTTTGTGCCCTCATGTTTGAGACTTGCTGGCTGTGATGGCTAATTTCATGTCAACTTGGCTGGGCCACGGGGCCCAGATATTTGGTCAAGCATTATTCTGCATGTTTCTGTGAGGATGGTTTGGATGAGATTAACATTTAAATCAATAGACTTTGAATAAAGCAGATTGCCCCCCTAAAATGTGGGTGGGCCTCATTTCATTAGTTGAAGGTCTAAATAGTCCAAAGACTGAACCACCTCCCTATCCTACCCCCACCCCCTGCTCCCAAGCAAGAGGGAATTCTGCCAGCAGATAGTCTTTAGACTTGAACTACAAGATCTACTCTTCCCTGGGTTTTTAGCCTACCAGCCCACTCTGCAGATTTTGGATTTGCCAGCCTCTGTAATCATATGAGCCAATTCCTTAAAATATTTATCTATTCATCTATCTGTACGCACACACACACACACACACACACACACACACACACACACACCCTATTGGTTCTGCTTGTCTACAGAACGCTGATTAGTACACTGGCTTGCTGTGTGCAAGGCCCTGGCCATCACAATCGCACGTGGGCAGATGTCAGCTTAGAGCAGACCCCTCCTTGCCCTGCCCACCAGCCCTGGCCCTGCGGGCACGTGCTCCAAGACACCAGAGGGGCTGCCGGCTGGGCAGAGCAGCAGTTGCCATTGCCTAGCCCAGATTCTTCTCTAGGTGGAGAGTCCCAACCCTGCCTCCCTTCAGAGGACAGGGCTTAAGGTCTCCTATTGCCGGACTTAGCAAATAAAAATGCGGGATACCTCGTGAAATTTGAAATTTGAATTTCAGATAAGCAATGAAATATATTTTATTGCACGTATGCCTCATGCAATATTTTAGACATACTTGTAATAAAAAGTTATTTGTTGTTTATCTGCAATTCAGATTTCACTGGGCGTCCTGTAATTTATCTGGTGGCCCTATGACAGCTCTGGACAGTTTTCTCTCTTCCCAGCCTGGAGTCAGCACTTGTTTTCTGGTAATTGCAGGGCCCTTTACAAAGGGCTTTCTCAGGTGTGATTTCATTCCATCCTTACGACAATGGGGAGGCAGAGCAGGCGGCGTCATCATGCCCATCCTCCTTTCACAGTGGGAACTGAGGTTAGGAGTCTGTCAGAAGTTCCCAGTGGAGATCAGAGCAGCCCTGGCTGCACAGTGGAACCACCTGGAGGGTTTTAAATCACACACGTCTGAACATGTGTTTGGGTGATATGTATGATGTCTGCCACTTTGAAATGCATCAAAAAATAAAACAGATGAATGCATGGGTAGAGGGATAGTGGGTAAGATAGGTATCAAAGCAAACAGCAAAATATGATGATAGTACCGAGGTGGTAGGTGTGCAGGGGTTCACTGTTCAATCTTTTAACAGCTTTGTAGGTTAGAAAATGTTCGTAAAAGGTTGAGAGGAAAAAAATGTAGATGCATATGCCCACCCCTCACCAAGTAAATCAGAATCTCTGCAGGTGAGGCCCAGGCAGCAGTATCTTTTCAGCATCTTTTTAGGGTACAGATAGCCTACATCAGTGGTTCCCCAACTGAGACTGTGTCAGAGTCTAGAGGGCTGGTTAAAACAGATTAGTGGGCCTCATGCCCAGACGTCCTCATCTAGTACATCTGGGGTGAAGCCTGAGAATTAGCCTGTCTGACGTGTTTCCAGGGCATGCAGAGGCTGCTGGTGGTCCAGGGACCACACTCTGAGAAGCACTGCCCTCGCACACACAGCCAGACACAGGGTGCACCGGTGCTAAGAGCAGCACAAACCACACGCTGCGTCCGACAGCAGAGGAAGCCGTGAGCCGCGGTCGGAAGGGGCTGTGCCGAGGAGTAGGCGGGTGTGTGAGCCTTGATGGGTGGGGAGGTTTCCTGGAGGTGAGAGCACTGTGCCTGAAGGGAATAGCAACAGCAAAACCTCGAAAGTCGAAAGTCGGAGGTGGGCGATGCATGATTTGGGGTGAGCTGAGGAGGTGGGGATGGAGAGGGAACGGCCAGAGAGGAGGCAGGAAGGGTAGTTTGTGCCAGATGGGAAGTGTTTGGATTTGATCATGTCGGCGGTGGGGAACTGGTGGAGGTGTGTTAGCAGCAGAATAATGTGACCAGATCACCAGCATTGCCGCAGACTGTTGTTCTGGTGGCTCCGTGGGAATGAATTGAGCGTCTGGAGTGAGTGACGTGCAGGGTCCGTATAATCACAACACTAATAATGATGTAAAATAACGGCTGGCATTTTCCCGCTGCTTTCTAGGTGCCAGCCAGTGCTATTGCAAACATGACCCTTTTAACCTTCACAGCGGCCCTGCGTGGTCTTACAGATGAGCGAACTGACTCAGGGGTTGAAGGGTGTGAGGCTGGGATCTGAACCCAGGGCCGTGCATTTGCGTGAGCGCTCACACAAAGACAGGGAGGGTGGTGGGGAGGAAGAGAAGGCAGGCAGGTCCCTGCCTTGGTCTTCACCCCCGCAGGCAGTCATCAGCGTGCCCTGGCTCAGGGTCTCATGGTCCCCTCCCTGCCAAGTCTCAGGCCTGAGCCAGGAGAGGCGCAGCTGGACGGGCGAGCATCCACCACTTCCCTTCCCCACCAGCGGGCAGTGGCTGCTTTCCTGGCAGGCAGGGGCTCAGCTGTGCCTCCCTCCACCCCAGCTCCGGGTCCAGCACCCACTCTCTGTCCCTCCTTATCCAGCGCCCCCCACAGATGCCTGCAGGCCACACCTGCAAGCACTTGACGAAAGCTTCTAGGAGAAAAATACATTGTTTCCCAACCCTCCTATGACCCTGCTGTCCTTGGGCCTGAGCGGAGGACATTTCCAGGCACCTCCCCAGAATTCTTGCACTTCAGATGCTCCACCAGCAGGCCCCTACCATGGCCATGGCACACCCAGGTAGTTCCATTATGGAAAAGGACACGGGGAGGTGGGGCAGGACCTGCAGGGAAAGGAACAGATAAAGTCCTTACAGAAAAATGCCTGCAGAGTAAGCCTGTTAGCTGTTATTCTTACTGTAACTGGGCTCCATGAATGCAGAGCTTAAGGAGCTTTGGCACCAATGACCAGGGTTAAAGAGAGATATTCATTAAGCACTGGAAGGGCTTTGTCAGATCTTGACCATCTTTCTGTCTCTAAGAAGGGCTGCTTTTATGCTGGGTCAGAAAGAGCTCACTGTACTTCTTTTAAAGATCCCCTCCTATGCTCCCATCCCCTCGCCCAGGGCTGAGACTCTCTGTCCTCCCTCCCCAAGCCCCAAGGTCTGCTCACCAACTAGATACTGTCCCCCTGAGAGGTCCTGCAGTACATGCCCTGCCCTCTCCCACCCCCAAACTGGAAGGACCAGTCACCTGCCTTGTAGGAGCTGATGGCTGGGGCAGCAGTGAGGCTACGGTATTGCACCTGCAGGAGAAGCCTGGTAAGAATGAGTTTGGATCTCAGACACCTGAGCGTGTGTGTGCGTGCACAGGTGAGTGTTCACCGTGTGCACATTTCCATGTTGCAGAAGTGTGTTTGGGGCAGTCGTGATGGTGCCATCCCATGCCTGGCCTTCATTCAGACCCCATTTCACCTACCTGACTGAGCAGGAGACGTGGGGCTTACCTGGCAAGGGAGGGGGATGGGAGCAGTTCCCAGAAAGGCTTCGCTGGAGCTGCACAGCAGAGCTGCGTGTGCCCTGCTCTCTGCCCCAACCTCCCCTCCCCATCAGCCAACCACCTGTGAACCTCCTCCCTGGGCTGCAGCATGTGGCATGTGTGGGGAGCAGATGGAGGAATGGTGTGCCTGGGCTCCTTCTCCTGGCTTCCCTCAGCCAACTATTTGCTGCCAGATGGGTCTGGGTGCTGACGGGGCATGCTTGGGGAATGGCGGCCAGCTCTCAACTGGCCCATGGCCTTGCCCCATGAGTTAGGACACAATTATGTTTTGGGAGTTTCACAATCTGCACTGGCAGGACCCAGATCACTAGGAACTGAGCCAAGTGCAGAAGACTCTCAGCCCTCCAGGAGGAAACCTGGGAGGATTTGAGGAATCCTGGAATCCCACCTCCCCCACCCCACCTCACACTGTTTGCCCTCCCTGGGTATCTGCAGCCCCCCGCCTAACCTGCAGCCCCGCACAACTCCAGCGCAGACTCAGCTCTCTTCCCTTCGCTGTCTTATTTATGACACAAAAGCCACCATAACAGCAACAACATAAACCGCAGGGCAGAAATTCCCTCTACTTCACGACCTTAACAAATGAGCTGTTCTATTGGCTCCCCTGTAGTCCTGTCTGCAGCACGCCCCTCCCTCCTTGCTCCTCTGCTCCTCCCCACTCCATTTTCTCCTCTGCCCCACCTCCCACAGCCTGCCAGGCCCTTCCTCACTCTCCTCGGTTCGGGGGAAACTCACCTGCAGCACAGGGGTTTGGGGTGCCATCCTCTGCTGGCTGCCTCTCGGAAGCTGAGCTGAACCCTGGGCTTGAGAGCTCACCAGCTGGCTCCCTTCAGGAATCTGGGGGCCCAGGAATGCGTAGCACCCCTTACTGGCAAGCTGGAGGTGGGAAGGGAGAGAAGGACAGAAACATAACTTGAACATAGGCTGGAGTCTGGGGGTCAGGGGGGCCAGGGGCACCAGGGTCCCAGCTTCTATATTGCTCATACCCCAAAAGAGTACTAAGAATGATTTTTTCTGGGGACCTTGGGATTTCTAGCTCCCAGATTTCCAAAACAAGGTATGCAGGCACTCTGAATGACCTGCCATTCATCAGTAGGGCTCTCCTGGTTTCAGGCCCCTAGCCCCAAGTTGCCGGGATCCAGATCCAGTGTGAGCCACCAAGACGCGGGGAGAAAGGGACTATCAGGAGCTGCAGCAGGGAGGGCACATCTGGGCTAACTTCCCACTCGGAGCGTGTGGCTGCTCTCAGGGCCTCCGACGTCACCTCTGTTAAATGGAAGGCAGACCTCGTAGGGGATCTGACTGGGTCCTGGTTGGGAAGAACCGTAGAGCCCCTCAAAGGGAAGGGGATGTGCATGATCCCTGACACCAACTAACCTTTCCACTGGGTCATTTCAGCTGCACCCGGGCCAGCATCCTGACCACTCTCACCGACTCATGGGGGCCTCTCTCCCCGGGGCTGGCCTATTTGTCCAAGAGCATCAGTGGGATCAGCTGGAGCTAGTGGATTAAACAAAGAACTGAATAAAGTCAAACCATAGCACAGAGAGTGCAAACAAGTATGCAATCCAGGGACGACTGTTATTTGACTCTAGTTCGGGGGATGACTAGTTCAGGCTGAGTTTTGCACACACACGCAACTGGATGAAGGGAGAGATCCAGCGTGTGCTGGATGACAGGGACCGGGGTGAACACGCTTCACCTGAGTCAGCAGAACCCTGTGCCACCCTTGTGGTTTGGATTTGTGTTGACTTGGCATATCATCCATTAAGTCAACGCACACTGTCCACATTAGTGTGTGACTCCAAGCCGTCTGTTACTGCTGGTTTCCTGGAAATACTGGAAAACCAGTATTATAGAAAGGTCCCACCATCTGCCATCCTATTTCCTGTCACCACGGATGGTGGAGCCAGGGTTAAGTTGCCACAAGAGGAAGGCAAGGTAGACAATGGGAGAATTTTTTTGCCTGGAGAGGTAATGGACCCTTTTCAAACCTACCCAGATTGCAGAAGTGACCCAGCCACCGACAGGTGGGTGTCTCAAAGAATTCATTTGGTCAACACGCATTTGTTGAGTGCTTATTCTACTCACGGTGTCACCACTTTCACAAGCATTTTATCTTCACGATCAACCTACGAAGTAGTTGTTATTACTGCTTTTGTTGTTATCATTATCCCTCTTTTAAAGAGAAAGGAGGCAGTGGGCCCCAATGATTACGAGTCCGGTGCCTGGCATGCTCCCACTGGGATTGTGCCTAGTGACTAGTCCAGGGAGGGAGCCAGGGCTTTCCCCTCAAGGCCTGCGTTCTTCTCACTGTGCCGTTTGCCTCCCTGAAAACCTTGGGGGAGGCTACTTCTGCAGAGGCGTGCCATCACGCGTGCAGCCATGTGTGAATACCTGCCCCATTGGGCATTCAGGGTGGGAGACTCCTATTTATTCAGCACACAGTGGCTGGGGATCCACAGGTGGAGATGTTCTTGTCAGTTCTCAGCAGACCTGTTAACACCTTCACTTCTCAGCCCACGCTGGATTCGGGAAACATTTCCTATCGGTTACCTCCAGCAGAATTATCACCTGCCCACATCTTCCTTCCCGAGGCTGGCTGCGTCTAAACTTTCAACTACGAGTGGGCATATTATCCAAAGCCCCTGTGGCTAACAGCAGAGATCTTCTACCCTTTGTTCCACCATGCAGCCATTCTCTCATTCAACACATAATTTGGTGTCTACTGCATGTCAGGTGTTGTGTTAGAAACTAAGGATACTGAGCAAAGGAGTTTACAGACATTAACCAGACCGTTCCCCCATCCTGCTCTGATGGTTTCCAAAGGACTTTGTTCAGGAGCAGCTTCCTCAGGCCTTGCATTCCTAGGGCCCTATGAGTCCCCCGAGTTGGCCCATCTTGCCTTCTGGGAATTAGAGGCCACTGGACAGTGCCCAAGGACCAGGTCTTTTGACCCTTCCCTTTGGAAGGAGGCAGAGGATACCTCTAACTGTCCAGGTCTCCTGGCTCTTGATTCAGCCCTGCCGATGAGAACTGCCCAGATAGACAGACTTACAAGGCCCCTAAAGAGAAGGCGACTTTGCTCAACCCCAGAAAGGGGGCATATTTTGGAGAGGATACTTGTTTCTCTGTGGAGTTTGATGGCTTGGGAGACGGCGCACTGGAGTTAGGCTGATGTGGATTCCAGCCCCAGAACTGTCACTTAACTAGCTGTGTGACTTAAACAGCTCTGTGCCTTAGATGCCCAGCAGTAACGTGGGGACAGTAGTACCTACCTTGCAGGGATACTGCAATGATTAAATGACATATTGTTCATGAAAGCTTCTGACGTGTAGCTGACATGTAATACAGGTGTGCCCACCCTTCCTTCAGTATACATGTGGCTTTCTACTTCTTAAGTGCATGGTTACCTCTTGAGTTGACACTTATCGGAAAAAGACCAGCAAATATTAAAAGGTGAGGAAGATTCAGGCTCCCCAATTGCATAGCCACTGGGCTAGAACTGTGGTTCCCCAGAAGTGTGGTCCTGGGCCAGCATCACCTGGGAACTTATTAGAAATGCAAATTCTTGGGCTCCACCTGGGAACAACTGAATCAGAGACTTTTAGGGACAGGGCCCAGCCACCCATTTAACAAGCCCTGCAGGCGATTTTGATGCGTGCTAAAGTGTGAGAACCGCTGGGCTGGAGATTGCAAGCCTGTTGTCAGTGGGCCAAATTCTTTCACAGATGTGTTTTCTTTGGCGTCTGTCATCAGCTGGAGCTGAGGAGCAGCTGCCTGCCCCTGAGGAGTGGCAATGCCCTTCTGAAGGGGTGACAGTCTTCGCTTTGCTACTCCCTCTGCATTATACCAGCTGGCCTCACTTGGCTGCCCAGCCCCTGTCAGCCTCTGCGTTTGCAGCCGGGGCTCTAGGTCCTGATCGCGTGGGCGAGAGAGGGAGCAGCTCAGGCAGTGTGAGATGCTGAGCTGCCCAGCCCAGCAGGACAGAGGGACAGGACAGGGGGTCTTCTAATTCCTAAAACCAACAGTCAGGCCCTGAGGGTTTCTCTTCAGGATTTGGTTTGAAGTGTTGTGAATTCCCAGCACATCACACACACCCACATTCAACTGTACGAAGGTCCCAAAATACCTTCCACAGCCAAAGAGAGATGATTTTTACATTCCCACTACCGTGGATTATCTGCCTTGCTGCTCTCAGCCACCCCCGCCATTGGCCCAGCTGATGAGCAGTGACTGGAAGGGGGTCGCTAACGTGCAGGAGCAGAAGGGACCCGTGACGTCAGCTCCTGCAGCAACGAGTCCTTCAGCGGGGCACAGAGGACTCACTTGCCCTGGAATTTTACAGGCGGGGCCCAGGAAGGCCAGGCGGACCCCGGGGCTGGGGTGTCTTGAGGGTGAAACAGGATGGAAGCGGAGCTGGGAGCTCTCATTGCAGAGGCTGGAGCAGATAGTGGTGCTCGAAGGCCCTGGCAGCTACAGCATTCCCGGCCAGGAGAGATGAGGAAAATGGATTCAGGACCTGTCACACAATGGGATGCAGAGAGGGAGAGCTGGACAGTGGGAGAGGAGCTGAGCTGGACTCAGCCTTGGGTACAGAGGTGAAGAGGAGCGCTGGGAAGCTTCCAGCTCTGAACCCCCCCCCCCAACTGGAAAGAGCACCAGGCCCCCACCCCCTTCCTTTCTGAGGGAACCCATCTCTACAGCCGCCCTGTGTGGAGGTGGGAAGCAGGCTGGGCTTTGGCACCAAATGGACCCGAGGTCAGAACTGACTCAGCCACTTCCTGTGTGACTCTGGGCAAGTGACCCACCTCTCAGTTTTCTCACCTGTCAAAAGCAGTAAAGCCCATTTTATAGGCATATGGTAAGGATAAAACAAGACAACGTGTGCAAAACAATTAACACACCATCTGTCATACAATAAAGAGCACGATAAAGCTCAGATATAATTGTTAGGGAACAGAAACCATGTATTTTCATTGGAAAACCTGGTATCTGGAATTTTGCAAGTTGGGGTCATTGGTGAGGAAAATGGAATCCGAAGTAAGCAGAACATGGAATTCTCAAAAGAGGGGGGACAGTGTCCTCCCCGATCCTTAAGGTCCATGGCATGTGTTAGGGCCCTTGATAAATGTTGGTTCATAGAGCAGAAAAGGTACAAGAATGTCCTGGCAGTGAGGGGCACCAGATACTGATGAGGACCCTAAGAAGTGTGGTGGGCATGAAGTTGGACCCTTCCCCAACCCCAACCAGCTGCCCTGGAGTGGGAAGGAGCTGTCTTGCTTGATTGTATTGGTATGGGGGGTGTGGTATGGGGTACACCATAGTGTGAACAGCTGCTTTCCCAATGTAAGAGACACAGTACCTAGGGGTTAGATCTTTTGGCCTTTTCACCCTTCACTCCACCCCACTGCTCCACCACCCCCAGGACCACCATCCCTTCTGACTCAGGTTCATTGCTTCCGGGGAGCCCAACCCTGAAAATAGGGCCTGGGGTGGGGGATTAGCATCCATGCGCTTCCAGCTCTGTCCAGCTGTGTAAACGGTTTAGAGGAGAATAAAGCAGACCATAATTATCACAATTGTAATGAGAGGGAAGAGCATGTATAATCCAAATTAAACTGTAAAGGGGAGTTCCACTGTCTCCCAAGGCCCTTTCTCCACTAATATTGTGCGAGTCTCTGATCCGAAACCTTCCTGGGGGCCCATCCTGCTAATCCCGTGACACAGAGACGAATTGATTTTTGGATTTCCAGCTTTCCAGGAAAACGTTGCAGGGCCTTGGAGAGGATTTACACACTTCCATGGAGAGAAAAGAGGGCGTTGAGATCAGGAGAGGATGGAAGTGCAGACACCAGCTCTGGTCAAGCCTCCAGCCCTGGAGGAGGTTGAGGGCTGGACCTGTCCCACGCTTTGTCCTGCACACAGGGTGTGGGGGCAGAGTCCTGAGCCAGCCGAAAGGTGTGCAGCTTGGGCCTGACACCAGCTCCGTATCAGCCCTGCTGCTCGTCAAAGGCCTCCTAAGGGCTCGTTCCCGAGAAGCAGAGCCTGAGCTGGGATTCTTGTACAAGTAGTCAGCTGGGCGTGCGCACACAGAGCATGTGCCAGGGTGCCAGGGTGCCAGGGAAGCAGGACAGAGCAGAGCACGAGCCAGGTGACGATGTGCCGTCTGGGGAAGGCTGCCTGATCCCACGGGAGCACGAATTGCACCACAGAAATTGTTTCACAGAGACAGGGGGCTTTGGTACTCATGTGTCTATCACTGATTGCCCATGGCCCTGGGTGGCGTGAAGATTGCAGTCTCCCAGACAGATCTGCTAAGGGCCGCTTCCTGAGGCGTTGCTGTGGGTTGGAAGATGGGGCTCTGGGCGGGCGTCAACACCACCTACAGAGCTGCTCCTCCCCCACTTCGGGTTCTCCCCCTTCACGCTTATGAACTGCCACAGGGATTCAACTCGGAAGTTCCTCACATACTTCTGAAGACAGTATACAGAGACCATTTGTGAAGTAGTTAGGAAGGGGGAGGTCTAAGGTTTTTTCCCATCTTAAGGACTACCAAGATTACATTTAAAAGTGAATAATTGCTGGGATAAGTCTTCCAAGACCATCGCATTTAAAGGCTGGTTTTAGTAACATTCTCACAGTGTGCTTTCATGCTGATTTGATTCTCACAATGGCACTATGGAATAGGTTTTATTATTATTCCCACTATGTAAACTGTTGCTCAGAGTGATTAAGTGTTTTATTTAAGGTGACCTAGCTAGCCAAAGTAGTCCATGTCTAATAGTAAAATTTCAGGCAGTACTGCAGAACATCTGGGGCCTATTCTTTCTAGGGGATCTTTTTTCTGAGCAAATCTTTGTAGCACCCACCTCTTAGCCCTCTCCAAAGCATCAACCTCAAATGAGATCATTTATCAACCATCTTCAGTGTTCAAGACCCTAGTGGTTTCTGGGGACTTAAAAAGGATTGTGGCATCTGCCTAGGGGATTTTCAGTCTTAACAGGAAGCCAGGTGTGTAGCAAATAGGAAGGTTTGATCAAGGTAAGAGGGCAAGTGGGCATCATGGGAACTGGGGTGGGGGACTTCTGAAAGGGAGAGGTATTCCAGGTTGGCCTTAGCAGAAGGGTAGGTCTTGAATCAGCTAGATGCAAGCTAGCTGTGAGGGAGCCCCTTCCTGCCAGCTGGCTGTCAATGGGACACCTGCGACAACCAGTGGCGCATCCATCCATTCATGTATTCATTCACACAACACGTGTCAGATGAACTCTCACTCCATGGCAGGCTCTGTGCTTTGTGCTGGGGTTGGGGGGCAGTGATGAGAGGGCTCCCTTCCGAGCTCATCATTTCATGCAGCCATGCCCACACTGTGGTCCACTTTCCAGTCCCTGGTCCCTGGGCCTGGGCCTTCCAGCCTGGGAAATGCTCTGAGCAGCAGTGTCTGCTTTTGACTTCACTCAACTCGAACTAAACAAGGAATCAGTTTGTTATCTCCCTGAAGAGAAGAGGGCTTAGAGGAGAGAGTGCATCACTAAGGAATTCTTTTGGCTGCAAGTAACAGAAAACACCACCTACAATAACTTGAATCACAGGAATGTATTTAATCACTTATGAGGGGTTTGGAGGTGGTGGCACTGCTGGTTTTGCACACTGGCTCAACATCATCAGGATACTGTGTTATCCTATTAGCCTGTCACGTCTCTTGTCTCATAGATTCAAATGACTGCTGTAGTTCAGGACATCACATTCCTCCGCAAGGCAGGAAGGTGACAGGAGGGAAGGAGTTAGTGCCAGCTGAGCCACTTCTCTTATAAGGAGAGCAGCACTGTCCCAGAGTCTGTAGCTGACTATTTGTTATCGGCCAGAACTATGCAGGGGGCCACCCCTAATGTGTGAGAGGTGGGGAAAGCTTGTCACCTGGGGCTAGGAACGCTGCCCCTCTGTGTAACATGAAGTGTGGTACCAAGGACAACGGGGAATGCCTATCAAGGAGGCAGCCAGCAATGTGGGCCCGGGAGAGCTGGAGACTTCCTTGTCCCATCCGAGGCGCTGCACCCCTGCCCTCAGCTCCTGCCTGGGAACCTTCTGGACCAGTCTGAGTCGCTGTTACTGAAACATAAAGCGGCGCCTTCCTAACCTGCCCTCTTCCCTTCGGCCCCTGGGGGCCTCGCGGCCCCTCTCCTCTGCCGCCCTGCCTCCAGCCCGGACCTCTGCCCCAGCTTGCTGCTTCTCTCTCCCCCACGACGACGGAGCCCCTCCGGGAGAGCGAACCGAGGGGGCATGAGCGGAAAGACGGTGTTAATTAAACACCAGATGTTTAACACTGTTAATTAATGGCTCTGTCACCCTGAGTGGCATCAGCCTTCTCTTTTCTGTCTCCTTCACCTTCCCTCTTCACTCCCCTTCTGGAGGGCCTGACTCTAAAGGGGAAGAATCTGACACTGGTTCGGTGGGGCCTGAGACCAGCACGGGGGAGAGGAGAGAGTGGCCCCGAGAAGGCGGTTCCTCGCCCAGTAGGGAGCGTGCATATATTGACAGACTGGCATTGGGGACAGGGAGAAGGAATAGTGGCAGGGAGGCTGAAGCCCTGAGGTCACGAACAGACATGTTTCGTCTGGTGTAAATAGAGATTTCAAAAAATGCAAGTAAGTGCCAGCATTTAAAAACAAGACAATGTCACATCCATCAGACATATAGACTTCCTTCTAAAATGGACACATCTGGGCCCACCTCCTGAGAAGGTGACAGTCAGCAGGAGAAGAGAAGAGCTGAGTCACAGCTGTCATGTCCAGATGGGGTGCCTGCCCTCCCCTCTGCCCCTGCCCCTCCCTGCTCACTCAGCTCATGTGTCACCCGCCAGCCCTGAGAACATCTGGGGTGGGATCCATTGTACCTGGGACAAGTGCCGGACTCGACATGGGTTGGTGTGGCCGATGAGGGAGAGGGGAGTCTGGGAGTGCCAAGGCGGGAGTCAGGGCACCTGGGGGATTCTAGTGCCATTGACACAAATGAGGGATCAGGGAGCAACATGTTATGGGGGAAACATGATGGATTTATTTGGGGCAGCCTGCAGGAGAGATGTCTGGGTGACAGTGGGATGGAGATGGCCATGTGGTCGGTCTGGAGGCCAGAAGAGAGCGGCTGGGGAGCTGATGGAGCCAGGGTGGAAGTGGACCCCCTGCAGAAGAGGGGGTGGGGGTGCTGAGACCTGCCTGGGAGCAGTCAGAGTGAGAGGAGAGACAGGTGGGAATAGAACCATGGAGAACCACTCCTTTGGGAGGAAGAACCAAAGATGGTTAGGGCCAACTGAGAGGTCGGAAGGAACCTGGACAATGTAATGGCAGAGCAATAGGTAAAGTGTTCAAGATGTGTATGACGTCTTCCTCTGGGTCATCTGCTTTGAAGCCCAAGGAGTGTTTCCAGCAGGCTCTGTGGCCAAGAGGGAGGGAAATGGGACCGAAGCGCTGGCTCCTTCTGGGGCCCTGTGCTCACTGGCTCCCTGAAGAGACACGAAACCAACCATTTATTTTACATCATGGCAACTCCACCTGTTTCAGGCCACGGGGGTTCTTTTCCTTAATAACTTCAGAATGACAGGCTTTGTCCCTAATTGAAAGTTTCAGTATCATTCCAGAAATGACTCACTAGGGACGCCCTGAGTGCTGTGTGCATGTTGGAGGGGTACAGCTTCCGTTACTGACGCAGACACATGGCGCCCTGAAAAATCTTCTCTAAGGAAAGGCAGAAGAAACAGAGCCTTGAGGTCAGAGAGCCCTGGGGCCAGCCCCTGACCCACTGTTCTCCTGTCCCTCGCCTCTCTAGCTTGGTCTGTGTCTGTGTGACATGAGGACACACCACTGGGAGGATTAAATGGATGGCTTATGTGGGACCCAGGCCCGAGCCTGAGACTGTCACCCTCAATGGTGCTTCCCCGCTACTCCCTCTGCCACCACCGGCACAGAAGGTGACAGATGTTACTGGTCTCACCTCATTTCAATAGATTTACAAGCATCCCTTTATGCGGTGCTGAAAAATTGGGTGTAATTCCTATTTTAAGAACACGGTGGAGCTCATTATTTGAACAATGCTTTGGAAAGTCCTTTTGGGGAGTGAATAATAATCACCCTTTCGTAAGACTTTTGTGCCCATGTTCATGAATTTCTTGGTTTGAAGTGCAGTTCACCTGGAAGGTCTTGCCCACGATCTCCCCCTGGGCATGCTGTGACCATCTTCTCTCCATGGGACACACTGCTCCCTTTCCTGTGTATGTCATCTTTCCACCTTCGGTCCCCTCTCCCCACCCCCTCGGGCTCACACATCATGCTCCCTGACGGTCCCCTCAGCAGGAGCCTGCTTTTCCTCCCGGAGTCTCTGTGTGTGGCCGTGACCTGCCAGCTAGTGCTTTTCCTTCTGCAGAAATTCCAGCCCAGATGAGTCTCGATGCCCGAAATATTTGCTGTGTGTAAATGACAGGGCGGGAGTGTGTATGGCGGGTGTGGGGGGCCCACCAAAGACATCCATGTCCTCATCCCTGGAACCCGTGACTGTATTACCTTATGCAGCAAGGGGGACTTTGCAGATGTGATTCAGTGAAGGACCTTGACATGGGGAGAGCATCCTGGATTAACCAGGTGGGTCCTTTGTAGTCACATGGGTTCTGTGACACCGGGGGGTGTGCCTATGGAAGAACGGTTTGAGGGAGGCAGTGTTGCTGGCCCTGAGGATGGAATGTGGGGGGCCTCTAGAAGCTGCAGAAGGCAGGGAAGTGGATTCTCCCCTAGAGCCTCCAGAAAGGAGCGCAGCCCTGCCAACACCTTGATTTTAGCCCCCTGAGGCCTGCGCCGATCTCTAACCTGCACTGTACGAGAAGAAACGTGTGGTTTGCAGCCACTCGGTCTGTGGGAGTTGGCCACAGCAACAACAGGAAGTGAATACAGTCGGGGGCTCACTTCGCTCCCTGGTCAGGGGCAGGCATGCCCCGGGGGAGCGTGAGGGGCTGGCAGGAAGAACGGGAGAAGACCCCATCTTCCGGGGCGTCAGCAGCACGCCTGATGCTCCTCACTCCAGGGGATTTTAGGTGCTCTTTTTTAAAATTGTAGTAACATACCCATACAGACAGCTTACCTTCTTAACCACTTAGAAGTGTACAGCTCAGTAGTATTGAGTCTATTCACACTGTTGTACCTCTGTCTCCAGAATTCTTTCCTCTTACACACTGACACGCTGTACCCATTCAACAACTCTCCAATCCCCCCCAGCCCCCCGCAACTGTTCTCCTTTCTGTCTCTGAATTTGACTATTTTAGATACCTCATCTAAGAGGAATTATACAATACTTGTCTTTCTGTGTCTGGCTTTGTTTACTCAGCATGTCTTCAGGGTTCTTGTAGCTCGAGTCAGACTTTCTTTTTTTGTTTGTTTGTTTTTTGTTTGTATGTGGGTAGTTCCCTGGCTGGGAATCGAACCCAGGCCGCAGCACTGACAGCACCAGCACTGAAGCCTTAAGCCACTACACCATCAGGGAACTCCTAGAGTCAGACTTTCATTCCTTTTTAAGGCTGAATAATATTCCATTGTGTGTATAGAGCACATATTGTTTAGCCATTCATTCACGGATGGACACTTGGGCTGCTTTTCCCTTTTGGCTATTGTGAATAATGCTGCTGTAAACATGGGTATACAAACATCTTTTTGAGTCCCAGCTTTCAGTCCTTTGAGCTATATACCCAGAAGAGAAATTCCTGGATCATAGGATAATTCTATTTAAAAATTTTTGAGGAACCACCATACTGCTTTTCATAGTGGATGCACCATTTCACATGCTCACTAACCCATTTTAACCTTTTTTTAATTTTTATTTTTTGGCTTAAACAACATATATTTCTCACAGTCCTTGAGACTGCTACATTCAAGTTCAAGGCATCGGCAGATTAGGCGTTGGTGAGAGGCCTGCTTCCCGGTTCACGGGCATGAGTCCTCTCCCTGTGTCCCCACCTGGCAAAAGAACCCATTTTAACCATTTTCAAGTGCACCGGTCAGTGACATTCCCGACATTCACGCTGGTGTGCAGTCACGAACACATCCGGCTCTGCAGGAGCTCTTTGGGTCATAGAACCAGCTCCCCTGGCGTGGAGGGACCGTGCTCAGGAGAGTGACGGGAAATGGGGGCTCCCACTACGGTGCAGGTTGAGCGAGTGAATCTATCATTGAATCATTAAGAAAGCCAGGCCTTTAACTGGACTTGCCGTCTGGTGTCGCGTTGTAGGCCTGTTTTCAAATGCAGTTTGCATTTTCTATAGCAACTGCATACCTGACAGCAGAGTGTTGCCTTGCCTGTGGGAAGGAGGAAAGGAAGGTTGCTCTCAGGCCTAGATAAGCTTGATTTGTGTTTGACAACACCCGCAGCATTTAATCCTGCAATTAAAGTAGGTAAGTCTCCTTTGTTTTCTTTTTCATTGCAAAAACATTAAAATATTACAGAATGCTTGGAAAACATTCCTACTCATTGTCAAGCCACCTTCGTGTGACCAGCTCCACCCATAATACTTACCTGTGCAAGGCATGAACCAAACGTGCTATGTACCTCATTTCCTCATAGCTGCACTGCCGAGGGAGAAGCTGCACCAGCCCTAGCGTCTCCCTCTAATGCTCGCTCCTCAGGTGTCTGGTCATCTTTCTCCACATGCAGGTCACCTCCTCCAAAGTCACCCTCACAAGGTTCACACTTGTTCATTTCCCCAAGTGATATAGCTATTCCCTTTCTAGTTTTGTTTTTCAGTTCTGACCTTGTATTGACATACTCTGTGCATAGGAGCGGGTCCAGATTCCATGCTTATAAGTATAGAATGGCTGTGCACGGGGCTTTAGTGGTCTCACCATCTGCAGATGATTGCTGGGGCAGCCAGCTCGCCCTGGCGGGAAGCCTGCCAGGCTTGGGCTTCGCTCACAGGAGTGTGTCAGATGATGCCCTTTTCCTGCGTGATGCACTGAGGCTGTGCAAGGGGCAGGTTCTGCAGCCCCACTGCCTGTGTTTGGATCTGGCTTCTACCTGTTTGACCTGAGGCAAGTTACTTAACTGGTCTGTACCTCAGTTTCTCTCTCCATGAAATGGAGAAGGTGGTAGTACCTGCCTCACAGACTTATCGTGAAGATTTAATGGCATAATATAAACAGCATAGAATACCGCCCTATACATACATATTAGCATGGTCTTTGTTGCTGTTATTTAGTCTTGGTTCTCCTGCCAGCTCCCTGTCCAATCTTTAGCCAGATACCATCTCCCAAGCCTCAGTTTCCTCGTCTGTAAAACACAGGGTTGAACCGAAAGATCTTTAAGAGCTCGTCCTGTTAAACTTTCCGTGTTCACATTTTTCCTTTTAATTGCACTTGGGGGATGTGGGTGGGACTGCAGGAAGGACTGCCGAACACCGATGGGACAAATGCACAAGACTTGGATTTTACTAGTAATAGACAGAGGAGAGGAGAACCCAATTTGGCCCAGCCCGGACCAGTGAGAGAGTGCAAAGGCCGGGAATGAGCTTGCCTCTGGGAAAGGGGGTGAAGGTGGGCGTGGGTGGAGGCATGCACACCCTTACTGCCAGGTTCCAGAGCTGAAAAGTGCTGGGCAGCGTTTCGGAGAGTCTGCCCCCTCCCCCACCTGGTCCCAACCTTCCCTCTGGGCCCCAGTCGCCCAGATGGTCTAAATGGGAAGAAAAGAGGAAAATCCGTATCCAATCTGCTCTATTCAGAGCAATGGGAAGGAATCTGCATCTCAATTTTATCTTTGTGCTGAGCTTGACTAAGCTTTGCCCCCCAAGTAGTGAGTGATGGGTGGGTGGGAACATGGCATTCGTGGCTCTGAGTGGGGGTGGGGTGGGGGCGCCCCCCATGCCTTTCCCTCCCCATCAAACCTCAGACAGAATAGATCCTTTCCTGCTCTTGGTTTCCCTCCTATTTCCTCTTCTTTTCTTTTCCTTCTCTTTTTCTCCCCCTTTCCCAGGCAGGCAGCCAAGTGGAGACTTTGAATGGAGGCAACAAGGGAGGGGGTCCGGGAAGGAGGACCACTGAGTCCCCTTCCCCAAGGTCCTCAAGGGCTCAAGGGCTGAGCTGAGGTGGAAACAAAAGGAAGCGGCTGGTTCTCTCCGCCCAGCAGGCCCGGCTGGGGGCGGCTCCCGGGCGGCTGTCTGTGCGCTGGCTCCGGGCCTCCGCGCTCTTCCCTGTCCATCGGCGGCCGCTGGAATTTCTTTATCTCAGGTCCTGGAAAAACTGGCTCCCACAGCCCAAACTCACAGGAGGCTCATTTGCAGCAGGAAGTCAGTTTAATAATTTATAGCCATAAAGCTCTCTCCCTGGCCAGGAAGCCAACTCGGGAAACCAAATTAAGCTTCTAAGGCCGCAAGGAGAGTGCATGGAGCCAGGGCTACGAAGGTGCCCGGAGGGCTGGGACCAGTCTCCTCTGGGAAGGAGGATGTATGGAGTGGCCCAGAGCATGGGCTTCTCCAGCTGGCAGTCTCGGGTTCGAATCCCGACTCTGTTAGTAACGGACCGAGAACGGCGATCACAAAGGCATCTCTCAGCTTTCTTGCCAAATTGCCATGAGGACTTGCGAAGAGCTTCGCACAGGGCCTGGTACATTTTCAAAACACAGCAGCCCTGGTCATTCAAGCCCCGCCTCTCTTAGGGTCACAGGTGGTCTTATCCTTTCTGATTACACCCTTTTTATCAATCAGAAGAAAAGAGGTCCCCGGTTGCTCTGGAGGGGACCGCTTTGCAGCAGTAACTTGAGCTTGGTTCAGCTCTCCTGCCTGGTCCTCCCGCCTCCCTGCTTCTGGCCAGGGCCACCTCCTGTGGCTGAGCCGTCTGTGCTGCAGGAGGTGCAGGCGGGGGCTGAAGTTCAGCTTCGTTCCAGCAGTGGGGCTGGGTTGTCCAGGAGGAAGAGGCACCCAGTTCCAGTTCTCAGTTACCCTGCAGACAGGTGTCCTGCTCTAACCCATCCCTCTCACTGCCCGCTGCCACCTAACTTCCCCGAGCACAGTCCCAATCGCCCTCCACTGCCCCCACCATCAGCAGGTCCTCCTTTGCAGCAGAAACCTCTTGCTTTGGGTTTGTACTGAAGTCTCCCACGATGTGGCCGTGGCCGTCCTTTCCAGACTCATCTCTCTGCGTCTCCCTCTGCCCATTCCTCCAGCCTCTCTGGCTCATGCGAGGAAGGGCCAGGGCCAAGGCTTTTCGCTCGGGCCATTTGCCCTCAGTCTGGAGTGTCCTTGCTCGAGTGGCTGGGGAAGCTCCTCCTTTCCTCCCTTGCAGCCCCGTTGGAGTTCTCTCTTCTACGTGAGGCACCTGAGACCTCCGTCCTTCTGGCATTCCGCTCACTTCCCTTCCCCAGGACATCTTACTCTTCTCTCCAGAACCCCTCACCATCTGCTTCCTGCCCATCTACCCATGCTTCCATCGCCTTTGAAGGACTGGAACCGGCAGGAGGACTGGGATCCCCTATGCATCCTCACACTGAATGGAATGAGGCAGGATTTGATGGTCCTCGGTGTGGCAGTTCAGCCTCTCCCCACCGCAGGAAGGTCTGGGCAATGGGCTCTCTGGCAATCAGGGCTGTGCAGAGAGAGCCTGCTGGGAAGCCAGTTTGGGCTCTGTGAGAGGTTCAGCACACACACACACACACACACACACACACACACACCCCTCTGTCTCCTTCATCCTTTGCTCCAGAGAGAGGAGCAAAAGCCCTTCTATAACTGTGGGTCTTCCAACAGCTCTGGCCTTGGCCCTCTGCCCTTCTCTCTCACTCAGCAGTTTCATCCCTTCCCACAGTTTCAACTAATCCATCTCCCACTATCTGTGCTGGGAAAGTGAGCCCTGGACGAGTCTCATACAAGGCGAAGCATCCTCAAGGGGGTGCCTGCGTGGGTGTGCGTTCTCTCACACGTACATGCACATGCATTCACACGCCTCTGGGCTCCACTGGGGTGACCCCATATCGAGTACTACAGGGAACTGGGGCAGAGCGGGATAGAAGGCTGTAGGAGCTCTGGCCGATGATTTGGAAAAATGCTTTCCTTATCACTGGGGGTTTCCCAAAATAGCAGGAGTCAGCTGGTGCTGTGCCGGCCTTCCCCCGACTCCTAGAACAAGCACCCTACCACAGTGCCAGTGACAAGCAGCCCTGAGACAGGGCAAAGCACAGGCATTCTGTGCCCCCTTACCCATTCAGGTCCCAGGCCCCAGTGGGTCACTGCCTTGTGACATATTGTTCCCTGGGGAGATGTCTCCCGTCCTCTATTAACTGTAAGCTCCTTGAAGGCAAGGACCATACTTTCGTTGTGTGGGTATCTCACTTCCCCATCTGTACAGAGGCTAGCACATAGTAGATATTCAATAAATGTTCAATGAAGTTTTGTGTAAGCGAATGAATGATGAACCTGGACAGACAGTTGAGTAACTAGTTGAATATTTTATGTTTATGAATACATGTATACAAATGGATTTCATAAAGGCCTACTCTGTGCCAGACTTAATTCTGGGTGCATTATAAGCATGCTCCCTAAGGTAAGGACTATTAGCCTCATTTGACATGGGTGATGAAACTAGGATTTGCACCCAGGTCTGGCAGCCTCCCAAGCTCAGGACTTCCCACGGTACTCTGCAACACTCAGGAAGACCTCTGCCTCTTCTACCTGCTGCCAATGGAGAAATTCTGGGATTATTTTAACATCAGATCAAACAAACATGTTAGAAATAGAAATTCTTGTTTGTCTATTGGCATATTGGCTCTAAGTATAAGGAACCAAGCTGTGTGGTTAAGAATGGTGCTTGGCTAATGATAACTGAGACCTGAGAAACAAAAGCTTAAACACATTAGGAATGAATTATTCAACAACAGCAACAATAATAGTAATAGCCAACTGTTAAACAATGCCCAGTTTGCGGCAGCCTATTAGACAAAATACTCATCTCATCTTCGCAACGACTCCGTGAGGTAGGTGCTGTTATATTCTGCATTTCACACACAAGGACACAGGCACAGAGCTGTGATGGTCAGACATGGGAGGGAAGTCTGGTGCTCGGGCCAGAGGTGTTCTGTCCTCAGCATCCCAGGTTCCATCTCTCTTTCTGCACCACGATCCTTACCACTTGGCCCAAGGTGGAGCAGCAGGTGGGGAGAAGGAAAGTACCTCCCACCAGCCCCAAGGATGGTTTCCTCACACCTGTCACCGGCACTCCTCTCTGGAAGTCCGGGAGCACTTGGAGCAGGCACATGGATCTCCATTCCCCGTAGGTGCAGGAGCTCCATTAGGAAGAAGGAAGGCAGGAATAGACATGAGGAGGCAACACTGTGTAGGCGACGCCTGGTGTGACACAACTGGGACTGGCTTCATCAAAAACAGGGGAGATTTTATGACAAGCATCCGGCGGTGGGGTGGCTCATGGAAGTAGAACGTAGTCACACCTCAGGAAAGGGCTGGAGCTGGGCAGTGAGTTTGGAATTTTTTATGCTGAGGTGATCCCTGATGGCGGTATTCCAGGTATGGCCTTTTGTCATCAGGGTTGTAATGATGGACCCAAGTTTCATCACCTGTAATGATTTTCTTTAAGAAGTCCTCACCTTCTTTTTCAAAATTTAAAAAAAAAAAAAAAAGAAATTGGAGGAACTTCTGTTAAGAATTCAATAACACACGCTGTTGGAAGTGAGCATCTGAACACCTCCATGTCGATGTGCACTGGGTGAACAACGTAAGCCTCTGTGTGTGCGAGGTCAAGGATGACGGAGGGGAGATGCCATGTGACTACACAGAACTGGTTATGTCCAGATATGTCTCATGTAGCAAAAATATTACAGTGGAGGCAAAATTTATCAGCCCTCCCTTGTTGTTTCCAAAAACGGGAACTGCTTGGGAGTTGGGCAGTCACTCCCCGACCCCCTGCCAAGTCTCTAGAAGTCTGCTCAGAAGGTCACACCCTGCAACACCCTTGCTGAGGTTTGGTTTGACTACTCTTCTTTTTGTAGCATGGCAACTCCTGTTCTGCTGGCATTTACTGAGCTGCGAGCCCTGGCTCATTGAACCCTGCCCTGACCATCAGCATCCCACACTCCAGCCTCATTCTTGCTGCCCTGGTCCTTCTGTCCCTCCTCTGTACTCTTCTTAGGGTCTATTGGTTCCTTGCCAAGGGCAGAGGAAGTCCTTGAAGGTGATGGCCAAACAGGCCTGTGTGTGAGCCCCTGAGGGGTTCCCGCAGTCAGCCTCTTGGCCCACCCTTGCATTCCTAAGGATTGGAATGCTCATCTGAAAAGAGGGCTTTTCTCATCTCCTCCCTGACGAGTGTCGAGCCCGCGCGTCTCTGGGGACTCTCCGGGCTGTGTGTGGTGTGCAGGCCCATCCGCGACTCTGGCGCTCTCTTCTTTCTCTCTGTCACCTGAGTAGAGGTCCTGCCCACAGTCCCTTCTGGCCCTCATTCATGCTCTGTGTTCCCTTCCCTTCTCCTCCAAGGGCAGGCGTGCTGTGTCAGAGCCCAGGTGGAGGAAGTGATAGTACTCTAGCAATTCCTGATTTAGGAGGGACTTGGAAGACATATTACCTAACAGCCCTAAGTGAGTGGAATTTCTGCTTCAGAAATTACTTACTTTAAGGCCCGAGGTCTGGGGCAGGGGAAGGCCCAGGACATGCTCCTAATTCAGGCCCCAGAGTTTGGGATCTGGCCCCACTGAGAGCCAGGCCTGGGAGCTGTGGGGGTGGGGAGGCAGGGAGGCCTGGGATGGGAGAAGGGGGCAGGGGGAGGATTGGGGACAATGAGGGGAAGGCAGTTGTCCTACACTTTCTGTCCTGAGTGGCTGATAGAGGCACAGCCTAGTTAAGTTCTAAAAAGCTATTTGCATATGCGTTGAATATCACCAATTAGGTGTTGGATCAGCCAGGGGCCCCCCTCCCGCAGGAAACAGATGGCACACTCAAATTGGGAAACGAGAGGGCAGTTTAATAAAGGAACTATTTACAAAGCTGTGGGAAGGGATTGGGGAACCATATGAGACTGCTCACTGTGGGTACCCCGGAGCTGGTAAGGAGGGGGCGGTACCCCTAGGCCTGAGGGGAGGCGGGAGGGAGGGATTGATTGCTGGAACCTGGAGGCTGACAAGCCCGCAGGACAGGAGCTCGCTCTGCTGCCTCCTGTTTCCCTCCCGCCTCCCATCTTCTGCCACTGCCCCCCACCGTCCATTGGCCAACTGAGGGAATGAGTGAGTCCCTCCCTGGATGCAGCCCGGGCACAGAGCAGGGAGGAAGAGAAACAGCTGAGGGATACATAGAAGGCTTCCAGCGCCGGTGTCAGAGAACGCAAGGAGTTCTCCCAGTGCCCCCCATTTCTCCCAGTGCCCCCCATTTCTCCCAGTGCCCCCCATTTCTCCCAGAATAGCTCCCACTGATGGATGCTCACTGTCTGCCAGGCACTTTTCCAGGCTTCTTAAAGACAGGAACTCCTTTAATACTTGTGTCTGCGGAGGGAGTTGATGTCGCTCTTCTCACTCCTAATTTGGGGACACGAAGGCAGGGAGAAGTTAAGTATTTTTTTCCAGACTCACAGCTGAAAAGGAGAAGAGCTGGGGTTTGAACCCAGGTGGACTGGCCCCAGGGGCTTGGCCCTGCCGGATTCCTCACTGCCCCGGGGTCAGTGTCAGGGAGAGGAGAGGGTGGGCACAAGGGGTTGGGCAGCGGGGAGGAACCAGCTCAGCGCGGAGGAGTCACTGCAGGGGTGAGCGAGGGCCAGACCGCTGCAAGGTCTCTGCTCCGAGGGATGGCCACGCTCTCGCATGAGAGGATCCAAGAGGTGCTCTAGGGACTAGAGGTGCAGGATGGAGCAGGGCAAGGGAGAAGCGGGGTGGGGGGGGCTGCTGGACATCACGCTGCGTGGTCACTGGGGTCTTTCCTGGAAGCCTTGCAGCAATGCAAGGACAGGCGTTACCCCGTTTCGCACACATGTGGGGAAACTAGGCAGGAGGGAACTCATGGGACTGCAATTGTCCAGCCCTGAGGTCAGGTAGTGGCAGTAGGAAGGGAAGAGAGGAGGGTTTGGGAGCCAGGGGTCTTCGAGAGGGACTGAAGGCCGGGGGCTTCTAGCCCTAAAGGAGGTTGGCACCTCTGGCATCGCTCACCTGCTGGCCCCGGGCTCCCACCCCCGGGGTAGAAGATTCTGAGTTACTCCCTCCCCCAGCCGGGAATCCAAGCTCAAAAGTGACCATAAGAGGTCACTCATAGGGGTTAGGGACCTGTGAAGGAAGTGGGGTCCGCAGGGTGAGGTGACACAGCGGGTGGGCCATGGAAGGAGAGGGGTGAGAGCTGATTCTGAGGGTGTCAGTCAGGCCTCGGGGAGACTTTTGGGCTCGTCCGTGTTAGAAGTGGAAGGGAATCCAAACTAGTTTTTAAAAAGGTTCTAAACATTTTGATGGACTAGGTAATATTCAAACAGTTAATATTCAAAAATGAAACTAATCTAAAAGGTATTAGAGGGCTGTCTGGAAAAAATCCAGCCATAAATGCCTGTATTTTTCACATCACATGGCTGGGTACTTTGCAGACAGCCCTTGTGTATTGAGAAGCCCGGATCCCTGTTTTGCCACTTATAAGTAAACTTTTTTTGTTGTTAGTTTGGTTTATTTTTTCAGTGTCTGTTCATGCTAAGATGAGCAAATATAAATATATATTCCTATCTGTATCCTCCTTTTTGCACAAAAGGGAGCATGCTATTGCATTGTTTTCCACCGTGCTTTTTTCAGTTAATATTGCTGGAAATTTCTCCATGTCAGAATCTAGAGAAAAATCCTCCTTTTCTAGAGCTTCATAGTGCTCCATTACACATAAGCTAGCTACTACAGCTGATTCAAGCATCTCCAGTTGCTAGATACTTAGTTGTTTCCTCTTCTGTTATTTCAAAGTGCCGCAGGGGGGACCTTGTGCGTAAATTCCTTCGCACACGTGCAGGTGCCTCTGTGGTCTATTTTTGTTTCTCAATTGTCTATGATGAAGGAGCAGGTTTTACTTTGCACTTTACAGTCTGTCACAGGTGGATGCTTATGTAAAATTTAATAAAAGTGATTAACTAGCGATGTGAATTGAAAAAGAAAAAACTATGCAAAATACAAGCCCAGGTATTTTGTGACCAGAGTCAATAGCTATAAAAATTACTCTGTCAAAGGACTATCATTTTTCAAATACTTAGTCTCAAATTTCTGCATTTATCTTGCCACAGAGTCATCACAGTTTGTGGATCAACCCTGGTCCCCGAACCCCACTTTGTTTGTTTGTTTTGTTTTTGCTTTTTGGTATGTGGGCAGCTCCCTGGCTGGGACTCGAACCCAGGCCGCAGTGTTGACAGCGCCAGTGCCGAAGCCTTAAGCCACTACACCACCAGGGGACTCCCCGAACCCCACTTTGAACAGCACTGATCTAGGCTCCCAGAAATTAGGTCGGAAGGTAAACGCCTGTCGTTGGACCAGCTGCTGTCAGATCCCCTCCAGGGGCCGTACCACCTGCGCACCCCGCCCCAGTGTACGAGAGTCCCCCTTCCCCACAGCCCCACCAAGGGTGTGTCGTCTAACTTGGACTTTTTGCTAACCTGATCAGTTCTCTCAGTCCAAATTTTAATTTGCATTGGCCTTATTATGAATTAAACTAAATGTCACTCGTATTTTGAAGCCTGTTTGCATTTATATTTCTTGCTCATCTTTCTACTGGATTGTTGATCTTTATCTTCTTGATTCCCAGGAGCTCCTTACATATTAGGAATATTAGCCCATCTGTGATGTGAATTGCAAGTATTTGTTTTCTAGTTTGTCACATGCCTTTTGTTTTTGCTTAATGTTTGGGGGCTTTTTTTGAGGGGGGAAGCATGGGGAAGTTAGTGATTTTTAAATTTGTCACCTTTTTCTTTAATAGCTTCTGGATATTGAGTCACGGCTTTCTTCCCCAAGGTTATAAAGAATTCTGTCTGCATTTTCTTCTAGTATTTTGATGGTTTTATTCTTAGCATTTACTTTTTAATCTAGCTAGAATTTTTCCCAGTATAAAGTGTGAGTTATTGATCAAAATTTGTCTTTTTACAAACAGCTATTCTCTTATCCTAGCTCTATTTATTAAAATCCTTAAGATACAACCTTTATCATTAAAACTAATTTTAAGCCATATGAGATCATAATAGGAAAAGTTCTATAATTTGTCGGTTTGGTGTAGAAAACCATTCCAAGGGAAATTAGCATTCAAGATATGATCTATAACTTTGCATCACTAGAGCAGAATAAACTCTAAGTCACATACATAAAATATAAATTTACTTAAACAAACCAACCACCTTGTGGGGCCGCTGATGACCAAGAGGGACTTGGGAGAAGTGGGCATTGCCAAGGGAGCCTGTGGTGAGACCAAGTGCTTGCATTGCAGGTCTCCTCCCAGCCTGCCTCCGGGAGCTAGGCCCACAGAGAGGCCCACCATGGTGTCCCTGGGACCCCTGGCTGTCGCCCTGTTGCCGCCCAGCCTCACGCTGCTGGTGTTCCACCTCTCCAGCTCCCAGGATGTGGCCAGTGAACCCAGCGGAGAGCAGCAGCTGTGTGCCCTGAGGGAACACCCCACCGTGGCCTTCGCAGGTGAGAGCCATTTCCCACTCAGTTTTCTTGTTGTTTTTATTTTGTTTTGTTTTGTTTTTGCAATGACCATGTCCTGAAAGACTTAGGTCTGCCCTCCACAGGGTCACTCTGGCTGATGGAAGTCCTGGGATGGTCACTTCCTGTAGGGTGTAGAGACTCTTCCTCTGGGGATGATGTCTGGACAGCAGCCATGGGCTGGAGGGGTCTGATTTTAGTTTCCAGGCCATGTATTCAGACCTTTCATCCATGTTTACCCAGGGAGGAGGGGTCTTTCTCTGGGATTCTTTGCTAGAGAACGAGGTGTGGATACCCTGACTAGTGTCAGGTCTAGCTCTTCTGGAAGCATGAGCTCTATTTGTTGGCTTCCCTAGGGGGGAGAATGAAGGTGACTCACTCATTAGACACGCCTAGTCATCCCTGGAAAGCCTCTTTCTGCTCTAAGAAGGCTGAGGGACTGCGTGTCTTTGGGGTCCCAGGAACCCCCAGGGAAAGTGGCCCTGATGACTAATAACTCCTTCCATCTGTCAAGGGAGGGCATAGGAGTGTCCTATTAAAGTGTTTCCCAAACTGGGATTTGTGACTTGCTAGACATAGGCTGACGGGTCCATAAGATCTCAAGAAGAGTTTCTAAGATGAGTATATACATTTGATGATAATCTAAAAACAAAACACAAAATACTGGAGTTTCCTGGGTGGTCTCCCATGACCTGTTAGGCAGGGTCGGGGTCCCTGGTGGTGTTACAGTCACATTGACACTTCAGGATCCATTGCCTACATGACAGCTCACACTGGGACTTGCAGATGGAGTCCCGGGTCCCCAGGCTCTTAAGTCTGATAAACACCTGTCCTGTTTCCCTTCACAGGAACCTGGGCGGGGAGGCAGGACAAGGCTATCACCTCCATTTACAAGTCAGGGGGCTGAGATGTAGGGGAGGGTTGGAGAGACTTGTCAGAGCCCCCATGGCAAAGTGATCAGGTGCTCCACCCTCAGGTGTCCAAGCAGGAGGACAGGCAACCTGTCTTGTGGGATTCCACACAGCCAGTCAAGGGGGGCAAGCTGGAAACCAGAGTGGAAAAATAAATCCATGAGCCTGAGGCTGGCGTGGGGTTTGGGAGGCGTGGCCCGGGGGCACGGTATGAATAGCCGCTGGGGGCTGCATAGCCGCTGGGGGCTGCGAGCTGGAAGACTTGGGGCATTGAGAAGTGTGGAATTCCCAGCTGTGAGCTGGCTCCTGGCTCCTGTCTCAGGAAGGAGGGTTTCCAGCTGTTTCCTCTGTGCTGTCTTGTTTGAGCAGGGACCCAGGCTTTGAAGGCTTAAATGGATTAAAGTAAGTCAGCAATGTCTTTAAAGCATACAAAACATGTGCACATCCTCGGACTTCTGATGGGTCCTGAAGTGCTGATGGTGGCTGTCACAAGGGAAGGACCAAGTAGGGGACCGAGGGAGCTGGAGTCTGAGGGCGGAGAGCAGTCCCCCTCACGCTGGGGGCTCCGTGGCAGCTCCTAATGAAACATTTCCTCTCAGGGGCTTTGCCGGGGGCACTCTTGGCCTGGCTGATTCTGAGGACAGGGACAATGGCAGGAGAGCAGAGGATCTCTGTTCGTCTGCCAGGCTGGTCTGTACTGGAGCGTAGGGGGAGGGTGGAGATGTGGGAGTTGTGTCCTTGGGTGCCTGGCTTCCTTGACATAATATTTTATCTTTACGTGTCAATGTCTTAAATGAAACTGACTTGCCACCCCACCCTCTTTCAGAATAAAGGAATGTGACTCCAACTGACATAGGTGATTGTCACAGCGTCAGTCACTAAGGAATCCTTGTAGACCTGCACAAGCCGAAATGGTCAGTCACCTTCGACTGACAGGCCTGGAGAGCGGCATTCCCTCTGCTTTTCCTGCCCAGCCCTCTGGCCTCCACCAGCCTCCCTTCTTCCCCATTCTGACAGCTTTGGGGCTCTCCATTCATTCACCAAGTTTTTATTGGGCCCTACTTGATGCCAAGCACAGAGCTGGACACTGGGGGCCTCAGAAGTGAACAGGACTGTCTTTTGAATACTCAAGTATGTCTCATGGTTCCTTAAAAGTCACTCTCTCTGGCCCCCCAGCACAGATGCTCCTATACCAGGATTAGTCCTCTTGTCTCCCCACGTCATTTGGCACCACTGAGCACATCCTGGGAACTTGAGTCGTGTTGAGTGACTATGATCTGTGTTCCAGAGAAGTCACCATAGTCCAACCCAGCACCAATCCCCACCTTCTAGGGTCCCCTCATATGCTACACCTTATTTCTGACCAATCTGTAGGTTTCCATCCCTGTGGCTGAGTCTCCTTCTCCCCGACACCTGGCTGATCTGTGAATAACCCCTAAATACCCTAGAGGGGCAGCTAGTTGCGGAATCGGACAGATATTTTCCTGTTTTGTAAGGTTAATTGTTTTTACTATGTGTTTCTTTTAGGGGAGACCCTCCCGCGTTTCTCTTCAGCTTGCATGTTATTCTTTTTGCCACAGCATTGCCTTCCTAGGCAGCAGGGAGAAGCCAATATAGAGTTAACACTGGCAGTGGTTAATCCACAAAGTGGGTAATTGAATTGACTATACATAATTAAAATCATAGGCGCGTCATGGAGAATGTCATTTTTCTCTTAAAGACACCGTCCAAAGCCTTCACTGCACACGCAGCTCAGAACGTGCTTGGTGTTTTAAAGACAGCCTTCCCTCTGGTCCTCTTTGCCTGTTTAATCAGAGGGAGCTGGCTCCGATCCCAAGGCGGTTCCCCCAGGATCATCAGGGCTGCACATCTCTTTCTTCTCTCCCTTTCGGCCTTGACCGTGCTGGTGGTCCCTTCTGTACTAAGGGGGAGAGACAGAAACTGGAAGGGGCCTCCACCCTCACTTCCCCACCCCCTACCTCCGCTCTGTCATCCCTGCCCCCACCCTGCTTCCTCTCCCTCTCCCCTCCTCCCCAAGGAAGGGCCTGAGTGAGTGAAAGCTGAGCTAAGTCCCCACATGTTGTTTCTCCTGGTCTGCTGCAGCTCTCTTGCCGCCTCTTCCCCTGTTTGGCTGCCCACATCTGGAATACCTCTGTCCGAAGGGAAGAAGGGAATGAAAGTGTGACCCTGTCGTGGAATACTCAGTCTGATGGGAACAGGCAAACCTCTCACACCGCCTCTCTTCACCACCCCCCAAAAAAACACTTGAGCACATTTAGAGTGACAATAACATACAATGTGAATGGAAGAGAAAGGGTAGAGAGAATATGGAACAAAATAAGGCCAGTTGGAGAGATAATAATCCAGGAAGGCTTCTTGGAGGAAGTGGACTCTTGGCTTAGTCTTTGAGGTATTACGATTTCCTACCAGGATTTCTGAGAGTGGCCCTGAGTTCAGCCAGAAACCCAGCCTGCTTAACTCCAGATCTACTCCTTATATCCATATTGCCCAAAAGTCATTGTACCATAATCACCTGCTCGGGGCAGAGGCGGACCCCAAGGGGTTTGCTTCATTTTGCGGCCGAATTTCTTTCTCTTTCTTTTTTAATTGAGCATATCAGTTTTCTGGAAAAACATCCTACTAGCAAAAACCTCCAGTTCTCCAGCTAGCGATTGTTTGCCTGTGTGCAGAAATGAAGGGCTACTTTAACTCTGTAGTAGAGGGATAATGAGCAATGATTTATTTCCCTTGGGTTACACACACACACACACACACACACACACACACACACACACCCTAGGGCACTGTGGGGAGAAAGCACCTCACATTCCCCCCTCATCTTTATCCCCATTGGCACCAATGTTCCTCTGCCCGAGGCTCTCTCATTACTGGCCACTTCCCTCCCATCCATGAGCCACGGGTGAGGGGGAGCTAGTAAGGGGCTGTGCACCGAAATGGGACAAGGGGTCTCCAGTGGGGGAGAGTCAGTTGGGTACTTTTCCCCATGCATACCCTCCCCAGACCACTGTGCATCATCCAGAGGGCTGCAAGGTCTCCTCTCTGCCCACCCAATGCCCATGAAAGGCTTTCACCTTGGCTGGGAAGATCCTTCCTTGGAGGCAGTGATGGACACTGACCACCCACCCTTCATGGAGCCTAGTCTGATAGCATGATTCTTCTTGTACAGAAGGGAGTGGACGATTTACTCGTATGTTTATTCGAACACTGCCTGGTACTGGGCAGGGCCTGGAGATCCAAGAAGCAAGATCTTCCCTGTCCCCTAGGGCAGTCCACTGGGAGAGACATCTAGCGTGATGGGGGCGTTTATGGTAGTAAAATAGAGGCCTATGGGGGCTCCTCACCCTGGCCTGCAGGAGTCAGGGAAGGCTTCTTGGAGGAGGCAGGGTGGGAATGGGGGTGAATAGGAACTGTTCCACTGAGAGCAAACAGGAGTGCAGTAGTGTGGACTACATCTGGAAAAGTGCACAGTGTTCTAGTTTGGTGGGGCACCATTCTTCCCATGGATCCCCAAGTAATTAATGTGCCAGGCACCCGACTTGGGAGGACAGTGGGGCCAGAACCTGGAGGCCTTCACAGGAATTGGGACTTTCCCTCAGGGCAACTGGGAGCTTTTAAAGGGCTCTAAGCTAGAGAGTGATACCACCAGATTTGCATTTTAGAAAGATCACTCTGGTTGCTTTGTGGGAAATGGGCTGGAGGGGCAGGAGTAGAAGCCAGGACCATCAGAAGGCTGTTGGCACCAGTCCAGGCAAGAGGTGCTGGCGGCTTGGAGGGAGTGGCGTGCAGAGGACAAGATGGATGGATTTCAGAGACAGTTGGAGATTACACAGACAGGATTTGCTAGTGTGTTTGATGCAGCTGGTGAGGGTCTGAGGGAGTCAAGGGTGATTACAGGTCTCCCTTGGGCAGCTGGGAGGCAGGTGGAGCCCTTCTCTGAGCTAGGGAACATAGCTGGAACAGTGATTACACCCTGCAACCCACCAGCTGGTTGCTCACAGGTCCCCTGGCACCCCTTGTCTCACTGCACCCTGATTTCACCCTGACTGCAGCCCTGCCATTCTTCGGTCCCATGCTGGTGCAGCTGGGAACCCTTGGTCCAACAGTAACTGAATGTTTGCCTCTCCCTCCCCCAGACCTGAAGCCCTGGGTCTCTAACTTCACCTACCCTGGAGCCCAAGATTTCTCCCAGCTCGCTCTGGATCCCGCTAGGAACCAGCTCATCGTGGGAGCCAGGTAATGAGGTGCAGGAAGGTTGGGGCCAGGAGTGCGGGTGTTTAGAATTGGGTAGAGGGAGTATTATTTGGGATGAGCCCACTATGGGCATTCCCGTGTCCTGGGCCCCCATTGCTCTCTGCCAGCCTTCTCTGTGTCTGAATGTTTGCTCGCCACAGAAGGAAGCATTTGGGGTTGAGGGTGAAGCGACCTTTAGACCTCCAGATCTCAGCAAGCCACATATCTCAATGGCTGGCACTTACTAAAAGCTGGAATGCCTGTTGGCCATCTCCTACCCCCATCCTGCCATGCTGCCTGAGCCAGCCTATCTGGCATCCTCCCAGGGAGCTCCACGCAGAGAAGGTGCCCAGGAGCCCCCTGCTGGCCAGCTGGCCACCTGCAACTGGGATGCCGGACTCAGACCTTGCACTTCTTGGATTTACGTGCAGTTGTAAGAAATGATACTGAGCGATCCAGTCCACATACCCTCCACCCAGTTTCCCCCGATGGCAACATCTTACGTAACAAAAATACAACACTGCCATCAGGAAGCTGGCATTGATAAGGTCCTTCCACCTTATTCAGACTCCACCTGTTTTGTGTACGTACTTTCAAAATCCTGATGCCTCCCTCTGGATCCGTGGAAACATTTTGAAAGCTGCCATTCATTCTGCCACGTGCCAAGCACCATTTTATGTACCACATATATAATGAAGCATCTAGAACATATGGTCAATCAGGCATGGGATATCATCTAATCTTCACAATAACCCCAGGACCTGTCTGTTCCCCATTTGGGGTTGGGGGTTCCATGAGTCCCTTGTATGGAGCAGGAAACTGATGCCCAGACGGGTAGGTTCCCTGCCTGTGGTCACACCGCTCTTCCTGACCCACAGGTGGAGACAAACCTTTTCCTTGAACCTGGCTACGCCCTCGGGGAACAGGGGGAATCAGTCCTGGACTTGGCCCCTCTGCACCCCTTGGAGCAAATGAAGTGGGTTCTCAGCTTCTTTCTCATCCCTCTTTCTCTATAGGTCACTTTTCTTCCTCCTTCTCTTCTACCAGTCAGATCTCCCCCTTCTTTCTGACCCGCTGGGCCTCCGGAATTCAGGCCAGGGGATATTTCTTACTCATTTATACCCCACCTTGTTTCATAAGGGATTTAAAGCGAGTCAGGCTGCAGAGAGTTCTCTCCATTCTCATCTCCCAGAAGAGCAGACTATGTACGATGCTGTGATGAATGATTTTTGATGGGACAAAAATGAATAAAGTGATGCAGTATTTCCCCTAAATTTTTAAAGCTGTGAGCAGATGCCTGTAGTACCTGAGCTGGGGCAGAGCCATAAGCGGGAGCCCATCTGTCCCCGGACCAGGAGGGTGGGGTTGGGAAAGCTCTTCAGGGCCAAGGGGTGGGGAGGGACAGCAGAAGCCTGGAGTCAAGGTCACCTGGTGAGGCCAGGCTTGCCAGGAGAGCAAAGAGGCTTAGTGGGGGCTGAGCCTGGACCCAGAGCTAGAGAGAAGTCTCCAGCCTGACTGGATTCATTCAGCAGGGCCCCTCTTCCTGGCCTGCTCTACAACCTTTCCCCCCCATTTATCTTCTCAGCACAGCCAAGATAGGCCAGCACTTTCTAAAGCAGTTACTCCAAAAAACTTCAGGAATGAAGAGGAATGACCAAAGGAAATACAAGAGGGAAAGAAAACTCGTAGGGAAAACCAACAGTTTACATCTGCTTGACGTTAATAAAGCATTTTAACGTGCATGACACCACTCCCCTGTCTCCACGGCCCTGTGAAATAAAGACAGGCATTAGCAAGACAGGCACATCCATTCTACAGATGCAGACACCACCTTGCTCAGCAGGCCCCTGCAAACGGCTGAGCTGGAGTTCTCTGCCACAGAGACCACTCTGTGAACCTGCCGTCACTTTCATGTGGCACTCTGACTGGTGGTTTCTGTCTCCCTCTGGTCCATACATAGTGGCCTTGTGGCTCCAGAGTCAGGCAAAACAATTTCAGCAGTGCCTGACACTATGAGTGCTTAGTAGGTGGCTGTAGCAGTAGTATTAGTATTATTGTTATCATTATTTAAGGTTGTTTTTTTTTTTTTCAATTGAGACTATTTTTTTAGAACAGTTTTGGGTTCACAGCAAAATTGATGGGAAGCTACAGAGAATCCCCATAACCCCCTGCCCGTGCATGCAGTCTGCCTCACCAGTGACACCCCCACCGAAGTGGTCGTTCGTTACAATTGATGAACCTACACTGACACATCATTATCACCCAAAGTTTATGTTTCGCTCTTGGTGGTGTACATCCTATGGGTTTGGACAAATTTATAATGACATGCATCCAGTATTATGGTGTCATAAAGAGTATTTTCACTGCTCTAAAAATCCTCTGCACGCTGCCTACATCCATTCCCTCCTACCCCCAACCCCTGGCAGCCACTGATCCTTTTACTGTCTTCATAGTTTTGCCTTTTCCAAAATGTCATATAATTGGAATCATACAGTATGTGGCCTTTTCACATAGGCTTCTTTTACTTAATAATAATGCATTTAAGGTCCCTCTATGTCCTTTCATGGCTTGATAGCTCATTTTTATTTTATTTAGCACTCAATAATATTCCATTATCTGAATGGGCCACAGTTTATTTATCTATCCACTTACTGAAGGACATCTTGGCTGCTTCCAAGTTTTGGCAATTATGAATAAAGCTACAATAAACATCCATGTGCACGCTTTGTGTGGACATACATTTTCTTATCTAAGGATTCTGAGCAGCAGGCTGATATGATGAAAATGGTGTTTCAGGAGTTTGAGTCTGGCAGCCTTGTGCTAGCTGGACTATGGAGAAGAAGAATTGTTAGGTGGCAGAGAGGCCAATGTGGGCAGAGAAAACAGGTGGTCCCGGGAGGTAGACATGTGGTCCAGAGTCACTGACTACAGGAAGGACTGCAGGACACTAGGAAGCAGACGGGACCCCAGGGCCCATGGCATAAAGCCAGGAGAGACAGCTCGTCTGCTGAGGAGGGTGTGGGTAGGGTGGTAGGTGAGGGAAGGAGAAAGATGGTCTGTCTGGGGCTGCGAGAGCTCCAGGAGGCTTTAAGTTGAACAGAAACAGGTTCACCTTTGGGAAAGGCGGTGAGGGCTCCTGCCTGGGCCCACCAGGGTGTTTGGGAAGCAGAGACAGTGTGGGTTTCAGAAGTAGACAAGTCTGGGTTTTAACTCCTTCACTTACTCCTTCTGTGACTTGGGCCTTTTACCCAACCTGTTTCCCCACCTGCAAAACAGTTTTCTTCTTTAATGGGGTTGCTGTGAAGATTAAATGAGCTAATGGAGGTAAAGCTCTCCCCCAGGGGTCGGCCCTCTGTAGAGGGTCTGCAATCGGCGCCCCTTGAGGCAGGAGCCGGGAAAGTGCTTCCTGGGCACCTGACTGCAGAACCAATCTGACCTGTGATTTCCATTTCTGTTTTCACAGGAACTACCTCTTCCGACTCAGCCTGGCCAACGTCTCCCTCCTTCAGGTACATTTGCTTCCTTCCCTTCCCTGTAATTTCCCAGGTGGTTGGGAGCCAGCCAGGGCAGCACAAGGAGCAAGATTCAGAATTCGGACCCCAGGGATGAAAACAGGAGCCCCAGGCTCTTTTCACTGGCCGTGGACTCCCACTGGCTGTCAGGGTTCCTGGTGGGAAGATTGTTGGAAGTGGGGGTATGGCCATGCAAGCATGGAGGCACACACAGGCTCATGCATTGTGCACAGGAGCTGCAAGGGGGGGAGAGAAAGAGCACCAGAGTGACCAGCTGTCCCTGTTTACCTGGGACTGAGGAGGCTCAGGATGCAGGACTTCTGGGCTAAAACCAGGCAGTCCTGGGCAAACTGGAATGGCTGGTCATTCTAAGTCCAGCACCTAAATCCACAGGAGGGTCTCTTGAGTTTGGGCCTCAGGGAAAGAGTGTCCCTGCTTCCTTCCTTAGCCTGGCCTGCGTGATCCCCTTCGAGCTCACCATTTTCACTGAGCTGTGATTGATTTATGATCTGCTGCCAAGAAGGACTCCCCAAGCATAATTCCCTAAGTGCTCTAGGAGGCATTTTAATGGGACTCCTTGATCCAGAACATTAATCCCAGATTGAGGGAAAAAATGCCAAACCATCTCTGCAGAGGCTGAGCATTCTAGAGAAAGGAAGGCCATCTTTCTTCTTCAATGAGAGGAGGCCCCAGTCCCGTGTGTAGGAGGCTTGCTGGTCTCCCAGTGAGCACTTATTGTGTATCCGAACTGAGCTGGGGGCTGAGGGCTGTAAGACAAGCAGAGTACCCAACCTGCAGGGCTCACGGTAGAGCTAGAAAAAGATGATGCGTGATATGTATAAGTAAGTAGAAAATGGTCCAAAGAGCTGGTCAGGTGCTGGGCTGTGTGGTACAGGATTTCACTGTCAAGGGCAGCTGGGGAAACTGGTCTGGTTTCTTCTAGCCTCGCCTGGGTCAACTCCCCACGGGCCATTGCAGCTGGTTTATAGAAGGGAAGTTTGAGGGAGCAGAAAAGTGTTCCCATCAGAAGGAACTAGAACAAATTGAAAGACAATGCCATTCATCCATTTATCGGTCTGTCTATCCTTTTGTCCATACCCTTACCAGCCAACCCACCTGTTCATCCATCCTTCTAACCTCCCCACCCCCACCCCACCCCATAAACATTCATTGAGTCTCTACTAAAGCCCAGGTCATTCCTTGCTTCAGTCAGGCTCTGTCCCTTGAGTCCAGCTCTGTCCCTTGAGTCAGACTCTGTCCTTTGCTTCAAAGAGCAGCCCTATAAGAGATCACAAAGGATTCCCTTTCCTGAATGAGACCCATATGGCATGTTCCTGGGACCTGGACTGGAGCAAGGTAGAGGAAGTCGCCAGAGACAGGATCCCATGGCCTGCCAGCTCGGTCACAAGCAGCCTGTCCGAGGCCAATTTTCTATTGGCATCGCAAAAGATGAAGCCAAGATGCCAAACCCAGTAGGTCAGGGTCTGGGGGAAGCCGGTGCAATTCAAAGTGGGTGGGGGGAAGTGGATCCAGGGGTCCCACCCTGAGCTCAGGCAGTTGACTTTTTATTAGGTCCTCATGATTTGCAAATGCAGGTCTTCTAGGAACAGTGAAGTGTCCAAGGAAGGAAAAAAGATACAGATGCACAGAAATAATGGCACTGCTGTGGGAAGCATGCAGGGAGCGGGTGTGTACTGGACCCAGAAGCACCAGGAACCCATTGGGCTCATCAGGATCTGCAAAGACTTCCTAGAGAGCTGCCTTTGGGTTGGAGCTTAAAGGGTGGGGGTTGGCCAGGCAGCTAAGGTGGAGACACAGATGTGCAAAATAGCTTGGAGCACCGAAGGGCCCACTGTGGCGGGATCACAGGGTGTGATTGAGATAAGGGTGGGAGATGAGGCTGGGAAGAGAGATCAATCACATGGCAAAAAGTCTTTCTTCATTGTTGAGCAGAGGGTCCATATTTTACTTTGATGGCAATGGGGGATCCTTAAGAGGTTTTAAGCAGAGAAGTGGCATGAATAGATGTGGTGTTTAGATCACCTGGCCCAGTGCAGAGAATGCATTGGAGGAGGAGCCAGTTACGAGACAACTGCAATAGTCCGGGCTAATGATAGGAGGGTTGAACTAAGGCAGCAGAGAGGGGATGGAGAGAAAAGAGAGGAAGAGATCTTCAGAAGGCAGAATCACACAGGGTCACAGCTCCAGGGAGCACCAGGCACATTGTCTCCTGCATGCAGGTGACCCCTGGGGCTGGGAAAGTGGGCAGCCTTGGATGGGATAGGAAGGCTTGGATTCCCATGGTGCTATGCAGGTTTCTGGCTGCACTGCTGGATAACATGGGATCAGAATGGGAATGGAGTGAACCTGACCCTAGGCAGTGCTTCTCCTTTGGCTACCCCCTAGAATCATCAGGGGAGCTTTAACAAACATTGATGCCTGCATCCCATCCTCAGAGATACTGACTTAATTGGTCTGGGGTCCAGTGGGGAACTGAGATTTTTAAAAGCTCCCTGGTGGTTCTAATGTGCAACCAAATTTAGGAATGACTATTGTAGGATATCAAGCAGGCCTTTTATACAGATGCTGCCCTACTGGTTTGGCTTTTCCAGGTGTCCTTGACAGTTGGCCCACAGGTCTGTGCCTTTTTGGTTTGAAGGTTAGGACTCGTCACCTTGGCATTTGGTTCATCCAGCTCCATGTTTATCTAGTCTCAACCACGGGAAGCTATCTTAATGCAAGCCCCATAATTCATGCTTGGATCAGGGTCTCTGCATCAGGGGGTTCTCTGAGGGGCCCTGCAAACCAGCCACAAGTGCACAAGGAATTAGTTTTACCATTTTCCCAAGTTGTTTCCGGAATTCAGACTGAATTCTTTGTGACAGAAGTAAGGAGAGAAAGAAATGCATTTCATGTCCATGTCCCCACTGTAGGGTGTACCACCTGGCAGCAAAGGGAGAGAACAAGAGAGAAGTCGGAGTGGGCCGCCCAGTGTTCCCACGATTAGGCTGGCAGCAGACCTCGACCTCTGGTCCTCTGGTCTATTGTCAGGCCTTGTGAGAAAGTCCGTAAAAGCTCAGCTTCAGCAAGCACCCCTCCATTGCCCTATCTGGGGCTTCAGATCCTTTCGTTCTCCAACATCTGCTATCACAAGTGGCTCACAGCAAACTAGGGCTAAAAATGAGCTGCATGGCTTTGCCAACAGGAGGAGGCAGGGCTGTGCCCCGACCCCTACCCCAGCTCAGCTTCCTCTGCTCTTCCTATTGCCTGGGGGTTCGCAAGGTAGTAACTCTCCATTACAGCCCACTGATCCTCCCACATGGCCCCAAGGTGTGATTTAACCAAACTTAAAATTCAATGCTTTATTGGTAGTTTAAATAATTAACACCCCTTAAAGAAAAAAAATCTAAAAGCAAACAGTTATGAAAACCAGTGTCCATTAAAAGGACTTCTAAGTACCTAACCCTCATTAACCAATTTATATAAACTACTATTCCTTAAGGAAATCGAAATACCCAAGCCTCCTTCTCAATTCTCCACGGACTGACAGGCAGAGAGATGCAGGTAGGCAGGATGGTGGGGAGGGTCACACACACACACACACACACACACACACACACACACATTGCAGAGGGGACGGGGGCATGAAATCAGTTCACTTGTGATGATTATTTGTCAACGTAACAATAAACTGGTTTGAGGAAAGAAGGTAGCAAGTGGTCAACAGTGTCAGGGAACTGCTATATATAATGAGCTAACTTGGAATTGGCAATTAGAAGCTGATGAGTGACCAGGGGATGGCTTGGTTAGAGGCCTAATTACACTGTATTTATGATCTTGGGCTGCCAGATGTCCTGCAAGTGCAGAAATGGGGTCTCTTGTGCACATATACATCAAACATGTATGGGGCTTTGTCTGGGCCTGGGAGGTCGGTGACACTGATTCTGAGCTCTCCTCTAGTTATCGCCACATTCTCCAAGCTAGTGTGGCAGCTCTAACGTTTTTTGAAATCTAAACTCTGTTGAGCGGTGGACTTAATGCTCAGAAAATATTTGAATGTTCAGCTATTGTCTCTGATATCCAGGGTAGTTGCTGTGTCTACAAAGAGATTATTTAGTTCCTGACTGTCTCACCTGCTTTCTTCCATGGCCAAAAACCATGCAGTTACTCTGTTACCAGAAATTGCCATCCTGGAATTTCTGGGACAGTCCTTGTGCATGGTGGATTGGTCATACGTGTCGATCTCCAGTCCTTCACAAAACTCCACTAAAAGGACAGTGAGAAATTTTAAAAGGTACAAATGCACAATGATGACAGAACAAAAGAGACGTCAGTGGATGGAGCCATCATAACTGATTTCGCAGAGCAGGACGGTTTACAGAGGGGGACGTGACGGAGAATCAAGCAGACCCTCAGAAATTGGGATGTTGGGTATTACGGAATGCGAGGATGGGGTGCAAGGCTAAAGGGGGAAAAGGGCTGAAATTTTCTAATTTGAGAGGTTGGGACAACCTGTCCCATTCCACATAGCAATGCCTTCCTCCATTTTACCCCTCCCCTAACAAAGACTAAGACCCTTCCTCTAAAGACCCAACTGGTAAGGCTCCCAATTTGAAGACCACAGGAAAGGTGAGGTCACTGATGGGAGATGGGACTAGAAAAATGTTTTTCTTCTTTTTCTTTTTGTGCAATTTATTTATTGAAGAAATCTGGTTGTTTAATCTTACAGAGTTTCCCACAGTCTGGATTTTGCTGATTGCAACCCAAGTGATATAACTTAATATGTTCCTCTATGGCCTGTATCATCTATAAATTGATTGTGGGAGCTAAAGACTTTATTCAGTTTAGATTCCAGCAAGATTACCTTATACGAGGTCTGACAATTAAGTTTGTGAACTTGTCACCGTGCACTTAACATTGGCGGCACTGTATAAACAACTCAATACTGTTTCATAACCTTGGTATATCTGTGTCTCACAATTGCATTCATGTTGATGTGTGGCAGTGTCTTGCTGAGTGGCATTCATTATCGTGTGTTTTTGTGTGCTGTCCTAAGAATGTCAGAGCTTGAATTAGAGCAACACGCAAACATTAATATTCCAAACTTGGCAAGAATGGAAGTGAAATCAGGGACATTTTAGTCCAAGTTTATGAAGATAATGCTATGAAGAAAACGGCAGTGTACAAATGGATTGTCTGAGGGGAAGAGAAAGTGTCACTGATGAAGAGAGGTCAGGGTTGCCAGTAACGAGCAGAACTGATGAAAACATTGCAAAAATTTGTCCAAATGTGTGTCAAAGTCATCAGCTAACTGTAAGAAGCATAGCAGACCCAGTAAACATTGATAGAGAAACAGTAAGGGGGAGTTCCCTGATGGCGTAGTGGCTTAAGGCTTCGGCGCTGGCGCTGTCAGCACTGCGGCCTGGGTTCGATTCCCAGTCAGGGAGCTGCCCACATACCAAAAAGCGGGGAAAAAAAAAAAAAAGAAACAGTAAGGAAAATTTTAGTTGAAACTCTTGGCATGAGAAAGGTGTGTGCAAAAATGGTCCCAAAGGAGCTCACTGATGAACAAACGCAAGGCGAGTTGAAGTTTGCCAAGACCTTTTGGAGAGGCAAGATGATGTTTTGAGGGCCATGTTATCAGTGGTGATGAAACATGGGTGTACCAATGACACTGAAACAAAGCATCAAAGTGCATAATGGAAGTCAGCCAAATCTCCATGACCAAACAAGTCCTGTTCGTCAGTCCAAATCAAGAGTTAAAATAATGTTGCTCAACTTTTTTGATATCAGAGGGATTTGGATTGTTTGTTATGAATTTGTAACAACTGGACAGTCAACCAGGTTTACTATTTGGAAGTGCTAAAAAGACTGCATGAAAAGTTAGAAGAAAATAACCAGATCTTTTTGCCAAAAACTCATGGCTCTTGCATCATGACAATGTAACAGCTCACATGGCACTATCTGTGAGGGAGTTTTTAGCCAGTAAACAAATTTTGTATTGGAACACCCTCCCTAGTCACCTGATGTGGCCCCCAATGACTTTTTCCTTTACCTGAAGATAAAGGGAATATTGAAAGGAATATATTTTGATGGCATTCAGATATCTGCAGTCTTACAACAACAGCTGATGGCCATTCCCAGAAAAAGAGTTCCAAAACTGCTTTGAAGGGTGGACTAGGCGCTGGCATTGGTGCACAGCTTCCCAAGGGGAGTCCTTGAAGGTGACCATAGTGATATTCAGCAATGAGATATGTAGCACTTTTTCTAGGATGAGTTCAAGAACTTAAGTGTCAGACCTCATAGGTGTTATTGTATATTTTTTTATGGAGGTATATAATATCCGATTTTTCGCTGGGGTTTAGTTTCTTTTCTTTCTTTCTTTCTTTTTTTTTCTTTTGATATTAGCAGCCATTGATGATTGTTTCCAAGATCCATTAATTCTTTAGGTGTTATAATGTATTCTGCAAAGAGAAACTTCTCATCTACTATTTGGTTACCCAATGATATAGTCATAGGAAAGGCAAGCTATATGCTTCATACTCTGTCTTTATTTCCCAGTGTTCAAATAATGAGCTGATTTGTTAGTATCTGTCAATGATGAGCAATTAATTTTGGTTATTATTATCATCATCATAGACTTCTGGCTTTAAATATTGTTATCTATTCATTGCAGTTATCCTTCATGACTATCTCATTTTTTGCCAGTAGGGGGCCTCTTTAAGTTGGCTTCTGGGTCCTTGGATATGAGGAAGCGTGTCATCTTTGGTTGCATCCTTGCTATTAATATTTATTATAAGGGAATATTTTAGGCTCACTTCGTACATTTCCTAACCCCAGACCTGGAATCAGCCATTTCTCTAAGAAGTCTTGGTTCCTTTCAATGGTAAATGGTTAGTGACTTCTTTTCAAATATAAACAAATAAGGAGGTGGGAAAGGAGGGAGAGGAAACTAAATATAAGGTGATGGAAGGAGAGCTCACACTGGGTAGTGAACTTGTTATGCAACACATAGATGATGCATTGTAGAGTTGTACGCCTGGAACCTATGTAACTCTTGCTAACAGATGTCACCCCAATAAGTCTAACAATAAAAAAATAAATTTAAAAAATACATTAAAAATGTATAAATGAATTTGTTTATATACAAACAAATAGCCCCAAATCACCAGACATTTGAGGAAAGCCTCTAAAGTGGAAGAGAAAGATCATAAAAAACAAGCAAAACGAATGAAGGAAGCTGCAAGGAACAGGGACAATGTGAGAAATAAAAGAAAACCATTTAAAATATTAATCACAAAAAAACTAATTAGACTCTTCTGAGGTATAAAATATATACCTTATTTATAAAATAATAAATTAAAACTATGATTGAGAAAATAAAATTTGAATTTAGAAGATAAAGTTAAAGAAAATCTCCCAGAACTTAGAACAACAACAGAAAACAAGAAATGAAAAACAGGAGAGAAATAACAGAAAGCTAGAGGATCCATGCACAAGGGCCACCAGTGGAATGGATTAATAAGAGTCACAGAAAAGACAACAGAGGAAAAGGTAAGGAAGAAATTAAGGACCAAAATAACATAAGAAAATTTACCAAAACAGAGGATGAGTCTTCACATTGAAAGAGCTACTAAGTTACCAAACAAAGATCTGCACTAAGGCACATCAGTGGGAAGTGCAGGATACTGTAACTAAAGAGAAGATCCTAAAAGCTTCTAGAGCCTAAAGAAACAAAGGAAAAGAAAACGGTCACTGCAAAACATGGGGACTAAGAATTACATCAGACTTCTGAATAGCAACACTGGAATCTGGAAGACAATGGAGTTGAATAAATGCCTTTAAAATTCTGAGTGAAAATTATTTTCAGCCTAGAATTCTGTATCAAAACTGTCCATCAAGTATGAAGATAGAATGAATCAAACATGCAAAAATTTTTAAAAATTGATCTACCATGTTCCTTTTCTTAGGAAGATACTGGGGATGTGTTCCATCAAATCAAAACAAGCAAGTAAATCAAGAAAGAGGGAATCATCGGATTCAGCAAACAAGAGAGAAGAGAAGGTAAGTCCCAGGGTAACAGCCAACCAGGAGTCCTCCAGGGCAACCAGTTCACACTGGGGCAGGAAGAAGAGGATGGGAACTCATAGATTAACTAAACCCTCTGTGTCTACAGTTGGTTTTGTAACACCTGTTAGGCATTTGGGAAAAGTTAGTCATTTGAATTGCAAAATAAGCAAATAAAGAAAATCAAGACAATTATTTGGTTCAGGAAAAAATAAAAAATTGGTCAAGAAAAGAAACCTCAGAATAGGCCTATTTCTCAGAGGCACATGTTTTCACATTTGTCATGAGTGTGAAATCAGGCCACGTCTTTCTGTTGAAGGCATCTTATAGCCTCTGTCGGCCAGGCTGAAGTCCAAATGGCATTGTCATTGCCTGTGCTTGAACTTGGTCATCAGTCTTGATGTTCTGATTCTACCACACCAACCAATTGACATTTCAGGCCACAACAACCATTTTCAGATCGTATGAGGAGGGAATAGGAGTCCTGGTTTGTCAGAAAACCTTCTGTGGATACCTTCTGCTAAGATGAAGAAAGTGCCAGCATCCAAACTTGCAAAATGGGGTCAATAGCTTGGAAGAAAATTCTGGAGGCCAGAGTGGAATACTCTAAGAATTGCTGTATCACTGACACCCTGGGTGGTTCAAAAAATGATACCCTAAAACAAGCAAACAATCAACAACAATTAAAAATGAGCGCTGAAAACGAAATAGAAAAGTAATTCAGAAGAGATGAACTATGAATTCAAAGGTTTAACAACACTTAATTTTTCTTACATTTTTTGTATGCACAAGGTTGACATATGATAAAAATACATCTAAATAAGAATACTTTTAATAAATTTACTTTAAAAATTTAAGTAATAAAGGAATTTGTCAGCATATAGCTCTTCTTAGTGGTTCATATTACAATTGATGGTATCTTAGATTCAGTTAAATCTGGGGTATAGTGGTGGGCAGGAGTGAACAATTTTTACATAGTCATAATAATGTAAAATACCAATATTGATTTTAATTTAAAATACTAGCTTAAATTTAATTTAAAATCTATTATATTAAAAGATTAATAATATTTCATAATTATAATGGGAAGCTGGGGAATGTATATGTGCTTTGATGTAGGGGAGAATGGGATGGGCATGTGAGAAAAATCTTCACTTCTGTAACCAGAAGTTAGAACATGAAGTCTGAAGTGGATATCTAATTCTGAGAACCTGAATCAAAAAACACAGACACAGAGAAATACCTATAAGAGTTTAAAGTAGTTGTCCTTGGGAAATGGGTTAGGGTGTGGGAGGAATAGGTTGCTGGGGGGTTTTTAAATAAATTTTTTCATACTCTTAAACTTTTTCAATGCTGTGCATCACTTTGATAAAAATAAGTTTTTAAATAAAATAAAAATACATTGCCTCAAGCCTGTTTTGTGCTGTAATCATTCTACACACACTTTTTAGGCCGTATGTTGTAGCTTTTGGCTTGAGAAATCTATTTGCTGTGAGAGGCTGCAGGATGTAGCAGAGAGCTGAGTTCAGGCGGTCATTTGGGTTTGCGTCTTGAGTTTGCATCTTGGGTTTGTTGCTTACTAGCTTTGTGACCTTGGGCATGTTGCTCAGTTTCTCTGAGCTTCGTTGTCCTCACCTAAAAAGGAGCACAAGGCCACATGTTTCACTGTGGAAAGGATCAAAGAGAGAAGGCGTGTCAAGTCCTTGGCACAGTACTTGTCCCAGGGTTTGGGTCAGTGTAACTTTAACTCTGATTGTACACACCCAATGGGATTCCCACTCCTTTAAGAACAAGGATGACCCCTTGAAAGTGCCCCTGTGCTCAGGGACCCCCAAGAGTTCATCAAGGCCCTTTGCCCACACAGTACTTGCACAGTCACCCAGTGTTTGGAGCTTTAGTCCTGGACATCTGCCATGTTTATGATCATTGCTCTCTTCTGTCCCCAAAGGCCCTGAGGTTTCTTGTTTATGTCCCTCTTTTCCTCTCACCTCAGACTCAGCTTGGGAGTTGATGGGGCCCTGAGTATGACAATGGTTCCATTGTTTCTGTCCAAATGAAGCCCACAGCAATGTGGCTAGATGCCAGGGGTCATTTGCCCTTCCCTAAAGTCTGAGAGTCAGGCCTGAGCCCCAGGCCTGGCATGACAAGATGCCCAGCCTTCTTAGAGGTCTGACGGAGGCACAACCAAACTTGTCACCGAGCTCCTAAATCCAGGGGCTGCAGAAGTCCGCCCTCCCTCTGCCCCAAAAAGCAGCGATCTTGAGGTTGTAGGTGGATTGCAGTCTTGAAAGTAGAGAACAGTCCTGCCCTTCCTGACACCCTCCTTGCCCTCCCACACTCCTGCCCTGGGAGTTCTGCAGGCAATGTCTTCACAGCTAGAATGAGCTTTATTAAAAATTGAAAGCAGGCGGGATTTTTTTATTTTTCCTGTTTGGATGAGAGCTGCTTGCTTAGGGCTTCCTCTCCCTGGACAGGTGGGCAGTTCATGTGACCCAGAAATATCCAATGAGCCACACACCAGAGCTGTTGACATTGCCCTGACCTGAAGGGTCACATCACCTTTCAGCTGCTCTTTCAGACCCTGGGAGGGACCTTCAGAAAGTAGAGACAGAATAGATGAAGGGAAAGGGGGGACCCTGCAGGGGCCACAGCCTTCACCTTGTGCCATGGGCACTTGGGAACATGATAATGTCCTCTGGGTCCCTAAGTAAAAGCTGCATTCCCAAACACACTACCCCACGATAGAGCATAAGTGATGCTGCAAGGGGGGCAAGAAGGGAAGCAGACAGGACAGAGGTGGGAGGACAGGGGGACAATTAGGAAAACAGAAGTCCTGGGTGCTTGAGACTATTGGATAAAAAAAATAAACTCCACACTGGGCCTCTGAATCAGGCATATGGGTTCCAATCCCTGCTCCACCGCGTACCCGCACCAAGTCACACAGAACCTGAGTTATTTCATCTAAGAAAAAAAAATAATACTTTGCAGGGTTGTAATGGGAAAATCAAATAGATCTCCTATCTCTAGGATTTGCTAAATCTAGACTTTCCTTTCTTCCTGCCTCCCACTCATTTGAGGGACCTCTGGTACATAATGGAGGCACATTTCGGTCTGCCACTCAGGCCTTGGGGCAGGGAGGTCCTGAAGGTCCTGCTTGGCCACTTCCAGCTCCCTTGGCTGACCCCATGGAGGAAGGATGGGGGAGGTCCTAGGACAGAGCTGCGTGGAAATGCAACATGAAGAAGCTGTTATTCCAGCCTCCCCAGACCCAAGCAGGTGGGGTGGGTGTTGGGTGAGGGGATGTCCACTCCTTAAGGTCTCTGGGTAAGGAGATCTCACAGCCCTCTGGGTCCATGTGGATGTAGTAGGATGTGGTAAGAGGAACCCTTACCCTGCAGGTTGTCCCTGACCCTTTCCCAGCTTCCTGTCTACTCCAGACCCCAGCAGCCGCTGCCTGCCCTGGTGGTGAGTGTCACAGCCATGTGATGTCTGTGCTTTTCCCACAGGCCACAGAGTGGGCGTCCAGTGAAGACACACGCCGCTCCTGCCAAAGCAAAGGAAAGACTGAGGTATGTGGCCTTGGTGGTCCGAGCGCCTGGCTTGGGGCTGGGAGGAGACTTCTGGTCTCGGGGATGCAGGGACACGCTGTGGGCACGAGGCCGCCTGCACGGGGGCCCAGCCTGGGTGAGCTGGGGCCCCTGTGCAGATGGCGCTCAGCCCTGAGCATCCGAGCAGGCAGTGCCGCAGTGAGCCAGCTCGAGAGGAAGGTGTGGGGGCGGGGCACGTCCACAGACGCTACCCGAACTTCGGAGCAGGGTGGAGCTGGGACACGGGGGTGCTTCCAGACATGTGTGGTGCAGTGGTGTGAGGGAAAGCCACCCAGTGCTGTGCCTGCACCTGTCCCTCTATTTCCCTCTTGCTTCAGGAGGAGTGTCAGAACTACGTGCGCGTCCTGATTGTCGCTGGCCGGAAGGTGTTCATGTGTGGGACCAATGCCTTCTCCCCAGTGTGTTCCAGCAGACAGGTGGGGGCCGCTCGGGGCGGGGCAGTGGGAAGGGGACACCGAGGTTCTCTTACCCAGGTACACAGTGTTGCAGTGGCCTTGCCAAATTTAACGAACAACAACAAAAACAAGAAAGGATGCCCAGTTAGATTTAATTTCCAATAAATAACAAACAATATTTTAGCATAAGTGTGACCCATGCAAGGTGCGAGAGGGACACACTTATAGTAAAATATTATTCATTGTTCATTGAAATTCAAATTTAACTAGGCCTCCTGTACTTCATCAGGCAATCTTACCTTGGAGGGTAAGGGGCAGGGGCCAGGGCCGATGGAGCTGCTGGCACCACGCCCCACTCCATGATGGCTGTTCGCTCAGAGGGACAGTGAGGTGGCAGTGAGGAGGAGGCTAGAGTGAGGGGGAGGCCCACGGAGACCAGGGGCCTGGGAGCAAACCAAACGAGGGTGAAAGAACAGGCAGCCCCTGGGTCTCAGGGAAAAGCGCCCCCATCTCCTCATCCTCCCCAGGTTGGGAACCTCAGCCGGACTGTGGAGAAGATCAATGGCGTGGCCCGCTGCCCCTACGACCCTCGCCACAACTCCACAGCTGTCATCTCCTCCCAGGGGGAGCTCTACGCAGCCACGGTCATCGACTTCTCAGGTCGGGACCCTGCCATCTACCGCAGCCTGGGCCGTGGGCCGCCCCTTCGCACTGCCCAGTATAACTCCAAGTGGCTCAATGGTAAGGAGGCACAGCCCAAGGGTGGGGCTCCCCTGGTCTGACCCACCAGCCCACCCTGAACCCCCATCAGTCCCCCCTGCTGCCCAACCTCTAAAAGGGTTCACACTTGCTCCATTGAGAGGCCCAGAGCGAAGCACATGCTTGCCCGAGGACCACTGCATGTTGGAGAGGGACTCTGAACGAAATCACAGACGTCTTGAGTACCCAGGGCCATCTACGAGGAGAGAGGAAGGGTTAGGAAGGGGTTTGGATGAAAGGTTATGGGGAAGAAGAGATTGGGGGAGGGTGGTCTGAGTTTCCTGGCCCTTGGAGGTGAACCCTGCTTCTCCACTGCCTCGCTGCATGGCCTTAAGCAAGTATTGGCCTTTCTGGGTCACAGTGTTCTCATCTGCAACATGGGGCTGACCATAGTACTTGCCTCATTGGTCTGTAAGAGAGTCAAAGGGCTGATCCCCATAAAGTACTCGCAAGGGTGTCTGGTACGCAGTGAGTGCTCAGTAATGCACGTTAACTGTTACTGTAACCGCACTTTGTGTTAGCGGTGAGAGCAGGGACAGGTAGAGCCCTCAGGTCACCAACATGGCAGAATGGGTGTCAGGATGCCCATCTGGGAAAACGGAAGTAGTCGAGGACTCCTGTTTCTGCTCTCTTCCTTTCTGCTGGCCTGACCAACCCCGTCTCCGTTTTCTGTCCCCCCCCACCCCAGAGCCAAACTTCGTGGCATCCTATGACATTGGGCTGTTTGCGTACTTCTTCCTGCGGGAGAACGCGGTAGAGCACGACTGCGGGCGCACCGTGTACTCTCGGGTGGCCCGCGTGTGCAAGAACGACGTGGGGGGCCGCTTTCTGCTGGAGGACACGTGGACCACGTTCATGAAGGCCCGGCTCAACTGCTCCCGCCCAGGCGAGGTCCCCTTCTACTACAACGAGCTGCAGAGTGCCTTCCACCTGCCGGAGCAGGACCTCATCTACGGAGTCTTCACCACCAACGTGTGAGTCCCTGCGCCCTGCCACCCCTTCCCTGTGACGCCGAGGACGCTCTCTGATCTGGCCTTGCAGGTTGGTGGGTCCGGGCAAGTCCCTCTCTGAGCCATTGTTTCTCTTTCTGTTCAATGGCGTTGTTATGTCTTCTGCACGGGGTCATCTGAGGATTTTGACTTGCTGTCTCTGCAGTGTTCAGCATTTATTCTGGATTGCTGGAAAGGCAGGCCTAAGCCAGATAGGAAGACACAATGGAGCTGCTTCATGAAGAACTTGCTAGTAACCAAAGTGAAATAGCTTGTCTTAGATAGTGGGATGGCAGCCCTTGGAAGGGCTGGCAGCAGCCTAGCAGGGAGGTTCAGAGAGGGTTCCTTATAGGCCCCTCCAACCTCAGGACTTCGTGATCCTGCTAAACCTCACCAGCAGTCCTCGGGCAATCCTGACTGCCTGGAAAACACAGGCTGGGGATTGGAGCCCGTTTGTTTCCTAGGTGGAAGGAAGGGTAGCCTCACAGAGACCACGAGCCCTCCTCCCACTTCCTCCTTCCATGACGAGGCTGACCCACTCAGGTGGTTTCCACATAGAGAATGCCGAATGGGCAGCACACCACGGAAAGCATTCGTGGCGGGGTTCTTTGTCAGAACATCAGAAACACATGAGCCGTACAGATTGCTTACCTTGGGCCCCAGGTAGCAGGCATTGGATGATGGCCAGGCTAGCGATGGGATGGACAGGGATGAGAGTAAATCTGGGAAGCAGGAGCAGAGAGGCCATCCAAGCCAGGGGACAGACATATAGCACAGCCCACACAGGCCAGGAGCTGACAGCCAGGCCTCAGTGACCAGCCTGGCGATGAACACCAGAAAGTGAACAAAGGCAGGAGCCACTGGTGAGGTATAAGGGGAAATGATGACAGTAGTGTAGAAGGCACATTGTGTGCCTTCTCTATGCCAGGTACTTGTTGGGTGGGTTGGCATGGGGCGGGGGTACCTGGGAGCAAGAGAGCAACCTGGCTCTGCCCTTGGCTTACTTTCTAGAGAAGGTCGTTATTACACACCCAGGTTTAATTGTGATTAATGCTACAAAGGAAGAGGAAAGTGTGCAGGGAAACCTCTAACAGTATGGAGAGATGGTGATCAGGGAAGGCTTCCTGTAGGAAGTGACATTCACAGTAGGAATAGGAATTAACTTGGGGAAAGGACAGGTCCGGCCCAAGGGGGCACCACGTGCAAAGCTTTTGGGTCAGAAGAAATAAATGCCTGATGATCTGAGCGAGATCAGCACGGCAGGAGCCTGGAGGGTGAGGAGGAGAAAGACAGGAGAGGAGGCTGAAGGGCAGGGACAGGCAGGATTGTGTCCTGAAGGCCTTGTAGACTGCTTTACTTGTTTCGATCTTTGTCCTAAGAGCAAGAAGTTATTGAAGCAGGCCAGAGGCTAGCTCAGGTGTGCATTTTGAAGCGCTCCCTCTGGCTGCTGTGTGGAGAATGGATTAGAGGAGACGAGGCAGGCTGAAGGGAGACCAGCCAGGAGGACAGTGCAGCATCCAGGGAAGACGATGGGGGCTGAGAGCAGGCAGAGCAGGAGAGAATGGACACATTTGGGAGAGGGACCAAGTGCAGAGAACAGAATTGGAAGCATTTGGTGTCGTGGTAGCACCTCTGAACTGTTCACATCAGACTCATAGAAATGTCAGGTTCTGTGACCAAAAGGGGTCGTAGAGGTCATCTGGCTGAGAGTGCTGTGGGCTGTGGCACAAATCAGTGGTTTGGCAGCCAGCTCTCAACAACAACAAAAGAATAAATAAAACAATAGACTGGAATAAAAATAACAGAGTATAATGTATTTAGTAAGGGTAAGAATTGTTTCATGAAAATTCATTGCAGATGTGTGTGTATGCACACATATGTATTACACTGAGTTATAATAGTAAATAGGTTTCTTACGCGGCCATGGATAACATGTTTGAAAACACTGATTTTATTTGACCCTCCCACAGGAGAAGGGAAAGGAATGAGAAGTGGCACAGCGGGACCCCCCCCCCCCCGCCCCTTGCTCCTCATCAGAGGTGCTCAATCACCCTTGGAGCTGTGCCAGGCCGTGCCGTGACAGCTGGCTGTGGGGTTTAAGGAGGGTGCTGAGGCCTATGGGGGCAGGGGCAGCATCTGCCATCTCTTGCCTTTCAGAAACAGCATTGCCGCATCTGCTGTCTGCGCCTTCAACCTCAGTGCCATTTCCCAGGCTTTCAATGGCCCATTTCGCTACCAGGAGAACCCCAGGGCTGCCTGGCTCCCCATCGCCAACCCCATCCCCAATTTCCAGGTACTGCTTCTCCTCCCTTCTCTTCTTCACACACACCACCTTCCCCCAGACTACCAGCCACAAGCTGAGTTCCAGCTGCTCAGGGGAAACACCAAACTGTCTCTGCTGGTCTATGCCCAACTGAGGGGTCTGCAGTGGTCCCCAAGAGTGTGATAATATCGAAGACTGTGGAACAAGAAGGGGAGAGTGGGCGGGACACAGAGCAAAGAGTATGCTTTCATCCATCTCTAAATGTGACCCCGTCTCTGGGGAGGAGGGGAGGTCAGATCTCAGCTCTTACTCAATGTATGGAACCAAGAGAGCATGCATAAGCTGTCTGGCCAAAATCTGGGGATTTTAGCTGGAGGTTGCTTGCAATTTACCCAATATGGCTACGAATGCCTGGAGGATGTCTGAGTGCCAGGAGTGGTAAGGGCACTGGGTGCCCTGGGTAGTTTGAGCATCCCCAGGGCTGTGGTGGAGAAGGGGAAAGAGCCATGGGGCAAAGGAAGCTACTGATGGTGGACATTCCATATCCATTCAGCTTCCAGCTCAGGGCCAGTATGGAGCAGGGTAAGACCTCAGGCTTTGCAGTCCAGCAATCCTGTCCCAGATCTAATCCTCTCTCTAGTAACATTGGGCAAGTCACCCAACCTTCTTGAGTCCCTTTTTCTTTATCTGGAAGGTAGAAATAATTCCACTGACCTCTAGATATGTGGGAGCGTTGATATGCACCCGATACAGTGCCTGATATACATGAACGCTACTCAATAAATGATTTGGGGTTTGGAAGGCATAAGAACTTGGGCTGGTGGGGACACACAGGAGAGGGAAGGCAGGGCTTGTCCAATACGAGGGAGGGGACATGTACAGCAACAGCATAAGATCACAGGACACTCAAACAATCCGTTTTTAGATCATCCAGACCCCTTTGCATCTCCCCCTCCTCTTCCCCCATCTTCCCAGCCTCAATTTCCTTAGTTCCCAAAGAAGAGGCATCTCTTTCCGGAAGGGGGTGCAGTGGGGATGTTGGGGTTGGAGGCATTGGAGAGTCAGGGTCGCCATAGTCCCCTGGGACACGGTGAGAAACAGCCACGCAGCCCGGGTGGCTGGGCCCGTGTGACCCATCTTCCCGCGGCAGTGCGGCACACTGTCCGAGGTGGGCCCCAACGAGAACCTGACGGAGCGCAGCCTGCAGGATGCGCAGCGCCTCTTCCTGATGAGCGAGGCCGTGCAGCCGGTAACCCCCGAGCCCTGCGTCACCCAGGACAGCGTGCGCTTCTCCCACCTCGTGGTGGACCTCGTGCAGGCCAAAGACACGCTCTACCACGTGCTCTACATTGGCACGGGTGAGCCCCCCCACTCCTTACTCCACCCCCTGTCTGGGCTCCGAGTGGGACGAAGTGGAGGAACGAGAACTGGGCGGCGAGGTTCCTGGCTTTTCACGTCACCCCTATCCGGTCACTCCAGAATCGGGCACCATCTTGAAGGCACTGTCCACGATGAGCCGCAGCCTCCGCGGCTGCTACCTGGAGGAGCTGCACGTGCTGCCCCCCGGGCGCCGCGAGCCCCTGCGCAGCCTGCGGATCCTGCACAGCGCCCGCGCACTCTTCGTGGGCTTGAGCGACAGCGTGCTGCGCGTCCCGCTGGAGAGGTGCTCCGCCTACCGCAGCCAGGGGTGAGCGGGGTCACCGGCGGGGCTCCGGGCTCATCCCCGCCTCTCGCACTTGGGAGGTGGGGCTTAAGAGGTGGCACTTTGGAGTCAGGTAGATATGGGTGGTGTCCTGGCACAGTCCAGCTGTGTGCCTTTGGAGAAGTCACTTAACCTCCCTGAGGCTTGGTTTCCTCCTCAGAAAATCTGCAAAGTTTTTGTGAAGATTAATTGGGATAATCTCCATAAACCAGTTATCACGGTCTATGTGTTTAGCAAATGATGGTGGCTGGTATCCGTGTCCACCTCATAATTAGGGCCTGTTAACCATTCTAGTCCACTTGATTTCTTCTGTCCCTTCCGTTCAGAGTGGCCTTTATCGTTGAAACCACAGCGCTTGTTACTGCAGAGGTGGGGGCAGATGGGAGAAGATGGTTTGAGTCAGCCCCCAACCAGAGAAGAGGCAGCAAGACCTGGGTGGTGTGGGGTGGAGGAACCATGTGGAGACATTGCATTCCCTTCCCAACTGCTTCCGAGATCAGTTCTCCATACCTTAGTTTCAGGTAGATTCACGAATTTGGCAACAGTGACATTGGCATTTAAGGGTGAAACAAAAGCTTATTCCAAAGCCAAATAGAAATGAAGCTCAGATTCTGACCATATGAATCTCCCAATGAGCTGCGCCTCCTCATTTAGGAGCTAGTCAAAGGCTGCCTTTAGTTGGCATCACTATAGCCACACGGGCTCCTACGGCCTTTACAACACAGAGACCTCCTCGCTGTACCCATCTGTCCTTGAGATTTGGGAGACAAATGGTATTCCTGCTGCTGCGGGTTGTTCTCCAGCCCCAGTGGGGCATGCTGGGAGCCAGGCAGAGGCCTGGAGGGTCCTGATGTGGCAGCCGGGGAGGGTGGGGAGGACAGTGGGCAGACATTCAAGCTCCCCTCAGCCCCAGCACCTGGCTCCATCCGCAAAGTACCAAACGTTTCCTCGGCCCTACCATGCTCAGGGCACTTTGCAGGGCTGTTGGTATGAGAAAAGGGAGTTGACATAAAATAGGCCTAGAATACTCTCATTTCCCTCAGAGCTCTGGACGTGTGGTCAGGAAGAGACCTATATATCTGATCTGTGGAGAGATGGGGGAGGTGGGGCGTAGTGGGAGGGACTTGCATGCTAGAATTAGATATACCTGGAGTTCCATCTCAGCTCCATTGTCTACTGGCTATATGATCTTGAGCAAATTACTTAACCTTTGACCTTCAGATTTCTCATTGGAAAAATAGGAGGAAATTGTGATGGAGCAAATGATATTTAATTTTAGCCTAGTTGTTGTAAAAATTGGGGATCATAGTCATGAAGTGCCTAGTTCATTGAGGAATGAGTGATTGCTAGTGTCCTTGTTCTTTTTTTATCTCCACAAATGCATTTAGGGGCCCTCCAGCCTCCTGGGCTCTCTGGAGTCTAGAATCTACAACCTTGAATACAGACAGCACCGCTTGGCAATGAGTCACAGGTTACCTTCTGACAGCATTTCCCTCATATCTTGTGTTCTTTAATTCTTGTGTTGTTATTAAACCTTTCACATAGCCTTGCTCTTTAAGGGGTTGTAAATCCTTGAAGGTAAACCCAGTGGCCCAGTATTTTTTATATTGCCCCGAGGGCCACACCCAGCCCGAGGCACAAAGTGGCTTTCCACACATGATTGATCCTTCTTCAGTTAATTGATGATTTGGCGAGACAGGAGGCTGGTTTGGGAGAAGAGTGAGGAATTGGGCTAGAAAGTGGATTGAGGCCAACTGAGAATGCCAAGGGAGGATTTTGGTTTGAATCCTGTGACTGTGGGCACTGAAGTGGTCTTTGGGCAGGGGAGTGGAGTGGCCAGCAGTGTGGATAGGTGTGTTTACAAAGATCAATCAGACAGTGATGAGCAGCACTGTCGTGAGGCACATAGTTGACTAGCATGAACTACTGTGGCTCTAGCCAGGTATGAAGTGGAACGAGAGGAAGCAGGATGCCAGGACATGTCCCCAATCACACAGTTCTGCAGGGAGGCTGTGGAGCATGGCCAGGTGGAATAGTAAGGTAGAAAAAGGTCAGTTTGGAGTCTGAAAACTTTTATCCCATTGGGTGTCCTGGGTTTGGGATAAGAGCCTTTGACATAGGCTGACCAGACATATCATTTTAAATGGGACAGAAGACAACGGTACTGTCCTATGTCAGATGGTACATATGGTCAGCCTAGCCTAAAGGTGTCAGTAGGCTGACCATACGTACCATGTGAAATGGGACAGTACTGTTGTTTTCTGTCCCGTTTAAAATGGTCCATCTGGTCAGCCTACTTTGATGTGTACAATAAAACCCCCCTGCCCTCCAGGCCTCCAATAAAGCTATAGGTGGATGTAAAAAATAAAATGCGTGGTCTCATTACTGCAAAGTTAATAAAAGGATCAGAGTAAACCCCTGCAGTGGGTCCCGAGTTTGTGCTATTGTGGGGTACGTTGTCACAGGGTTTTACTGTGTTTGGGTTAGGCATTTCATGAATGGGTTTCTCATTCTTTCCAAAGCTGGCAGGAGGATGAGGGTGGGTAAGCAGAGCCCCTTTGGTTTCTCTTCCTCTGCCCCAAATCCAGGGACTCGTCTCCAGCCTTCTCCTTTCACTCAGGCAAATCTCAGCCCCACGGCCTGGCCAGAGAGCCCAGGGCTCACAGGAGGAGGAGGAGAGGGAATGAATGTTGACTGTCTCTAGACAGCTGGTGTTTTATGCATGAACTGCCCCCTTCCTCCTTCCAGCACGCCTTCCAGGCTGCACTGAAGTGGGGTGCCCTCTACCCCACCTCACTCAGCAGGAAGGCTCAGGCGTATCTCTTCCCAACCTCTTCCCTGCCAGGGGGCCTTGGCCCGCCTCTGCCAGCATTGTACTTAATGGCCCCTTGCTCCCCAGCTCCTGGGACACCATTCCTACCCTGGACAGCGCCCGTTTAGAGACCTGTTAGATGGTGCTGGACACTGCCTGCCTGCGACTTCCGCCATCCATCTCTGTCCTGCCTCCGAGCCCAGAGAATGAACCTGTTCTCTCCTATAATGGCTGCTTGAGACATTGCAGTAAAAAAGACATATTATTGGGCTGATGGCTGTTTTTATGAAAGAAACTCTAAACTGCCACCTAATCGTACAGTCAGAGACACACTTTAACTCTTCCCTGCTTTGAACTATAATTTTCTTAAGAACATTCCCTGCTCTGTGAGCTTTGGAGTGAGTGGTCTTTGGCAAAAGCAGCAAATGTGGACAAGAGAGCTCGGGCACAGGCCCCCGGGGAAGTCTGCAGGCCCCTCAGACGGCCAGGGCCAGGGCGGGGCGGGCGTGTCCTTGAAATAGGAGAGGCTGAGAGGGTGAGTGAAGTTGATCGAGGGTGAGGGGACTGGGGCCAGCATCTACTCTGTAGTTTTTCTTCCCTCGTTTCTTATTCTGTCATGGGTTGGAAAGGCAAGGCACTCCAATGCATGACAGAATAAGAACAATCTTGGCTTGGTAACATTGACAAAAATGGCCCTGAAACAGCAGTTCTCAAGCAAGCTATTTATTAGAATTATCTGGGGACAGCTTAAAAGATTCCAGTGCCTGGTCCTCCTCCAGTCCAAAGGCCCAGATAAAGGCAGGTTCTTTGTTTTGTTTACTTATGCCTTTTAAAAGATCCCCAGGAGATTCTAATTTGCAGTCAAGACTGGGAACAAGTCTAGAACAGAACTGGCTAGGCCCTAGATGAAAGAAGTAGCATGAAGCCAATCACATCCCTTTAGAATTTTCTGGTTTTATTTTGTGTAACCTAATTCACATTTTCTGCTCATATGTATTTTCTCTAATGACAGACATTTGTTTTGGATGGATAGAATCTTATTTACTATCACTATTATTAATCACTAGTCATGACTAGTTCTTTTTTTAAATTTAATTTATGTTGCTTATAAAGTGCAATATCAGGTGCTTCTGGAGTTTAGTGCCCCTTCCCGAGAGCTGAGGGACATGCACTCAGGAGTGGGCTTTACTGAGTTCCTGTTGCTTGAGTTTATTGGCAGCCAGTTTGGTCCAAGTGTCAGCTGGGGAGCAGAATTTCAAAACCACAGGTTGCTGGGACTATGTTTGCACATGTTGTCTAGTTTGATGTATTCTGTTGGTGAAGTACCCCCAAATCAAAACATTGATCCCAGAAGAAAATATGAGCATACTTAAACTATCAAATTTACACAAATTGTCCTTGAGTGAATAAAGTGGAAACAGATTCTTGAGCAGCATATGAGTGTTCTGGATTCCCAGGTGGGCCAGAGTATGCTTCCTGAGCCCAGTGAAGCCCTTATCCACTGAAGCCCCAGGCATTGCCTCTCTTATGTGAGGTCATGGGTGCTAGAACAAGGGACAGCACTGTCATCTTTGACCTCTGCTGGTGACAAGGGGAAGCCCCATCCTCTTCTCCATAAGGTCTTTCCTGAAACCTCTTTTCTCTCTGGAGCCTGGTCTAGTGAACTCACTGAAAATAAAGAACTCACCTGACTGGCGACTCTCCCTGAAGCTTCAGGAGAAATGACATATTCTATCCTGGGGATACCTAAAGGGCCAATCCTTTGAATCTTTTGTGTGTCCCTTTGGCCCTTAGCATCCTTGGTCCTTTTGGCCAATGGAAGAATCCTCTGCAGAGTCAGGTCATGGCACGTACTCCCCACCTTCTCTACAGTCCAGCACCTCCTTTACCCAAAGCCTCTTCTGCTTTCTAACCTCCAATTCTGCCTGGGCTCTCAGTGCACTTTCTAGCCCCTCTCCCACAGGCCCACCCACGGCTGCAGAGCAGCCAGCCTGGACAGGGGGTGGAAGCTGGGGAAAGAAGACAGAAGGGGTCCAGGGTATGTATCCCCTGGGCTTGTCAGGGAGCTCTCTGGGTGTTGGAGGAAACTTCCTTCAGCCTCCAGAATCTGATATTCGGTTTATTTAGCAATGAACAGCAAATCTTAATTCCGTAATTCCCATACTCTTCCTCCTCTTTGAAATGGTACTAGTAGAGATTCAGTTTGCTTGTTTTTAAACTGTAAAGGATACAATAAATAAGTCAGAAGGAGAAAGGGAAGAGAGGAGCCCTAGAATACAATAATTGGAGGGGTATAGGCATGCATCAGTGTGGAAATGTTACCTTTTCTGAGTCATTGCAATTAGACCGGCATGAGGGCCCAGGAAGGGAAATCTGGGTTGGGACCCCTCTCCTGGCATCCTGGGCTCATTCTCATGATGCTAACACTCTGGACTCTAGTCCCTGCCACAAAGTAGCATGAGCATGTGGTTACCCCGAGTGACCCTGGGCGATGTCCAGGTGTCCCCTGACCCTGCGCCTGTGTTTCGAGGCCTGGGCCCAGTGTGTGAGGTCAGACAAGAGAACCTCCAGCTGGGAGGCAGGAGCATGAGGGGAAGAGTGTGGGAAGTCTAGGTTGTAGTGCCAGCACTGCCTTGTACAATTTGTGGGACTTGGGGAAACCCCCCTTCCCTTTTCTGTGACTGTTTCTTCCACTGTATACAATGAAAAGGTCATAGTGTGGATTCCAGTGACGCTCCACCTGGCTCCCATTAGAATCACCCAGGAGCTTTTAAAAACCTCACTAGCCCCAGGGATTCTTGTCTGGGGTGGGCCTGGTTATCAGTATTTTTTAAACGCTCCTTTAATGATTCTAACGTGCAGCTCAGTTGAGAACTATTGGGCTAGATCATCTCCAAGATCCTTTCCATCATAATGTTTTCTGACTCTCTCATCACAGTGTCTGTCAGGGAGGTCCCCACTCTTTGGATTTCTATTCATCACCTCTTCTCCTGTGGCCCCAGATGAAGAGAGTAGGGCACCCAGACAGGAGGAGGCAAGGTTATGTGTGTAGGCTCTGAAGGGTAAGGGCGTGAGTCCTTGTTCGGCTCTCTGGGTTTCCTCCATATCACATGGGGATAATAACAGTACCTTCCTCATTAGGTTATTGTATTAAATTAATTTAAGTGCTTGTAAAGCACTTAAATGATGCCTGGCACACAGTAAGTATTTGACTAACTTATTATTCTGAAGGGCAATTGGATGGAAAGGCGTGCCCACAGGGGAGTGGCCTGGTGTATTCTTGGGATGCAGTTGAGCCTGGGAGGCCTGTGGGCGTGAGTCTCAGGACCTCTGTCTGGCAGGGCATGCCTGGGGGCACGGGACCCGTACTGCGGCTGGGACGGGAAGCAGCAACGCTGTAGCACGCTCGAGGACAGCTCCAACATGAGCCTCTGGACCCAGAACATCACAGCATGTCCTGTGAGAACCCCTTTGTACCCCACACCCAGGACCTCTCCCCTAAATTCAGGCTGTGTCTCCCTATCAGTATCCCCACATCCCCTGAGACCTTGTGCCTTCCCTACCCCTGCCTTTTATGACTGGGCCCTATGCCCGATACGTGTCTGCAGGTACGGAATGTGACTCAGGATGGAGGCTTCGGCCAATGGACACCATGGCAACCATGTGAGCACTTGGATGGGGACAACTCAGGCTCTTGCTTGTGTCGGGCCCGAGCCTGTGACTCCCCGCAACCCCGCTGCGGAGGCCGTGACTGCCTGGGGCCAGCCATCCACATCGCCAACTGCTCCAGGTGTGTGAGGATCCAGGACTTGCGCGGCAGCTGCCTTGGACTGCAGTGGGGCATCCCCGTCAGGTGTTTGCACTAAGGGATGGTAACCACCTCAGGGCTGTGCAGGGGCCTGGATGGGTAGCTAAGGTTTGAAGCAGGATACATAGCTCTGGGGGAGTTTCCACGCTAGTGTGAGAGAAGCTCTGTGTTGTCTGGGCTCTTGATGCAAAGAAGAAAGATGGACAGACATGGGAGTCGCCCCTAGACAGACCTCACTTGGCCTCAATAAGCCTTGCTGTCCCAAACATGGGGACAGTATGGGATGGTGGTAAAGCAGGCAGACCTGGTGCCAGTCCTGGATGGCTACTGTCTGGAGGTGTGACCTTGGCCAAGCCACTTAACTAGTCGAGCTTCTCTAAGTGAGGCCTAGTCTCCACCCCAAGTATCCTTGAGAGGGTTACTGGAGATAACATACACAAAGGGCACGAGCACTGCCTGGTACCTGGGGACGCCATAAAGTGGTTATAATAACTAACCTGCAATTCTGGACATTCTTAAAATAACTTCATTCTATGTACATTTATTAATTTAACTGTCACAACCACCTCCTAGAGGTAGGAATACAAATCATTATCATTACTTTAAAGGTATAGTATGATGAGGCATAGAAGGTTTCAGTAACTTGTCCAGGCTTATATAGCTGGTAAGTAGTAGAGCCAGGACTTGAAAATTGGAGTAAAAGTACCACAAGAGTCAGGGGTGTGTAAGGTTGAAGCAAAGCATGTGCAGTGGTAGAAGAGGGAAGGGAGCATGGATTTGAGTGCAAGGGTGGGCCAACCAACAAGGTTGAAAGGAAGGTCGCGGATTGGAAAGGCAACGGGGCCTTCTCTAGGAAATGTGTCCTTTTGCCCAGTGAGCAGAGGCCATGCCCTAGGTCTGTACTTTGAGCTCTGGGCACAGCCTGACATATGCAAGAAGGCTCTCAATATATGTTTGAACACAGGAATGAATGAATGAGATGTCTGCCTGCCATGGCCTGGTTAGGCCATTGATATTTTTTGTGTCACTGCCTGGCACTTCCTGACGACAAACTCCATCTGCCCAGATGTAGATAGATGTGAGAAGCTAGGGCTCAGAGGTCCTCTTTCTGTCCCCTCCGACCCCACCAGGAATGGGGCGTGGACCGCGTGGTCCTCGTGGGCTCTGTGCAGCACGACCTGTGGGATCGGATTCCAGGTCCGCCAGCGAAGTTGCAGCAACCCCGCCCCGCGCCACGGGGGCCGCATCTGCGTGGGCAAGAGTCGGGAGGAGCGGTGAGCTGGGCTGTGGCTGGGCCTTTCCGCGACAGGACACGCGAGCCCTGAGGTCCCAGGCTTTCCGGCCCCCCTAAAAAGTGCCCAGGATTTTCTGGGTGCCCTGGTGGACTTCCCACTCCCAGTGACCCTGTTAGGGAAAGGGGATGTCAGCTCCCTAAAATGGTGACGCCCCCCTTTCTACCCCTCAGGTTCTGTAACGAAAACACACCTTGCCCGGTGCCCATCTTCTGGGCCTCCTGGGGCTCCTGGAATAAGTGCAGCAGCAACTGTGGGGGCGGCGTGCAGTCGCGGCGTCGGGCCTGTGAGAATGGCAATTCCTGCCCTGGCTGCAGCGTGGTGAGTGCGAGGGTCAGGCCAGTGGGCCGGGGCGGGACTTGGGACTGGGGACCCCTATCCAAGCGGGAGGGCAGGCCCGGGCCGGGAGCGCAGGGCAGGCCTGCAGGCTGCGCGGCTGTGCAACAGCCCTCCCTGCTCCCACCTCGAAGGAGTTCAAAACGTGCAACCCCGAGGGCTGCCCGGAAGTGCGGCGCAACACGCCTTGGACGCCGTGGCTGCCGGTGAACGTGACCCAGGGCGGGGCGCGGCAGGAACAGCGATTCCGTTTCACGTGCCGCGCACCCCTGCCGGACCCTCACGGCCTGCAGTTTGGCAGAAGGAGGACTGAGACCCGAACCTGCCCAGCGGATGGCTCAGGAGCCTGCGACACGGACGGTACAGCCCCAGGCCCTCCCACCACCTCCGCCACCCTCCTGCCAGGCCCAGAGCAATGTAGCAGGCGCGGGGTGGCCAGGTGTGGGGGCTGAAGGTGGGTGACAGGGTGGCCTTGAAGAAGCCCTTGTCGCTGAGGCCAGTCTCTCCACGCTCAGCCCTGGTGGAGGATCTCCTGCGCGGCGGGGGCACGTCTCCACTCACAGTGAGCGGAGGCTGGGCTGCCTGGAGCGCCTGGTCGTCCTGCTCCCGGGACTGCGAGCTGGGCTTCCGCGTCCGCAAGAGGACATGCACCAACCCCGAGCCCCGCAACGGGGGCCTGCCCTGTGTGGGCGACGCCGCTGAATACCAGGACTGCAACCCCCAGGCTTGTCCAGGTAACCCTGCACCAAGGAATCTCGGCCCCGGGAAATCCTTGCCTTGGGAAACCCCCATCGAGGAGACTCCCAGGCCTACCCCGGCCGCACCTCAAATTCAAGTGACCGCTTCTCCCTGCCAACTCTGTACAAGGGGCCCCAGAGCAATTGCTTGCTCGGAACATGGCCACAGCTGCTCCTCCCATCGTTCAGGGCCTTTCCTCATTCTCCCTGTTACTTTTTTCTCTCCTCCAGTGGGTTAGCCAGATAAAGGGCTTGTTTTGAGCTGGGTTTTGATGACTCCTCTGCAGCCTGCATTTCCCTCTGCCACCTCTGAGGCCGTGGGAATGGGAAGGCGTGTTGAGGTCACTGTGGCCCAGGACCACGTGGCCTTGCCTGGGATACAGGAGAAGACTGTCTCAGGGCCTGCGTGCACCTTCAGCCCCCCTCACCCACCCCACCCCCTTGCAGTGCGGGGTGCCTGGTCCTGCTGGACCTCCTGGTCGCCGTGCTCAGCCTCCTGCGGTGGTGGTCATTACCAACGCACACGTTCGTGCACCAGCCCCGCACCCTCCCCAGGCGAGGACATCTGTCTGGGACTGCACACTGAGGAGGCACTGTGTGCCACGGAGGCCTGCCCAGGTACTAAGTACATCTGGCCGGGGCTGGGGAGCACCATGAAGCCCTCCAATCTTCAGCAGAGGGTCCCGGGGCAGTTAACCTCGTCCCAACCCACAACCCACAGAAGGCTGGTCACAGTGGTCTGAGTGGAATGCATGCACCGAAGATGGAGTCCAAACCCGCAGCCGGCACTGTGAGGAGCTGGTCCCAGAGCCCAGCAGCTGCGCTGGAAACAGCAGCCAGAGCCGCCCCTGCCCCTACAGTGAGATTCCAGGTGGGCCCTCCAGCCAGCACCTTCCCACCGGCCCTTCCCACCAAGCCCCCGGCTTCCTTCCCTTTCTGAAGGACGCATGGGGCAGGATGAAACACCAGGGCGGGAGGCAGACACAGTGTGGGCCTCTGCCGTGCTTCAGCTAATGAATGGGCCACCCCTTCTTAGAGGTAGGACCTGGGTGGAGACAGAGGGGAGTGACGGCCCCCAGGCCCATCTCCTAGCTCAGTGCTGACCCAGGGGTCCTCCCAGAGACACACCTAGCCCCAAAGGGACTCCTCTCCTCTCTTCCTCTGCTTGTCTTCCTGCAGTGATTCTACCTGCCTCCAGTATAGAAGAGGCCACCAGCTGTGGAGGTAAAAGGAACCTGCCTCCACTCATGACACTCCTTCTACCCCTCCCCGTCAAGGAGGAGACCCATCCTGCTCCAAAATCTGGAGTCTCTCCACCTCCTGCTCCAGAAAGATGAACTGTGTTGAGGTCCCCCACTTCTTTAGACCATGTGGAGTGGGGGCTTGGCAGTTTCATCCATGTCCCCTAACTAGGAGGCAGTCATCAAGTCTGTATTCAAGAAGAGTCACTCAACTCCACATTTTCTGCTTGCCTCCTCTCACCCAAGACCCAGGTGGTCCTGTGAGAGAGGCCTCTGGTGAGGGGCCGCCTAGCCTCCCTGTTTCCGTTGTCTCTGGTCACAAAGCACCCTGGGAAGCCGTTGGGAGGCTCTCTTCTGCACAGTGGCCCTTGTCTTACCGGTTGCCTCTCCTTCTCCCAGGGTTCAGTCTCATCCACCTAGTAGCCACGGGCGTCTCCTGCTTCCTGGGCTCTGGACTGCTGACTTTGGCGGTGTACCTATCCTGTCAGCACTGCCAGCGCCAGTCCCAGGAGTCCACAGTCGTGCATCCTGCCACCCCCAACCACCTGCACTACAAGGGTGGGGGCACCCCTAAGAATGAGAAGTACACACCCTTGGAGTTCAAGGTGGGAGTGTGACGGGTGCACAGGGCAGGGTGATGGGTGCAATGGTTCTGGCCCTAAGCAGAGCGTACTGAGCTGGGCACTTGGGAGGGAGCAGTGGTGTGAACAGAACACTGTGTCAGCAGATAGAATGTTCTTTCATTGACTGGCTCCTGGTCTCCTTGCCCTGGCCTGTCCCATCTCTCCTTTTACCCTTTCTTCTCTGGTTCCTTCCTTCTCCCACAGACTCTGAACAAAAATAACCTGATCCCTGATGACAAAGCCAACTTCTACCCACTGCAGCAGACCAATGTGTACACGACCACCTACTACCCCAGCCCACTGAACAAACACAGTTTCCGGCCCGAGGCCTCACCTGGACAACGGTGCTTCCCCAACAGCTGATACCACTGTCCTGGGGACTTAGGCTCCTTGCCTTCCTAAGGCACAGAGCAGGTGGAGATGGGACCATGGAGCCAGTTGGATTTTCTCCTTCTGCACTAAGCCAAGAACTTGCTGCCTTGCCTTGTGGGTGTCCCATGCGGCTTCCAAGAGCTCTGGCTGGCGGTGACCATGGGGGAGAGGGCTGGCTTCGGGCTGGCACATGGCTGCAGATCCAGCTCAGCCCGGGTCTCTCATGGCCTCCTTTGGACTCACCGTCATGCTAACCTCCCCTGCTGTGTCTGGGCTTTGGACCTCCTGGGCATGTGAGGAATTGGAGAGTGGAGATGGCAGGAGCCCAGGCTTTTAGGTTTGGGTTGGATATGACAGCTGTGTGGCCATCATGGGCCAAGTCTGCTCCTCTCGGCTGGCCCCAGGAAGGGCCTGGGCTACCTCCTGATTATCTCTGAAAGAAACTAATCAAATGGCCCCAGAAGCTCTGGATTGTCTGCCCAGGCCTGGGCCATTGTGGTGCTGCCCCAGTTTGACAGAGGGACCAAGGCTGGCCCAGGTTGTCCACCTGTGTCTAGCATTGTGTACTTTGCCCAGAGACATCCCTCTAGTCAGAGACAGTGAGGGCTGAAGACTCATCTGTGCTGAGAAGCCCTTTAATCTGAGCTGGCACAGGCCTCAATTTTGCCTCGGGATTCACGAAAGGCAGCCCAGGAGGAAGGGAGGCAGGAGCCACTGTGGAGGCTGTCTTCAGTTGCTGCTCAAAAGCTGTTGGCTGAGACCTGCTTGGGAGCCTGTGCTGGCCCCTCATCTGTTCAGGAGACTCACACACACACACACACACACACACACACACACCCTGCTATAGCAACAAAAAGAAGATTGGGCTGTGGCATTATTAATTAAAGATGCTATCCAGTCTGTAAGTGTAACTTTGTCTTTGTGCATATGCGCGTGGGCTCTTCTTGGCATGGTCTCGTCAATCAGAGCAATGCACTAGGGTGACAGGTGGTCTTCTCAGGGTGGAGGAAATGACCCAAGTAGAGTTTGACTTTAATAGAGTTTATGTTCATACACACACCTTGCCTACACCCTTTTTGGAAAAGAGATTAGGGACAAGCAAATCCACAAGTAAAAATACAAGGTACACCAAAGGCAACACAGCAGGAGAGATTTCTGCCCATTCCTTTAGCAACTCTTCCAGGCAACAGCTCCCAGTGGAAATGTGTGAATCCAGCAGGGGAGTGTTGATGAGGGTTACTTTATAAGGCTTTTACAATGCTGAGTTTAATAAAACCAAAATGACTGAGAAATGAGTAAACCTGTGAGGTGTGGGAAGCCCAGTGCAGTTTTTGCTGGATTAAATAGAAATAATCTCCGAAGCCTCAACCCACCAAATCAATGTTACTATTTTGGATAAGAATGAGAGACATGTTAAATTTAGAGAGCAATTTCCTGGCTTAATTGGCTGGATCAATTCCCATAGGCTTCCCAGCAACATCCACTTGTAGGTCAGGCTATAAAGCCTGTGATCCTAGTGATAGAAGAGGAGGAAAAGAGTATTCTGGAAATCCTGTGCTTACTGAGACACCTGAAATAGCAGTGTCCTCAGGCCAAGGTGGAGTCCAATCAGAGAGAGCTCAGGGTTCATAGGAATATTTCTGCAGCTTTGGGATTTCTCACTGGGTTCCTGTTAGCCCCATGAGTCCAGAGCTTGTGAAGATCTGTGGGATGTGTTAGATCTTGGAGACTTCGATTCCCTTGGATGTGATAGAGCCAGTGAAGCTGAAGAGTGTTTGAGGGCCTGGTATGCCTGCTTCACAAGGGCCACTTCATGTCCAAGTGGAGGGACTAGACAAGTAGCCATGGAAAATTCCCAGGTAATGCCTGTTGACTGGAATGACATCAGTGGAAAGAAATATATGGGTACCATGGCAAAACACACCACCACGCACGGAATTCTCCTTTTATAAAAACTTGTGTTTTTGGAGGCATGGCCATTTAGAATGCATGAGGGATCTGCACTGCATGGAAATTGGCATGGTTGGCAAAGGCTACTCCATGACCAGCCCTGGCCCAGAGACGAGGAAGCCTTGCTCCTTGGCAAGGATGGTGTGGTGCCGTCTGGCAGGCACTCGAGGCCACATAGACAGCTGCATGGGGTCAGGAAGCTGAGGTGTGAAAGAGAAGGGGGCTTCATGGGCCCAACTGGCTCAGCAAGAGTGGGAGGAAGATGAAGGGTTGGGTGTCCTAGGGTCTCTTGGGCCCTCCTATCTTTAAATAACGTGCGTGTGTGTGTGTGTGTGTGTGTGTGTGTGTGTTATTAAAGTAATACATGTTCATTGCAGAAAATTTAGCAAATATGGGAAACTAAAAATCCAATCAGTTATATTAAAAGTCAAGGCAGAGACTTAGGGATTTAAATGGTGTGAAGACATTTCCTCCCCCTTCTCTCAACAACACTCCAAAAGCAAAGTAAACAACAGCAAAAAGCTCTGTCACTATTTTCAATAAAAGTAGGATGCTATCTGTAATCTGAACTCACAATACATGAAGACAGAAAGCAGATGAAAGACCTGCAGTCATCTGGGAGAGTGGATGGGGTTCAAACCTAAGCATCCAAGCAGTCAGAAGGAATCAGCAGAGGAACCAGGAATCTGGGAAGGTGTGAGCATGGAAAGAGTGGGATTATTTGTGTAAGCTTCTGCTACACCCTCAAGTTGTCTTCACTCCCAACTGTTACAGCTAGGTCAGCATTTCCATCTCCATGGGGAGCAACGTGTGTGTTTCCTTGAGAATGAAGCAGACGCACAGAACCTCCAGAGAGAGAGGCTGGGCTGGCTGTGAGAGATGGGGCGAAGGGTGGCTCCAGCCCACACAACCAGTCATCTCGCCCAGCTAAGATGGCTGAAGTCATTCTGTGATTCTGGTGACCATAGCAGCACACTACCCACGGACACCCTTGGGTGTGGCCAAGAACTCCCTCTCGTGGCCCACGTTCTCTTACCTTCTCCCTCCACTCAAATACCTGGCCAAGGGGTTTCGCCACCGATGGGGTGTAAGATTGACTTGGTTTATGATCTATACCTTTAAATTCCCTTTCAGAGAAAATAGGACTTTGATATGTTCATGTTTGCTTGCGTGGACACATCCAAAAGCAGTCTATGTGCTCAGGTAATTCCAGTTCCCTGAACACTCCCTCCTCTGAGGAGTACGCCCAGCATTCACCTAGTGCCACGCATGCACCTGCTAGTTCTTTTATGTGAGTACTGTAGGGTGAAGCAAAGGCTATTATTATTATTCTTTTTATTATTTTTACTGCATACTTTCTGATAGAATTTTGAAAAATTTAGTTACATCCTCAGATTCTGACACTGACATCTAGAATTTTTCATCTTAGTTTTAAAGAACTGCAAAGGATGTCATTTCTAGCATGTAAATACTGACATATAAAAACAAAACTGTCCTTTTAAATGTAATTAATAGAATCTTCTTTAAAAAGCATGCCATTCAGCCATAAGAAAAGATGAAATAGGGCCATTTATGACAACATGAACGGACCTTGAGACAATCATGCAAAGGGAAATAAGCCAGACAGAAAACACCAAGAACCATATGACTTCACTCATATATGGACACAAAGCTGAAAGCAACCAAGAAACAAAAACTCATGGACACGATCAATAGTTCAGTGGTTAGTGGTTATCTGAGGGTATGGGGGGAGGGCGGTGGGAGAAGAGCGGGGGAGTCAAATATATGGTGATGAGTAGAGAACTGACTCTGGGTGATGAACACATCACACAAGACGTAGATGATGTGTGGTAGAATTGTGCACCTGGAATCTATGTAATTTTTACTAATCAATATCATCCCAATAAACCTAACAATAAAAAGGAAATAAAAAGCACGCCCTTTAAAAATACAGAAAGAGTTCTACCTCCTCCTCCCTTGTCTTTGAAATATTCTCAAGGATGTCCCTTGGACACAGGCAGAGGCCTGTGGGGAGGAGAGCGCTCTCAGAGGGTGGTGGCTTCCTTGAGAAGGGGTTGGGGAAGAGGCAGAGAGGAAGAGCTTTGGAAGCAGCGTGCTTTACTGCAGTTTTGAACATCCTAAGACAGATGCAGTTAAATAAGGTGTGCAGCCTTGACATGGGTGTGTCACCTGGGAGAGATAAGGTCCTGCCACTTTCACCATTTCTCACTGATGTTGTCCTTGCTTTGCTTTTCTGGAACTCTCCCTTGGGAATTTGGCTGTCGTTGACAGTGGTTGCAAGATAGAAAAGGCAAGGTGATTAAACAACAGTTGTCACCCTTCCTGCTCCCTCAGCCTATACTACATTTGAATTCTGAGCCATTTGAACATGAGTCAGGGCACCCCATTTGTAATGTCGAGTTGTCCATAACAGAAGTATGTGTAAGAAAGGGATAGATGTTGGGCCCTCCCCTGGGTCATGATAACTTGCAGGAGGCATAGCGGATGCCTGTGTTTCTATAATAACTGTCCTTCCTCCTCCCTCTTGTTTTGGGCAGTGGGGAAGTTTTCACATCCCAGGACCTCCACATCAATATTGCTAAGTGTGAGGGACGTACCTTTCATTTGTAAAGTGGAAAAAGCACGTCTCTGAAAGGGGCAGTGGGTAGGCAGAACCCAGCCCTGACTCACATCAGCAGGAGCTGTCTCAGACAGGTTTTAGGAAAGGCGGTACCTGGTTTCCTGAAGTCTAGTATGCTGTGGAACTCTTGCATTCACGTGCCCTGATCTGAAGGCCCCCGACACAAAGGAATGACCCTGGACTTTTAAATTCTAGACCCACTCACAGTTTTCCAGCTGAGCAATGTGTGAGGTGAGAACAGTGCCATCTATCTTGTAGGACATTTGTATGGAGTACATTTTCTAGAACAGAGCCTCACACAAAGTCCAGCAAATCAAATGCACTGTTCTTAAAATAAACTGTGTGTGTGTGTGTGTGTGTGTGTGTGTGAGAGAGAGAGAGAGAGAGAAAGAGAGAGAGAGAGAGAGAGAGAGAGAATGAGAGAGAGAATGAATTACCCAGGGCCTATTGCCTCCTGGTTGGCATCAGGCTCTGCAGTCATATGTCCAGGGCCCAAACCCAGCTGCACTGCTCACCAGCCATGTGACCTTGGGCAATTTGTTCTTATGTAAAATAGAGCTAATAATAGAACATATTCTGGGTTTGCTGTGAGGGCTAAAGCATGGAAAGTGCTTAGAACAGTATCAGGCACCTAGCAAGCACCCAAAATCGTTATCATTGTTACTAAGCTAAGCATGGGGTGAGGGTTTCTTTCTGCAATCTGAGTCACTAGTATGTCAAACTAAATATGGAAAATATGGTCTTGAGCTTCACAAAAATTGCTTCGTTGACAAAATTCCAAAATATGTCCTAGCTTCCTTTGGGGAACAAAAGATACCAGTCTAGTAAATTATGCATGAAACAGCTCTGTAAGGCACCACTAGTGAAAAACGGAAGTCTCCTAGATAGGCCTTCCACTTACCATTTTTCCAAACTTGAGAATGTCCCTGCTGCCCTCCATCCCTTCCTACACTGCCTTCCTTTTGCCCCTTACTTGCTGGAATTCAGAATTGAACAGCATCTTAAAGGCCACATGGTCCAGTGTTTTAATGCAAGAAAGAACCATGCCAAGGGTGTGTTATTTATGAAAAGTGTAAAAAAAAAAGAACAGGAAAAGGAAAGAAAGGCCCATGTGACTTGCTTTCCTGTCACCCTCCTTATCACCTTTCCCAAGGGAGAAGCATCCCTGAAACTCACTCATTTGCTGGTGGACCCTAATGGGGCTTGTGACACAATAAGAAACGTACATTTGGTCTCTGCCCCCACTTCATGGCACAAAGATCCTAAAATTGGGGTAATAAGTGAGGTATGTTTTTGTATGCTAATCAGGTGACTGGGACTGGGGGTTCCCAGATCGCCTGGGGTTGGGGGGCTGGCTACCAGGGAACCATCCATTGTGATTAGAGGGTTGAAACTTGTGTCAGCCCCGCCCTGAGACCTCCTGGGAGGGCAGAGGGACTGGAGGCTGAGTTAATCACTAATGACTCATGATTTAATCAATCAGGACTAAGTCAGGAAGCCTCCAAAAAAGGCCTCCGGCCTCAGGGAGCTGAGCTCCCAGGTTGTTGAACACAAGGAGGTGCTGAGTGGGCGGCCTGCCTGGAGAGGGCATGGGAGCTCTGCACCCCTTCCGCCATCCCTTGCCCTATTCATCTCTTCCATTTGGCTGTTCCTGAGTTGTATCTTTTTATAATAAACTGGTAATCTAGCACACAGTGTTTTACTGAGTTCTGTGAGCCATTCTAGCAAATAATCAAAACCTGAGGAGGGGGATGTGAGAACCCCCAATTTATAGCCTTTCGTAAGTCAGAAGCACAAGTGACAAGTGGGTCTTGCGGTTGGCTTCCAAAGCATTTCGGGGACTGGGGGTGGGGGTGGGGGAGTAATCCTGCAGAGCTGAAACCTTAACCTGTGGGGTCCACCCTAACTCCAGGCAGTTAAGTGTCAGAATTGAGTTAAATTGTTGCTGTCTGCTGAGAATTGGAGAATTGATTGACATGGCAAACCCCACATGTGTGGTGTCAGAAGTAAGTGCAGGACTACCTTGTTTGATTGAGTGTTGCTTTGTAAGGCTTCACAGATATTGCATTAAAGGCAAACTCCTCCACCAGAAAAAATACGATGACTTGCTGAAGGCTCAGATGATGGCTAGCATTTTTTAGCAATGAAGTATTTTTTGATTAAGGTATGTAATTGATTTTTTAAAGACATAATGCTATTTCACACTTAATAACTACAGTATGGTTTCTAACTTATATGCACTGGGAAACCAAAAAAATTGTGACTCACTTGATTGGGAGACTTGATTTGCTGCAGTGGAACTGAAGGTATGACTGTAGTGAGTGTGGAAAAGAAAGTTTTTATCCATTTAGCCTGAATAAATAATTACATTAATATGGGGATACTTGTCAGGAACTAAACATCTTCATACCTGAACCAAGAAATTCTCCTTTTGAGTATCTTTTCTAAAAAAATAATCAGAAACTAGAACAAGGATAAAAATAAAACAATGTATTCCCCAGAATACATCTCAGAAACAGCCTTAATGTCCAACAATAACATTAAATACTTTAAATTATAAAAATTTCCCTTGTCATGGGAAAATGTTCATGATATAATGTTAAAGACAGAAAACAAAAATACAGTGATGATCTATTCACTATTAAAATCGTTTACAGTGAGAAACAAAGAAAGCACTGTATTTTTAAAAATGAAGACTTGAGAATCTTCCAGGGGAGAACAGAACTGTGTGGAAGCAAATCTAGGAAGGCTAAAAGAAAAAAAAAAACTTTTCTCCGAAAGGTTAAAGAACATGCAAGATTCCAGGTTTTTCCAAGACTGGGCTCCCGCCCTAACTGTGGATGTGCTCGCTTTGAAATTAAAAAAAGGAAGTGCCTGCATGTTTTAGTGATGGGTCTGGCCCTACCTCAATAGCTTCGCTGCTTGTTCTTTTGTTTCAAATCCTACAAGGCAATGCCTTTGGCTCTCCAGTAGCCTTATAATGTAGTCTGCTCATAAACACCACGTGGCCACATTTCCCAAAGAGTCTTTTAATCCAGCTGTGATCACCATTTTGGGAAATTAACTCCCATGAGAAGCAGTATTAACTATGTAGAACTTTAATAACGCTCTCCTTACTCAGGTGAATACATTTGAACTTGAATATTAAAAAATAAACATAAAAATGAAGATGTGGGGAGGGATATAAGAAGGAAGGAGAAAGGGAAAAGGCCAATAACATTTATCAGGCAACCAAAGTGTGCCAGGAGCTTTCCGTTTGGCACTCTACTCCATCACCACAGGGTCCATGGGAGGGGAGGATGATTATTCCCCTCTTTTATTTATTTATTTATTTGTTTGTTTGTTTAGGTGGGTTCCCTGAGCGGGGATCGAGCCCAGGCCGCGGCGGTGCGGGTGCCGAAGCCGAGCCACTACACCACCAGGGGACCCCCGCCTGTTTTTTATTTTAATTACGGTTTCAATGGAGGAGAACGCACGCTCTCCAAAAGGCTGGCGCTCCCAAGCCTCGGCCTGCGGGCGGGGAGGAGCAGGGCGCGGCCGGGCCTCCCCGCTCCCACGCCCGTGGCCGTCCCACCGCCTCTCGCGCCGCCCAAACGCCCGGGGAGCTCTGGCTCCACTTCTACCGCCATTTGGAGCTTGATTAAAAACAAAATGCGGACCACATGATCACAAGTGCTTTCAATACCCATTTATTGCAAAAGCACAGCACAGGAACTATACCGTCAACATAACCATATTTCCTAACTGAACAGGAGCTCGCCATCCTAATGTGAATTCTTGAAAAAAACGGAGGCTTATATGGAAGCTCCCGCGCTGCGAGTAATGACTAGAACCCCATTCTGAGCTGGGAGTTCTAAACCATTAAACATTTAATTACCACTTTGGCAAAGCAACGCACATTACCATTTCTACAATGTAACAGCACAGAGATTTTAAATGCTTTTTTATTTTTCAGAATCTTCAGTATTCACAGTGTGTAAAATGAAGCTTAGGTTTAAATAAAATGCCATGCCAAAACACAGTTTCTTAAAAAGACTCAATGGGAAGGAAGGAAAATTGCATATGAATAATATTTATCAGTGCTGACAGTTGACAATAACTATAGTTTTGAAAGAATAAAAATACTCAAGATGTCAACATTTCCTTACAAAAGTATCCTTGGCCATAAAATAAAAATCTAGAAAAACTTGACTATTAAAAAAGCAAAAATCAAAACAATTTTTTTATTAAAATGTAATACAACCTTTACATGGTAAGAAGAATTATTTTAAAATGCACAGAACACACCACCTGTAAGTTGTGATGAGCGTCGGAAGGTAATTCATCACACACACTCGTGTGGTGACAGTTGCATAGACCTACCAGGTCGCAGAGCTGGGCCGCAGATCTGTACATCCCCAACATCTCTCAGTGTGGGCAGATTTTAAGCCCCCTCCCTGCACCCATTCCTATTGGCACCATGTCTCCTGCCCGGAGGGGGTTTGCCTAGGCACACGGTGAGTCATGAGGAGGAACTGGTGCCCTTACAGAGCCTGAATGTCACCTGGGTCTTCGCGGTGCTATTTTAAAACCAGGCCCTGGAGCTGGGAGGAATCTCCAGTGGCCGTGTGCTCTGTCCTCAGTGGTGGGAGGCAGGGCTGGCCTGTTCTGACTGAGAGCTCCAGAGGCAGGTGTCTGGGCAGTTTGCTGGAGTCAGAACTTCCACTGTTCCCCTCCAGCAGCTTCAGCCAAAGCCACGCCCAGGATGGACCTGGATTCCAACAGGAAAGGACCTTGTTTTTCCACAGACTTAAAAGGAGTCAGGGCTTCAGTGCCTGGGACAGGGAGGAGGAAACAGGGGAGGGTGTGAACTGAAATGACACTCAAGGCCAAGCAGGAGGCTCGAGGCTGGGGGAAGCGTCCCCTCCTGGAAGCCCCGGGAATGGGGTGTGGGGGACCCTGCTGGCATGCTAGGCCCCCCAGTATGGAGGGTGGTGGCCATGGGAGGACTGCAGGCTCCCGTACCAGCAGCGGCCTTGCTGTTTCAGTGGCCATCCCACATCTATTTCCTTCCTCCTGCTGCCCTGGCCTCTGTCTGCCCTCCTCATCTGACAATTGGGTAGTGCAGAGCCACCAAGTCCAGAGAGTGAAAAGTGTTGTAAAATCAGACCAAACACACCAGGGCTTGAGAACAGCAAAGTGCCTGGGCTTTCAGATAGTGGTTTTGATCGGACGGGATTTCTGGCTTGCTTCTAGGAGTATGGCTGAGAGGGTGGAGGCAGATGGAAAAGTCTGAATGGAGTGAGAGATGGTAACTTTACTTGGATCTTGGACTACCCAAGATTTCTTTGCATCTACGGATTGGTATGAAAGTAACTTCTCTGGCAGAGCGCATGAAACTTAACGGGGAATTGAAGTCATGCCTTCACTCCCAGAGCATTTCTTTGAGGATGGGAGGGAGTGGGGATTGTGAAAGTTCGACTTTTGGGTAAAACACAGTTGGTCTTGGGGGGTGGTGGATGTCTAGATTCCCACTGCTTTCTCAGAGCAGAACAGGAGCCTCCACTGTGCCAGACAGGGCATCTGTGAGGGCGGGGTTCCCAGATGGCGGGCTCCGCCTCCTAGCGTTCCCACAGACTTTGGAGTGTGAAGGAAGTGTGAAGTGTGGACACTCTTTCCCACCTCTAGCTCTTATGACAGTTCCTCATTTGGGGTCCTCGGCCCTATTAGTTCTGCTTGTCTCCCCCTGTCACTGTATTTCTTGACCACCTCTCTCCTGCGTCCATTCTTTGAAATTAAGATCTTCCAAGTGCAAGGGGGCTGGCTCAGAACAGATGACAAGGAGGTTGCAGAATCTCCAGTCCTGGAGAGCTGACAGACACACTGCAGGCAGGATGCGTGCAGGCAGGAGGCAACCAGATGACTCAGTGAGAATAAGCCAGCTTCGGGGTTCTCTTCTCCAGAATCTGCTCCCACCACACTCCTTGCCTCCTTCTCCACTTTTGCTCAGCAGACATATTAACAAATGTCTCCAGGCCTGGCTTTATCTCTCACTAACTCTTGCACTGGGGTCTCTGGGGTCTCCTTCTATGGCCCTGTCTCCCATCTGCCTAATCCCATGTCTGAATGAATACTAGGGGACCTGAAATCTTTGGAAGCTTGTTGGTTTTCCCTAAAAGCCTTTCACTTTTTTTCAAGCCATCAAACCAGATTTTTCTGCCTTTCCCTTCAAAGGCTGTCCAGGGGCATTTTTCACTCTATGAAGGTTATGCATAAGTATACATTAATTAGGGACAAGCATGGATTTTTAGCAACCTAAGAAAACAGGACTTAGAACCTATTTTTCGAAATAGGGTATGGTCCCATAAATAGCTATAGAAATAAGCTTCCAACAGAATTTTGGTGGTGTTGCAAGTTTTATTTTTTTTTATTTTTTTTTATTTTTTTTTTTTCTATCTCTAACTTTCTTTTATTTTTTTTTTATTTTATTTTTTTTTATTTTTTTATTTTTATTTTTTTTTATTTAATTCATTTTGTTGCAAGTTTTAAATCACAGTTTTTATGAATGGACTCGTCAGAATACAAATCTGAGGGTCAGGACACTGTCTTATTGGTTTCTGTATTCAGTGCCTAGCCCAGTGCTCAGCATGCTGCAGGCGCCCAAATGTAGTGATTGAATTATGAGATCCAGGTTCCTCCATCCCAATTTTTTTTTTTATGTGATCTGCCTCTCCAAGTAGTTAATATTGGCTTCGATGAAATCCCTGCCTGACTTTATTTTAGAATGTTCGCTATGTTCTAATTTTATTATAAAGTACGCAAATTTTATTATAAAGATTGCAGTCTGTTTTAAGATAAAAGAAGCAATTCTGTAAGCAAAAGATTAAAGTAAAAGAAAATGAAGTAAATGTCAGGACCTAGATAACAAAGAATTTATTGGTAAAGGAATATTGATAAAAGAGAGAATAGGCAAGGAAATCAGCAGCTGGTTCATTAGAGTCCCCCTTGCCCCATTAGATGGAAGCACAATCGCAGGCACAGAACGTAGCATGGAGCCGCCTGCGCTGGGCCCGGGGAGGCGATGTTAAGCTCAAGTAAGAAAGACAACAAATGCCTGAGGAAGAACTATCCGGGCTAAGATGTCAATTGATGGTTTTTTTTTCCCCAAAAAGGACAAGGGTGACTGCATTTCTTTGGGGCACGAAGCAAGGATTCTGGGGTGCAAGCTGAGAGGATGGTGGAGTCATGGAGAAGAGGGAGGGCTCCATGGGAGACCCTGACGTCACCGACTAAAACCATTTTCTCAGCAGTCACGTACTGATCAGGAAGGGCGGTGCAGTGTGGATTAGTGAGTTCAGAGACGGACTGAGAAGGAGACCGCCCCACCACCCACCTTCACATGGGGCCTATGGCAGTGAGGTGGGATTAGCCACCTCGCAGGACTTCTAGGCACTTTCTCTGAGTCACAGACCTTGTGTGTGTGTCAAGGAAGTGATTTTGTTTGGGACTTGTAGAGGCAATTTAGCAGAATGGAAGCAGAAATTTGCTACTACTTAATTTCCAAACAACGATATAGTTCTGGTGGGGAGTGAAGTAAATTTGGAACTAAGGACATGTGTTGTAAATAAAATCATCTAAAGAACTAAAACCTGTCCTTGTAGCATTCTGTGGGGTTCTGCAAAGGTTTAGGCAGACCAGGACTTCAAGAGGGAGGCAGCCAGTGTGGTGTCCTGTGTGGCGTAGGCCGACTCCCAGGGGACAGACTGGGGGAGCTTCCAGATCATCCCCAGCACCCAGAGGAGCCCTTCTCTATCTGCCTGGCTGATATCCCAAGTCCTAGTATTAGAAATCTTTCTTTTTGGTGGTTAGTCTTTGTTAAAATTCAAATTTCTCTTAGAAAGGAGACTCACGAGGCCTCATGAGTAGTTGTATCTTAGTATGTATGTATTTGCTAAATTCTGTCTTCAGAGGAAGCTGGAGGAGCCCAGAGTGTCCCCAGCTTCCCAAAGGGACAGTCACCCATTCCCTGGCCATGAAATGATGGCGGCGTTTGGGATTCCTCAAAACAGACTCTATGCTCCAGACAGACACAGGTTCTGTTTATGATGGAAATTTCAGAGGAATGGAGCATCTTTTCCTTGAAATCAGTTATAATTAATGCTGGTCTGAGAAAACCATTTGGGTTCCTGCCATGCATAACTACATATTTGGGGGACTGTCGTCGTTACTTTTACTAGTTCAGGAGAGTATATGTTTTAAAAAATCTGTCTACGAGAGTTCTGAAGGGTAGAACTATCTTTCGTGTTTCTGATTCTCTTTCACAGACACAAACTACACACATATAATTACTCAGTATATACAGCGAGCAAAAGGAAGCATGAACGAAGGAATAAAGGAATTTATTTGCTGACAGTCTCGGAGAGGTTGGCACCCATAACACCTAACTAACACACTAAATAACAGGGCCTTGTAGAAGTTCTTCATTTGTTTGAAAAGATAACGTATAACTGGAAGTACTGATGGAAAGGTTGTTTTCTACTTTCTGTTGTCTGTGACCAATAGCTGTGGAGAGAACAACAAACTTTCCGGCAAAAAGGAACGTCTACCCCGACCCACCTATTTTAGAGATGAGGAAGCTGCAGTCCAGAGAGAACAGGAGACCGGCCCAAGGCCCCCAAAGTGCTCAGCAGCTGTCTGGAGACAGGGACCTAGGACTCCTGACTTCCAGGTTGGTCTTATTTTAATTTATGAGACAGTTTGTTTTTGCAGTAGAGTCTCCATGAAGCCTTGTTTACTAACGCCTGTGCATAGATCTGCTCTTTGTAAAATATCCTCACAGCTCTACTGGGAGACTTTGGCAGTGTCGAGGCAACCTTGTTGCAGACAACTTACAATTCTTGGGTGCCATAACTCTAGAAATCTAAGTTCGAGACTCGGCTTTACCACTTGATGTCGCAATTTGATTTCTGCAGGTGCAGACTCGCAATGAGTCAAACCACACCAAAGGGTGGGTTTCCAGTTTGTGAGCGAAGGCAGTACTCTGACCTGGCTCCCAGAATGGTACATCAATGCTCAGGTGGCAGATTTCCTCTTACTGCATTTGGTCAATTTAATAAACTCCGCATTTCCTATATAAAGCCCCTCGGGGAAGTAAACAGCATCTGCAGCTTATCTCCTACCACAGACAATGAAACAAAATCACTTCTCCTTCATGAACGTGAGTGCAGTAGGATAGCCCATGTGTTCATCACGTATTGGGATGCGTGGCAGGAGGGCGACTGCACAAACACAAACATGAAGGTGTTGTAAGACTGTAGTTTTACAGATTGCATGTACTTCCATTGTGTCCTGAATTTCTGAACTGGAAGAGACCTTAGGGAATATCTCTGTCCACTCCCTCATTTCAGAGACATGGATGAATGAGAAACAAAGTGACTTGTTCAGGGTCAAATAGCTGAAGACCCTAGGCCTGGGCCCTGGGGCTCCTAGGCCAGGCGCTTTCTTTGTGCTCTCTCTCATCCAGTTCATGAAGCAACTGCTTGGCCAGCTCGCCTCTCTGATCCTGGCAACTCAGGAAATCTGGGTTCACACAGTTTGCTTCCAAGCATAGTCAGAAATAAGTAAGAAGACACAACGAGAAAGGGAAAGCTGGATGGGAAGGAGGGCAGGAAAGGGGGTGGCCCGAGGAAGCTATTTATACATTCTTATCTGACTGAAGTTCATCAGTTCTACTGGTAGTTTGAAAGACAGGATAGCTGAGGAAGTTGACCAGAGAAACAGTAAGGAGTACCAGAATCTTCATTAGCTATTGTTTTTAAATGGGATCACACCACCTTATTCTCTTGACTTTCTGCAGGATGGCATGCCTCTGCTAGGATAGAGATCCAGGGGAGCCCTACCAAGAAAATTTATTTAGATTTTGGGGGTGGATTTTCTTCTCTGATGTACAAAGACTTTAGTTGGTGACATAAAAACAGAAACTGTATTTCCAAAATGAAAAAACAGAACATTGCATATTGGAATTCACCTTTAAACGTTATAATATGATAGAACTGAATGGTACACTGCTTCCTTTAACACAGGATCACTGGGGAGAGAAGTCAGGATCTCAGAAACTTCTGCTTCTACTCCAGAAGTTAATGCCAACATAGCCTAAGAAACAGTTCCCTAAATGACTTGATTTTAAATCTCCTCTAAGTTTTTATACATATGTACATAAATGCATAGAAAAATTTCTGAAAGGATTCATGGGAATTACGTATGGAAAGGAGAATAACTTAGCCAGCACATGTTCGTGTGGAGGTAGGTTCAACTTTATACTTCTATACTGGGTATTTTATAATGGGTATACATTCATGTATCTCTTGTTTAATTTTCAAAAATGTAAAAGAAAATTTACTTAAAATAACTTAAGTTTTGGCTAACACATTATTTATAGAATGCATGGTGGTCTAGGAGTCAGGTGACCTGCTAAACCCCAGCCGTGTCACTTCACCTAAAAGGTTCTGTTTACTAACTTGTAAAATGCAGTGGTTGGATTAGATCATGACTTGGATTCTATGATCCCTCTTGGTAAAGGAGAAGAAAGCCAATCTGAACTAGAGGAAGTCTAAATTAAACTGTAGTTTCCTAAAGAAGTATCGTTTTCTAACATTAAGGTAAATTAAAAGTGTTTCCAAGTCATCCTGGCCATTTCAGTCAAGACTGCAGAATCCTGCCTTTCCGACTGGAAGAGCCAGGAAGGAACCTCAGAGCTCCGTGATGCGGGGTTCAGCCCCGTGAAAGCCTCGAGCCTTGCAGCGTGCTGAGTCCAGCTCGTGTGCAGCTGCAATGCCTTCGTGGTCTTTTTTTTTTTTTTTTAAATCGTTTTACCAAAGTTCTGAAATGAACTCCATGCTTTGTTTCATTTTTTAGCTGTTTTTAAAATATTTAATTTTCCCTTGTTGAATGAACAGAGCAGCCAGGGAGGTGGAGTAACTTTTTGGTCTTTTTCAGTATGGGCTGAGAGGAAAGGCCATTTCCGGTTCCAAAGCAGAACAGAAAGACAACATAAGGCCATTTAGTCAGTCCGTATTCTAAAATGCAACAGGTAATAACTATAGAAACTTTAGTTAAAGACCTTTGGAATTCCCATCTCAGGGAAATATCCTAACTTAGAAGACTTGGCTGTGAGAAGAATTATTCAATCTTTCCGGAGTACCTGGGTTTATTTACGTTCTGACCATCACGTTGGTGTTGTGGTTGGGAGAGGGAGGCCTAGGCCTTCCTACTAGTCAGGAATGGGACTGGGTTCTCAGCCTGGGAGCTTAGGGAGGGGTGGAGGGGGCGAAGAAGCCTGTGCCAGGAGGTCAGTTCCAGGAAGTGGAGATCTAGGAGACTCTCAGGGATGGAGCTGAGGTCAGGTTCATGCAAGGTTTCAGAAAGGTGAGGTATCAGGCAATGGGGACAAGTGAGAGCGTTAGAAAACTGTTACGTAAAACAAGAGGCTGACATTTCAGTCCTGAGCAAGAACACTTAACTGTTTATGAAAAGAAGCAGTTCAGGGGAGAGAGTGCCTGCCCCCAGCCTCCATCATTCCCATCTCCTAGCCAGAGAGGACACTTTCAAGGGCCCTGGGTATTAGTTCATCTCCTAACTCTGAGGCCCCAACTGAGCCGGCAGAGCACATGAAAGGAAATGAGTGCTCAAGGATTGCCAAGATGATGTCTGCTTACTAAGCAGGTGACTGACCTTTATTCAGCACAAAGTACCCAACAGATGCTGTTAAAGGGAACCCCCAAATCTCCCTGTCTGTCAAGTTTTGTTCTTCTAGGATGATCCAAGAAGGGGGGATGCTCCCCCCTCACCCCCCAAGAATATTGCTTATATTTCCCGAGACAGGCAAGCAGTTTGGTAGTATGCAAATAAATTCTATACTGTTCCTTTCTATAGGGTTATAATCCAAATTAGAGTGAAATTCTACATTTTTTCCTATATATATAAGATAGGTTTGATAAAATTTTCTCATAGTTTTCTAGATTTTTAAAAAATATGGTACTTTCTTCATATTATGGCTTTTGCATTAATTTGATAATATGGTATAATCATGGTAATTGTTATACTTATTATTGCAGGGACAAATGGGGAATTAATGTGGTTTTTAACAATTTAAAGCAAATTTTCTGTGCATTTGTATTTGATTTGGAGTTTAAAATGAAGCTTGTACTTATGCAAACAGAAAATTGAATGCCTAGTTTTTAGTAAAAATAATAGTAAAAAAACTAATTAAAAGATAAGTAGATGAGAATTTAATCTCTTCAATTAAAATCTCTTAGCTTGAATCCCTCATTAGAAGGGCTTCATAAAAAACAAGTTGTAAACATTCTCAGTAATTAAACACGAGTATATGATCTATGATAAAATTTGGCCCTTAGGCCATATATGCTTAAATATACGAAATGATACTTATATTTAATTCCCTTTTTTATTAGCTCCATCCTCCAGTGAAATGCACCTGTGTGTGTAATTGTCTTGCTCCTTCCCCATGGACCATATGAAAAGTGCTTCTTCCCATAGACTGTGAAGTATTCATTGATAAGCCACAGAGAACTTAGACTGTAGCGTCCTTACCAATTAATAATGCTGTGGACTTGGTTTATGAAGATTGAATTATTCACCAGAATCTTTTTATATCATGTCACTGAAAACTACAACTTAGGGCTATTAGAGCACCAACAGGATAATGATGAAGAAAACAGAATGATTTTATTTAAAAACCAATCACCCCAGATAAATCCCTGTACTTTCACACGAAATAATGGCAGTTTACTCTTAAGCTCCACTGGTTTTGAACACGGAAGAGTGTTCACGAACACCCTAAAATGTCCAAGGTAAGCAGCAATTCTATGAGGTAGGAAAAAACACTGCTTTGGGAGTCAGAAGATGTGGGTTTTAGTTAGCTCTACTTAGTCACCAACTAGGCTTGCGACCTTCGGCAAGATCCTTTCCCCTTCTGGGACTGTTTCTACAAATTCTAAAATGGGGGCTTGGATTAGCGGAGCATTAAGATTTCTTCCAGTTATAAAATTTCATTAGACCTCTACAGTGTTTGTTTAGAAAGTACAAAGATACCAGCTGGTCTATGTTGATGCATGCTGGAAATGAGAATGAAAAGATATGACTTGAAAAATTCGGGTAAAGAAACAGTGTGTAATCCTCCCCCCCCAACCCCCCACTGTTTTGGTTCTCTTCCTAAATAGCATGTTCGGTATATAAAATTTGGATCACTTAGAACAGCTGGAGTTTGTGATTAGAACAAGTATTAGGTGGAGGAATACGTGGATATAAACAAGGGAGAGGGACTCATCTCATCTATGCTAAAAACAACAGTTGATGTCTGATGCATGCAAGTTTCATCACTACCCACTTTAGGATATTTCTGAACGAATTAGTCATTTAGGTAATATCTTTAAAGTGTTACTCTGTAACTTTGTGTTAAAACTGGAATTAACCACAATTTAAATGTTCTATGTCAATAGTGTTATTATAGGACAATTTTATATAGCAATGACCTCAGTGTTGACTAAAACCAAACACTTCACAATTCTTTCCTCTGCTTCCTGCCTGGCGCTTACTGCAGCATGTGGGTCAGCAACTACTGATATCCTTAGTGCTGGCTTTCAGTCATCTTCAAGAAGTCCGTTTTCCTTTTATTTCATTTTTATTTAAGAAGAATGACAGAGTTAGTTGAAACTAAGCCTAGCTTTCACAGGTTTTCATCTTCTCCTTCTTTTAGCAACTTCCTTAGCTCCTTTGGTTCTTATTGCTAAGTCAGCAGAGTGGTTATAAAAGGGAAATGGTTTAAAGGTGACTGAAGACAGATGTTAAATTTGAAGACTTTCTTACTTTTCCAAAGTTGGATAATTTAGGATCTCAGAAGGCTCAGCAGTGATCCTCCCCTAGGATGGAGGTGAGTCAAGGGGGCAAAGAGGGGCACTGGGCCTCTGCATCAGTGTGTGATGGCTCACGCGCACACAGAGGTGAGAAGCATTAAGCGCTGACCAGCTCTCCGCATCCACACCCGCTTGGCCAACAGAAGGAGCTGGCTTACACGCGCTTCACATGAAACTGACCATGAAAACATCATTTCAAGTGAGGGGAAAAGGGGAGGGGGTTGCAGGAAGCTGAGAATAATGAAGGCAAAGTCTTATTCTTGACTTTTTTGGAAAATGTTTGGTTTTCCTGTGTGAGGAGAATTATGTACATGTGCACAGCGGCCATATCACAACCTCACAAGAGCCTATTTTACGTTATAGCGTAATACATGTCCGAGAGCTGTCCAGTGAGTCACTGTTGTTTTTTACAAAGCTATCATCCACAGAAAGAAAATTCACACTGGCAAAATACTGTCCTCTCAAATACATCGACTCTATACAGAATTGAGTATTTTATAACCTGAATTGAAACACAAGAATGTAATTACAAACCATTCAACAGATCTGAAAGTTTCAATATTATAAATTGTTTCTTTTTCAAATAAGGGTCATTTCATAAAATGTAACCCCAGTAAATAACAGCTGGTGCTGGACTTACATCCCATGCCACCATATATATCTATCTATATGGGCTGAAGACACAGAATGTTCTATGTGATTTGTCATTTCATTTTAAACAAAGTGCTAAATCAGAACGGAATTACATTTTTCATATAATATTTAATGCAACTACATTCAACATTTAGTCACCTTTAATATAATTATTTAAGAGCCAAGTGGATGGAACTGTATTTCACAAACACAAGGGTAAGTTAAGACTGAGGCACAAGTATGTGCTCGGAGTCACTGGGAAAGCACTTGATCACCGTAATACAGATGGTCAAAGGTTTCCGACCTAATTAAAAAAAAGGAGTCATGTAAGAAACGGCTTTATTAGAAAAAAATGTAGTGTACAGGTAGCTAATTTCTATCATAGATATACTTCTTGGCTATTTTATAATTAAAATTGGATATAGGGTTTAAATTCCTTTAGAAAGTAGTGGCATTTCTTCCTATTCTGGTATCTGACTTAGGGAAGGAGTTATCTTCGTGTGATAGACACCCTTTATTTCTTTTCCTAATTACAGTTAATCAATCAGTAGTTTAGCACTGGCACAAAACACAGAGGGTATTATGTAGGTAGTGCTTTGAGTATAAGACATCACATTTCCAATGCCAGAGTCAGGCACAGAGGTGCCATTTATAGAGTTTTAAAATTCCCTATTATCGCTCAAGTCCCACATTATTATTATTACCCAATAGTAATTAAGTTAATGTGATCACCTGTAACCTAACAAAACCTCTCAAAGAGGTTTCTCTCTTCTCCTTTTTTTCCTGTTAGATGTGTAATTCCGAGCAAATGTGCAGTTTGCAGTATTGATTTCCAGTCTCTCTTTAAACTCCTTCAAGTCTGTGCTATTAAACTGAGACAACCACATCAAGATAGAGTCTGTCATAGGACTCCCTGAAGCACAGAATGAGGAGCAGACTGAGCAAACACGACCCGGGAAGGCACCAGTTGAACCAAGACAGTTCTGTAAGACAAAAACATGCAGTCATAAGCGTTCGTGTGTCACCACCGGACCACCACCTGTGTCCTGGGAGCAGTTTGCTCTGCATTGAAAAGCACGTGCAGTAAGTGTGCCCTGGAAGCCAGAAACCAACGCTCAATACACAGCGACAATCTGGAGTCGAAGTGATGCACGTAATATATTAAGGGCTTTCATGTGGAATATTTTTAATCGATATTGTTAATAACTTTTCATCGGTTTAATCCACCTTGACTTTGGTGGCCAAAAAAAAAAAATCTATTACTTCAAAGAAAAAACATCAATCACCTTTAAATGTTAGTTTGTTAATTATTTTTTAAGTGTCCTCTAGTAGCATCATTCTTGTCCTTGTTTAGAAATTTCTGATGGATTAGAAAAACAAATAAGAAAATCACCTGGATTTTGAGATAACTCTTTTATATTTTTTGGATAGAAACATCTAATTACTTTGCATATGTTGATTTATTTCTTTCTAGCCTCTCCCCCTCCCCCCCCACCCCGCCGCTTGCCTAATAGTTATGTCTGATGTCAATTACCAGAAAATGTACAAAAATCATCTACACAGGTGACTCTGTTGTGCTCTGATTTAAAGGAATCAAGAACATACTTCTTCCAAAATGCTTCTCATGCATTCAGGACTCTCAAACAGGCCAATCCAGGCCTCTGGCGACTAATACCCGCCGACTGCGGCCACCCTGTTTCCTTCTACCTCGACCCACTTTGCCAGTCAATCCTGAGGCTTTGGGTGCAGAAGTGAGCAGCTTCTTTGCACAAAGAGGTGGTGGTTGGTGGTGGTGGTATGTGTGTGGGGATAACTTCTCGGGTTTCATACTCATTTAGCAGTTTTAATTAAAAAAGAAGTTCTCTGGTACATTTTTTCCTTTGGGCACTCCTGTAGCTTTATATTTCCCCTTTGTATTTCTACAGAATGCTAATATTGCCCTAATCTTTAAAAATCATCCTAAAGATTTCCACACTGGTGCTTTACTTTAATCCATAATTCACATGGCTAAAAGAGCAATTTATGCTCAGGAATGGAAATCAGAAAACCAATCAGTAAAAAAATGCTGAAACACCTTTATTCTGTAATATGCTCACAAAAGCTGCCTCCCAACTCTCAATGTCTACATTTTAAGAGTCAGACATGCTAATGGTAGGGCATGTAACAAAGACATATATTTCAATAGTATTTCCATGTAAAGGTGTTTTCTGTGCTTTATTAGGATTGACTGTAACCTAAACACTTAGAAGGTCTGTGACCTCTGGGATCTGATCTTTATCCTGATATTTCCTGAAATGACACACTAGGCATTTTCTGCTCTTCGATTAACCATACAGCCTTTGGATTTCTGATAATAATTTTAATAGGCAAAAAGAAGGAGTAAAAAGAAAAATAGGAAGAGAAAAAGCAGTCAACTGATGACAAAAACATAGTGTTTGTAGTGAGCATTTTGATTTTAAGGTCAAATTTTAAGCAAAAGCTTAAAGGAAGTATGGTATTTGACCAAGTGGTCTACAAAGACGTTTTCTAAATCTCAGAGACTGCATTTCGTGGGGAGCTAGAATAACACAC